>LNAC01000050.1:2023824-2108997 GCA_002007465.1 Ailurus styani
CGACCCCCCACCCTGCCCCTCAAGTTCCTCATATTAGAGAGATCATATGATAATTGTCTTTCTCTGATTGACTTATTTCGCTCAGCATAATACCCTCCAGTTCCATCCATGTCGTTGCAAACGGCTCCATCCACTTTTTTTAAAAAAGACTTTATTTATTTATTTGAGAGAGAGAGAGAACACAAGTGAGGGGGTGGGAGGGGTAGAGGGAGAGGGAGGAGCAGACTTCCCACTGAGCAGGGATCCTGACGTGGGGCTCCATCCCAGGAGCCTGGAATCACAACCCGAGCCGAAGGCAGACACTCGACAGACTGAGCCACCCAGGTCTTCCCATCCATCCACTTATTAACCAAACACTTGTTAAGCGTCTAGGGGGAGTCGGGCACAATGCTGGGATTGTAAAGATGAATTAAACTCGGTTCACAACTGCAAGCAGTTCACAGAACAGCAGGGTCTGTGACACTGCAAAGTAAGGGTACGCAGTGCTCCAGGACAAAGTAGCACACGAGCTCATGGGAGTTGATTCCGGGAGCCTAGGATGCTGGAAGAGGCCTGGGGAAGGCAGTTTGGGCCAACTCGGGGAGGTGCGGCACACACGCTTGTGCCTGGGCCTGCCCCCTTCCTGCTCAGCTCCGTGGCCCCTACCGGAGCGGAGTAATTTAATTAAGTACCAACCCTTAAATAAGATGCAGCTGTTTAGCAGATGTTGCCTTCCACCCCAGATGGAGGCGCGTCTTGGCGACAGGCGCCGCGTTCCCAGGGTGTCTCGTTCGCAAGGCTGCGGAGAGGAAAGAGACTCAGGATGCGGGCATTAGAGTTTAAGGACCATCACATTCATCACACATGCCCGCCCCCTAGGGCCGCTACCACGTGGCCACCATCCCTCTAGGCTGGGACTGGAGACGAGCCGGGGAGTGTGGCTTGCTGGTTCTCAGAGCACAAGAGAAGAAGAACGAATGAAAAGGTCACCAATCCACAGAAACCCCGAGAACATATATGATAGTGGAAAGTGACTTAGCCCCCATTTGTCGTGAAAAGGGCACAAATAATGACCCCTATGTATTGATCTCCAGCTCAGAGCCAGAGCTGTGCATCTTGTTTCTGTTTCTCCAGTCCTCCCAATAGCCGTGCTCGGCCCTACCTCAGGGCCTTTGTCCTTGCTTTCTCCCCTGGCTGGGAAGACTCTTCTTCCAGATGCCCACAGGGCTAATTCCCCTAAGACCTTCAGTCCTCAGCTTCAATGTGGCCTCCCCCAGAACCCTCCCCTCACCACCCGTCATCAAAAGGCACCCTTCTCCATCATTCTCCACCCCCTTACCTTGCTTGCTTTTCCTTCATCACCCGAAATGTATATATTCGTCCCATGTCTGTTTCTCTCCTCTAGAGCTTAAGCTTCCAAGGGCAAGGATTTTCATCTGTTTTATTCATTGCCAGCTCTCCAACATGCAGAAGAATGCCTGACTCAAGACAGAATCCTATAAATATTTGTTCAATGGGTGGATGAATGATCAGCAGATCTCACTGAACATATGAGAAGATTGTCAGGGAGATAAAATTACTCTCCCAAGAGTTACACAGCCGGCAAGGGGCGAGCTGGGATTTGAATTTGGGTCTGTCTGATTCTAAAGTTCTGCCCCTTTCATCAGGACTTTTCTCTTCCTTCTCCATCACACTTGTCACCACGTAAGGATTATTTCTGCTCCTGGGTTTGGTGTCTGTCTCCCCCACTGGAATGGCGGCCCCAAGGAGAGCAGAACTCATCTGTTTTGTTCATAGCTGACTCCCCAGCACCCAGACAGTGCCGGGCACCCAGGAAGGGCCTCATAAACATACACTGAGTGAAGGAAGGAAGAGCTGGGAGGAGAGAGGCTGGGCTCCCTACTCACGGCTGTGCCTCCAACTGGGTGTGAGGGTGGAGAGCTCCAAAATGTCTTCCACTTCTGCCTCCCTCTGCAGACATATTTCTTTAATCTTGGAAGCAACTCAGCAAAAGATGTTTCATCTATGCCATTTTACAGATGGGGACATTGAGGCTCGAGGAGAGAAATGACTTGCCTTGCCCAAGGTCATCTGGCTACTGAGTAGAGAGCCGAGATTTGAACTTGGGCCTCCCGAGCTCATGGGTCCTGTAAAAGGGACCCCCATTAACCGCTTGGCTCAGCCCACCCAAAGCTAACAGCTACCTGGCTGGAAGCCCCACTCAACAACCTACCAGGGCATCCACCCTCCCCTCAAGGTCAGCAGTGTCGAGGCCAAGGTGAAACTCACCCTTAATTCACGACTCCCCAGTTTTGCCCATTTAAGTGAAAACTTTGATGTTATTTTAACCCAAATCCCCTGTCGACTTCAATGGAAGCTTTGAATCCATGAGGAAGGTCAGACAGCGTTTTTGGAGGTAACATAGGCACCCAATGGAAATCACATTAGCATACTCATTATCATCAGGGCCCTTTGAATGTGTTTTTTAGCTGTTCCCTTAAAGTGACTCAGTGACAACGAATCCTTTCTGTTCAGGAATTACTGGGCCAAAATGGAGCTGTGGTCGGCTCCTGTGTGCTTCCTGTGCTTTCCAAACGGTGACCGTGAACCCATGTTGCATAAGGTAATGGAAAGACTGTCATCCCTCAGACAGCCTGGTGGCGAATGAAGAACATTGTCTGGGTCTGAAAGAAGTAACTGTCTAAGTCAGTTGTGGGAGGACCCCAGGGAAGGGCTCAGGTGATGACAGGTGTTGCTAAGCTGCCCTCTAAGAAAGCTGGGCCTTGTTAATAGGAGGGCCCTGGGTCCCGCCAAACATTAGGAATTGGTCTTGGTTGACAAGATGGTTGCTCAACTTGGGAAAATGCCAGAATCTCCCGGTGGCATTTACTACACTCAGTGCCCAGAGCCCCCACACCAGATCATCTGGTTCCAAATCTTGGGAAATGGGGAAACGAGGGCATCGAAGGTTTCTAAGTGCCCTCAGATGACTGCAGGATGCCAACGGGCTGCTGGTAAGTGAAGCTGAACTGATCTCTCATCAAACCAGAGGGGAGGGGAAGAGAGAAGTTGTGGGTGAGGGTGGCGGAGAGGGAAACGTGATAGGAAGTCATATGGGGGTGTGTCCGGGAGCAGAACTTCAGAGAAAACACTCCTTTTTTTTTTTTTTAAGGAAACGTTCAAATTACAGAAAAGTGGGAGAACTGCCCAACGACCCCATTACCTGTTCCCGGCCTCATCAGTCAGCATCAGTCCTTCCTGGGGGACGGGGTTTAACATATGTGCTGCAGAGAGGCGATCTGCCCCCTGTAGGGCCCACATGGCCCACCAGTGATTCCGTGACACCAGATCCGTGGCTGGACCACAAAGCACAAATGTCAAGCTCTTGGAGTAAAATGTGATTTCGACAGGAGAGCCAACAGCTGCGACACAGGACTTTTGTATTAAGGGGAAACAAAAGCCATATTTAAAAAAGAAATCGCCACTTATTTGTACTAATCCCTCCTTGACTGTCTGCTTGGTTCTCTGGTTTGGGGCAGTGCCTTGGGGCTTACCCCTGACAGGATCAAGGAGGTGATGACTAGTCTGGGAACACCCAGAGAGGGCGAGCTGGGCCAGGACGTCTCCAGGAAGTCCTCATTGGTGTGTTCTTTTGTTCTTCCGACAAAGATGCACCGAGCGCCTGCTACCTGCTACCTGCTGGGGACTATGTTCTAAGTTTTGGGTTCACAGCGGTCCACATGGTGGATGATAGCGCTTTCCCACATGCAACTCACATGGTCTAGTGCAGGACATGATAATAAACACTAAGTATGAGGATGGCGAGTCAGATTGTGACATGCAGCACTCATGCTACAGAAAAAAAATAAAGCCAAGAAGTAGACCGGGGTGGGTGGCAGTCGTTAGTAAGGTGCCCAGGGAAGCCTTCTCTGCCAAGGTGAGGTGACCCATGAGCCAGGAACACTCCAGGCAGACAGAACAGCAAATGCAAAGGCCCCATGGTGGGAACATTCCTTCCAAGATCAGCGAGCTCCTTGTGTCACTGGAGCAGAGGAAGAATGGGGGACAGGGAGGGCAGGTGAGGTCAGGGAAGCAGGTGTTTAAGAGAAACTGGTCAGGCCAGAGTATAAGATCTTGAAGGCCGTTGTAAAGACCTTTGTTTTTCCCAGGTGAGAAGGGTAACGGTGGGTGGGTTTTGAGCAAGGGGATGGGCAGATCGGCTTTTGTTTTAATGGGACCCCTCTGGCTGCTTAGCCAAGGACGATTGTAGAAAGCGAGGACAGAAGCTGGAGAAGGCTACTGGAGTCATCCCAAGGGACAGAGGATGGTGACCCAGACCACAGTGGTCTCGGTGGATGTGGTCAGAGGTGGTCAGTTGCTGGAAATGCCTGGAAGGTAGCCAACGGGATTTATTGGCTGGAGGAATGTCGGAGTATGAGACCAGGAGAGAGGTCAGGGATGACGCCAAGATGTTTAATCTCAGTAACTAGAAGTGGAAGTTTGGCATTTCCTGAAATGGAAATCCTGCAGAAGGGATGGGTTTGGGAGGCATGGTGGGAAGTTCTGTTTGGAACAGGTTAAAATTGAGATGCGTGGGCAACACCAAATGCAGATATTGAACCATCCACTGGACATATGAACCTGGGGTGCAGGGGAGAGGGCAGGCCTGGCATCCCCCAAGATGTTGTGGGAGAGCCTGATCACAGATACATAAGTGGACCAAGGGCTGACCTAGGCTTCTGGTGTACCAGGAACTGGACTGGGCTGTCTCTTCCGGTCTCCTCACGTCCATGTCTGGCCTGGGTCTTCCATGGAGCAAGTTACTGCACCTCTTCATTTCCCACTTCCCACTATCAGCATTTACCCTAAGGTTAAAGATGAAGGCTAATACAGCCTCATTTTGGATGAAAAGGGCAGGAACTCTCAGGTTAACTGGAGCCACAGGGATGTTATAAAGCTACACGCCGGAATTAGAGCGCAGGAATTCTGACCACGCCTCACGGAATGCAGTTTAGCCACTGGGAGACCATTCGGGACCCAGTGCTCGGGGACCCAGCTCGCTCATGGCCCCCTCAGCAGCAGGTGTCTGCTGGTCTTCACTTCCCCTGCTTGCTCCCAGAAATCTGGGCTTCCTCATTAACCCTGCGCCTTCACACTGTCTTTGCACCCTCTTATCTCGCCCTGTCTTCCAGCTCTTGTGCATTTGAGCCCACTCCCTTGGATCCAAACCCAAACTGGCGGCCCTGATTGCGCTGATTAGGTAATGGTGCTCAACCCTGCTGGGTGGAGCTTTTGCCCCAGGCTATGTCATTGGCTGCCGCTGGCCAGCCTATCTCTTGGCATCCTTTGTGTCAGGTGACTTCTTGTGCTCCAATCAGCTGTTTGGGGCAGTTGTGGAGGCGGGTACAGAATATAAGGGCCACAGTGGGAAGGGCAATAGTAGTAACAGGAGCGTAGCTTATTGATTAAGGTGGGTCCTGGTTCAGACAGCTTGAGTTCAAGTTCAAACCCTGCCCCCACCCCTTACGGTGACCTTGCGCAGCTTTCCACCTAACCGCACTTTCATTTCTACATCTCTAAGTGGGGAATTAATAATGTTAACTACAGCTTAGTGTTGCGGTGAAGAGCACTAAGCTAGCCAATGAAACACCTATAGGACATATTTAATTAGCGCCGCATTGAAAAATGTCATTAAAAGTGTAATCACTGTTGTCATTACTGCTGGTTGGACAGTTCATCTGCACTTAAGTATTTTAAAGGCACGTTCTCACACCATTCTTCACAAAATGCCAATGCAACAGTTTCCGTGTTTAATCCCACCTTCTAGATGTGAACGCGGAGGTAATTCTGACTTGTCCAAGGGTCCTTCACCTAGTCAGGGGTGGCGCCAGATTCCAAGACAGGTTTGGTTGGCTCCGGAACCACTGCTCTGAGTCACCATGTCCCCTGCCGGCACCTGTGCGTAATTGCCCACGGTGGGCCCCTTCCTCTGTGAGGCTGTGGGTAGGAGTCCCCCAGCAGGGACAGCACACTGCCTGCCCCCATCCCCATCCCAGCCCTCCCTGCTCTCCAGGGAGACAATGCCATCTGCCCAAGTGCGTTCTGCATGCCTCACCAGCTCTGTTCTGCAAAGGCCATTCCTAGCCCTTGTCCTGTGTGGTCCTCCACACCTGGGTAAGTCAGCAGAGCAGGGATTAGTTCTCCTATTTGACAGATGCCAATTCTACCATTTCCTACTCATGGTCTGGAGTTCATTCAGGGTATAAAGGAAATGGAATGACATGAATTCCTGGTGCCAGCTTAAATTCCTGAAATATGCCCTTCTGACCTCCGACCAAAGGATTGCGGGGTGGGGGGGCGCACCTGCAGGCTCGTGGCTTGTGTTCACCTCTTCTAACACTTCTACTCCAACCATGGACCTTGTACATGCTCCAGGTCCCTAGGGTTCACATGTGTGGGTGCCTCGGGACATCCCCGGAATCTGACAAACAAGGATTTGAATCTCCACCTTGCATCTATTCACTGTGTGGCCTGGGGCAAGCCACTTAACCTCTCTGGGCTCCTGTGTTCTCGTGTATGATCCTTCCTCACCCAGTTACTGTGAGGACAGAATAAGATTTGTTCGTATGGTGCTTGGTAAGGTGCCTGGTGTACAGCCAACGAATTTATTGTTATTTTAGGCATTAAAATCCCATGGTCCCCACACACACACACAAAAAAAAACTTCAGAACTTGCTGTTGGCATGGGAATGATTAAAAGATTTACCTTTTAGGAACATAAAAAAATAATTAAAAAGGAAAGGTTATTTTGGTACAGTGTGGAGGATGTATCAGGAGGGAAAAGACTGGAATTGAAACATGTCCATTAAGAATGTGTTTGGCTTGGGGCGCCTGGGTGGCTCAGTCCATTAAGCGGCCAACTTCGTTTCGGCTCAGGTCATGATCTTGGCGTCCTGGGATGGAGCCCCGTGTCAGGCTCTGCACTTGGCGGGGAGTCTGCTTATGGATTCTCTCTCTCTCCCTCTGCCTCTGACCCCCTCCCTGCTCTTGCACCCTCTCTTTCTCAAATAAATAAATAAATAAATATTAGAAAAAAAAAAAGAATGTGTTTGTCTGTTGGTAGTAAAAAATCCAGCAGTGCAACAGATTTCTAGTTTTTCCTCGATATCCACTCTCCCCTTCCCCCAGTCAATAGAATCCCTAATTGCAGTGGGGCACATGGCAGCCTCGAATGAAGATTACACTTCCCTGCTTCCTTTCCATATCCTAGGTATGGCCATGTGAGTTCTTAGCAAAGAGAAATGTTTTGTGTGGCTTGTAGAAAATGTCTTGAAAGGGAGGGTATATACCTTACTCTTCTCTCTCTCTTTGCTGGCTGGAATTTGTGATGTGACGACTGGATCTCAGCAGTCGTTTTAGACCACGTGATGAATTAAAGATGGCTACCAATTCTTTGGTCCTTCTTCCTTCAAGAGGAAGACTTTATGTGGCAGAGTCTACTTCCTCTCCTCTTGAATCTGGGCCAGACTGTGACTTCTTGGACAGAGGATAGTGGAAATGATGCTCTGCTAATTCTAGGCCTTGCCGTTAAGAAAACTGGCAACTTCTGCTATGACCTCTTCACTTGATCTTAGCCAAAAGGCTGAGAAGTGATTGCATCCATGAGCTGCCGTGGTAAAGGGTCAAACCATTCTTCTGGAGACACCACCTGGAGAGGACTTGAAACTTCATGAAAGGAATAGGGGACCCAGCTGAGCTCGGCATTGCAGTCTTCCCAGTAAAACCATCTTGATCCTTCAGATGAACCCAACCATCAGTTGAACATGACCAAGTGACTAGTCAATGCTGACGATCAGAAGGATCACCCAGCTGAGCCCTGCCCAAATTTCTGACCCATAAAATTATAGAAAATATACAATATTTATTGTTTGGGGCTTGTTTGTTGTATAGCAATAAATAACCAGAACACACCATGAGGTAGAAGGTATTTGTTGAGGATGGCACAACAATCACACCCTCTGGAGGTCTGGCTACCTCTGGATTTCTTGTCATCCAAGAAAAGTAAGCCCTATGTGTTTAAGCTTTGATGATACCTTGGGTCATTGCTCACGGACCTCAGTTTCCTCACAATCGCTCAACGGACCCTTAATGCCTGCCCTGTTACCTCCTAAAGTACCTTAGAGGATAGACTAAGAATCAAGAAGAGACCTTTTTCATGTAATATAAACAGTGCACATATCCGAAAAGACCAAGTGACATGCTCAAGCTGCTATAATACATTTCATATGTTCATAATGGGTATGAACTTGTCAGGAACCAAGTGCAATGGATTTTTAGAATCAGATACGTTAGGGCTGGAGGCTCAGCTCCGCTACTTTCTAATGTGACAAATTGGACCAGTCACTAAATCTCTCCAAGCTTAGTTTCCTCATCAATAAAACACAGACGATGCTATTTCCCTTGTGGAGTCTGTGTGAGGATTAAATTAAATGAGATTAATCCATCTGGTTGATAAATACTAAATATCTCCTATGTGCTAAGCCAGACCTTCTCCTGATATTGGTGGGGCCTGGGGCCCACTCACCCCCCAAAATCTAAATATTTAAACATTATATATCAGGTTAATATATTGTTTTTAAAATGCTCTATCCTTTTCCTCGATGAATATAACTTCATAACAGGCTGGAAGGCCAGGTTCAGTTTGGAAATCTCAGACTCCTCAGATGTCTGCCCTGAAATGCAGAATGGTGGCACTGGGGAGAGCTGGCCTCCGGCCCCCTGCCTGCCCCCTTTCTTTCTCTCCCCAGCTCCACACCGCGCTGTGCAGACCCCATGTGCATGTCTGTAGACATCCCATGCCTTTTTAAGCTCCCTCCACCCCATGCACCACACTGCCCTTTGCCTCTCCACCACCCGCCCCCACCACCACCAGTCCACTGTTCTGCCTCCAGAAACACACCAGGAAGAGGCTTGCATAGGCCCTGGAAGCAGGCTTGGGACCTTTGGATTTCAGGGATCCTGGGAACCCACAGTATGTCTAGAAAGGGGATAAAGGCATGGGTGGCTGTGTCTCCTCAGCCCTGGGGTGGGGGTTGGTGGTCATAAACAGCTGGAAGAGGGCCCGAGAGAGGCCCTTTAACTCATGAGGACAAGGGCAGGAGAGGCCCCCTTTAGCTCCTGAGGACAAGGGCAGGGTCCCCCCTGCCTGGGTCTAAGGATCAGGTCGGCCTATGCTGGTAACTGAAACATATCGACAAGACACCTGTTCTGTTCCTTCAGTCTGGGCCTCAGTGTCACCCTGTCTATAAAATGAGGGCTTAGCTGATCTGACATCTCCAGGCTTGTGCTGGAGACCAAGGGCTGGTGAATGTCATCAAGAATCTCATAGAGGCCAGGAGATCCAAAGGCAAGAGGGCATGTTTAAGAGTTAAGTGACCAACTGCCTTCTCCAAGGAAGCCTGGCAGAGCCCGGAGGGCGTGCACCGTCTAGTCCAAGCCGTTCATCACCACGGCACCTTCAGCAGCCATCCCAACAGGACTTCGGGTCACAATAGGAATGAAATCCCAACTCCTTGCCAAACGTGCTCCACCGGTCCTCTGGCCACCCCCAGTTTCCTCGCCCACCACTCTTCCTGTTGTTCTGCTCACCTCTGGCACCCTTGACCTTGCTTGTGTTTAGCAAGTATACCAGCCCACTGTTCCCACCTCAGGGCTGTTGCCCTTGCTGTTCCCTGCTCCTGGCACACCCAGCTCTTTGCATGGCTGGGTCCTGCCATCGCTCAGGCCTCGGCTTAGACGGCCCCCCTCGCAGATACCGTCTGACATCGCACCGCCGCAGCGACAGACTGGAGTATTAGGAGGCCACGCTTGGAACCCAACTGTCGCATGCCCTGCAACTCTGATCTCCACTATCAGCTGGACACTCAAGGAAATTGCCCAACTGCTTTCTCATGTGTAGATTCTTCAACTTCTTATTTCCCTCCAATAGGCGATTCCACCTCCATTTTTCCCATCTGTGAAAGGGGGTGATAATTACTCTATCTCGGGTTTGCTGTGAGCTTGGAGGGGCCGACGCACATCCCGCAGCATTCAGAACGGAGCCTGGCACAAGCTGTACACGCGTGCTTCTATTATATTAACACTTGCTGTTTCAAATTATCTTGTCTGCTTTTTCCTGTACATGTTTATTGTCTTACTCCTCTGGGGAACACAGACTCCCCCACAGCAGCCTCCCCGCTGCCTCCCGCTGTGCCTGGAAAAAAAACGCATTCCAGCCCGGAGCTGGCACTGGGCTGAGCCCTTCTACCCACCAGCTCCCGGAGCAGATGGACAAACTGAGGCAGGGGCGGAGTGCCCGGGAGCGACCGCCCGCAGCGACTCGTCCCGCCGCACCCGCGCAGGAACGCGCTCTGAGCGCGGGTTTCCGCCGCGCTGCGTTTTTGTTCCGGGCTCGTGTGTGTTTCAAGACGAGACAGAAGCGATCGCGGAAAAGCGGCCGTTCAGTCCCCTCGGTCGCCGGAGCGCGAACAAAGGCTGCGCACGCTGACAGGACCGGCGCCTGCGGAAAAGCCGGGTTTGCGGAGCGCAGCGGGCGCCGGGGCCCCGCAGCCGCGCGCCCTGCCCGAGCCGGCCCGGGGGCGGTGGGGCGCTGGGGCCCCGGCTGGGAGGGCGGCGCTGCGCGTTCGTCTAGACTCTTCGCGGGGGCGCAGTGCACTGCAAGCCGCGAGCCTCCCGCGCGCCGGTCCCAAGGGGGTGCGAAGGTCGCACGGCCTGTCTCCAGGGGAAGGCGGCTTCCCGGAGGAGTGTGCGCCAGGCACGCGGAAGCGGCTCGGTGAACGCGGCCTGGAGCCGCTTTCCAACGCTCTTTCTCGGCCACCTCTCCTGTGCAATCCCTCTGGGCAGCCCTCAGAGGCTGGATGCCTTCAGGGGTAAGAACAGGGAACCAGGAGCCAAGGAAACCTGGATTCAAATCCTGTTTGGTCCCTTGCCCGCTGTGTAGCTGGGAGCAAGCGACTCTGCCCCACGGGGCCTCAGCTTCTGTAAAATGGGGTAAAGCAGCCTAGAAAGTCCTTAGTTCCATGGCCCAACTTAATTGCTTAATTCATTCTTACAATCACCGCTTCCAGTTTACAAGTGTGGAGCAGGTTCAAGGTTGAAAGGGGCTTTTCCAAGGTCGCGGCAGGGGGTCAATGGCAAGTCCTCCAGATCTCCTGAGTATAAGGATTGTTAGCAGCCTGCAGGTCTAGTTCTCCCAATGATTTTATAGAGCCGGGTGGAGGTGAGGGACCAGGAGGTTCGGGTCATCTCCCTCCACTCCCCACCCCATCCCTCTCTGCCACCCACCCTCAACCCTGCCCCAACCCCAGAAGAGGCACAGGCTTCCCCTGGGGCTGCTGTGGGTAATGGCTGGATGATCCAAAGCCTGGAAGGGGTTCTGGGATGTTTTTGTCCTGAATCGAAACCATATATTTTATTAATAATAATAATAATTATTATTATTACTATCGTTGTTGTTATTTTAATAGGGAAGGCCCCAGCCCTTTCTGTAGGAGTCTTGCCAGCCTGCTATGCTATTCAGGGCAGACCTCTATCTCTCCGCAGTTCCTTACCAGAAAGGAAGCCTCCTGCTGCCCCCCAGTGGGCAGGCGAGGTTTGTGCCGGCCTGGCAAAGCTCGCAAACAAGGAAAACTGGCTTCACTTAGCACGTGGTTGGAGGCTGCCTGGAGAAGGGAGGGAGAAAATACAGCTTGGCTCCCCCACGGCTATTTGTAGCCCTATGGATCTGGGAAATCTTGGGAGTAGAGAATAATGGACCGAAATTGAAAGGCACAGGAGGGTTTTTGTCATTCTTCTTTTATTTATTTTTTGAATAGGTAACACATTTACATGATTCAAAAGGTAAAAAAGATGGTAGAGTGAAAAGAAAGTGTCCTTTCCCCTTGCTCCCAGCCGACTAGTTCCCCTTCCTAGAGGCAGCCATTGTCCTGTTTCTTGTGTATCCTCCAGCCGAAAGTCTATGCACATATAAATATTTCAGAGGATCAGTAGCTTCCCCTATATGCTCTTCTGAGTCTTGTGGCTTCACTTAGAAAGCTCATCGTGGGATTTGTTCCATAGCGATTCGTGGTTCAGAGCGTCCTCATTCTTTTGAACAGCTGTATAATATTCCATTGTACAGATCTCATAATTATTTGATCAGTGTCCTGCTGATGAGCCTTTAGGTGGCTCATAATCTTTTATAATCATGTTGTTACAACAAAAACCTTGTACACACACCATTTTGCCAAGATATAAATGAATACTTAGCTATTGCTGCATCACAAAAAAAGGTTTTGTTATTGTTCATATGAATCATGGCTGGCCCTGCAGATCGGGGTGAGGCCAGGCTCCTTTGCCTTCCCCTTTGTGTCTAGATCAGAGGGCAGGTCCGCTGGGGGTGGGCTAGTCTAGAAGCATGGACTCAGTCACGTGGCTGGCGTTTGGCTGACTGTCAGCTGGGGTAAGAAGGGTGCCTGGATCATGTCTCATCATTTGGTGACTTGCAAGGCCTCTTGAGACTCTGGGACCGGTCTCACATTTCAATGGTATCACATTTTTTCAGTCCAAACAAGTCACGGGCTAGCCCAGATTCAATGGGGAAATAGAAACCAGTTTTCCAAGGGAGGAGAGGCAAACTCATATCGCCAAGTGTAGGAGGCAGGGAGTGTGAATTATTGCGGTCATTAAAAAATAATTTAAATAATGTTTTTATTTTACAGGAGTTAGATTTACCAAAAAAAAAAAAAAAGTTGGAAAGGATACAGGGAGCTCCTATATACCCTGTACCCAGTTTCCCCCATTGGTAATCCTTATATTACTGGGGTACATTTGTCCCAACTAAAGAACCAATGGTGATGGCTAACTATCACCTAAACTCTATACTTTATTCAGATTTCATTCGTTCTTCCTTAATGTCTTGTTTCTGTTCCAGGATTCCATCCAGAATATCATATTACTCTTAATTATCTGAGCTCCCTAGGCTTCTCTTGGCTGTGACAGTTTCTCAGACTTTCCTTGTATTTGTTTCTTTGACAGTCTTGAGGCATGCTGGTCAGGTTTTTTGTAGACTGTCCCTCAATTAGGGTTTGTCGGGTGTTTTTCACACCATTAGATGGAGTTCTGGGTTTCGAGGAAGAAGACCAGAGAAGCCAAGTGTCCTTTTCGATGATGACATCAAGAGAACATGCTATCAACATCATTTACCATTAACGACGTTAACCTTCATCACCTAGTTAAGGTAGATAGTGATTGCCAGGTTTCCCTGCTGGAATGTTACTCTTTTCTCCCCCTTTCCATCTTGCTTTCTGTAAAAGGAAGTTACTGTGCACAGCCCACATTTAAGGGATGAAAAGTTACTCTCCACCTCCTTAAGGGGGCAGGATCTCCGTAAGCTAGTTGGAATTCTCCTGTTATTTGTTTATTCAATCATTTATTATATCAATGTGGACGCATTGGTATTTAATTATACTTTACATCATCATCTAACACTATGTTATCTATTTTGTGTCTCACATTTTCCAGTTCGGGCTATCCAGATGAGTGTCGACTCCCATGCCCTTGTAAGATACCCTCATCATTTTTGTTTTGTTTAGTTTTAGTTTTTATTTTTGAGCACTTCCTTACATTCTGGCACCGTAAGAGCCTCCAAGTTCATCTACTTAATTTTGTCCCGGAGCTCTAGAATCAGCCATTTCTCCAAGGATCCCATTTCCTTTTGTCAGAAAATTGTATTAAAAATCAAGATCTGGGACCTGAGCGTGCTTGTGGTAACTTGGGTCCATTCTTAGTGGGTACTGTGTACACGCACACACACACACACACACACACGAGGCTGTGTATACAAATCACTGTAACTATTTCCATATCTGTCCATTAGTATCTATAATGAAGCTGAACATGAGTTCATGCTGATGCCTCCAACTCCAATCTACTCACGCGTTCATTCCATTGTTCTCCCCTTGCTTATCTATAATCCCCCACTTGAACAGTGAGATGCCTGCTCCCGCCATCTGGTATACTCATTTATTTAATTGTTCGATTCTAGCACGCATGCACAGGAGTTTCAGAATTGTCAACCTATATTCCCATGAGAAATAACTTTACCAACTAGAGTACAATGCTTGCAGACAGTTCTTTGGTCTTTAGTCTTGTTTCCAGTTATTTCTAGTTATTCAGGTCCGCATGTCTATTGCTCCCATCATTCAGTGAGATGATGCCCTATGTTTGTAATATAGTTAAATTCTTTTCTAAAATCTTCCTACATTAGGATTCACTTTGATTCTTGTTCAGTCAAGTTCTGTGAGTTTTGACAAACAGAGGGTCATGTATCCATTACTCCAGTGCTATGCAGAATGGTTTCGTGGCTCCAAAATTTCCATGGTGCTTTACCCAGTCAACTATCCCTCTCTCGTCAAATCCCTGGCAGCCACTGGTCTGTCTTTGATCTCTATAGTTTTACCTTTTTGTTAATCATATAAATAGAATCAAACAGTATGTAATCTTTTGAGACTGGCTTCTTTCATTTAGCAATATGCATTTAAGATGCATCCATACTGTTATATGACTTAGCAGCTGGTTCCTTTTGATCATTGAAAAGCATTCTATAGTACGGATGTACCACCATTATCCATTCACCTAGTAAAGAACATCTTAGCTGCTTCCAGCTTTATCTGGAGTAGAAGGCTCTATAAATATTTGTGTGCGACTTTTGTGCGAGCATAATATTTCTAACCAGTTGGGTAAATTGCTGGGTCATATGGTAAATCTATGATTAGCTTTATAAGAAACTGCCAAACTGTTTGCCAAAGTAACTGTGATATCTTGCATTCCCAACAGCAGTGAGTAAGAGTGTCTTCTTCTGTGCATCTTCATCCGCACTTGGTTTTGCCAATTTTGAGGGGTGGAGGTGGCGGTGGAATTTGGCCATTTTAACAGGCATGTAGTTGTTGTTTTCATTTGCATTTTTATTTTCATTTGTATTCCCTGGATATAAACGATGCTGAGAAGCTTTTCATATGCTTCTTGGCCACCTGTGTATCTTCTTTGGTGAGGTGTCTGTTCCTATATTTTGCCCATTTTAAAATTGCATTGTTTGTTTTCTTCTTGGTGAGTTTTAGAAGTTCTCTGCATATTCTGGATATGATCTTTTATCAGAGACATGATTTGTAAATATTTACTTCCATCCTTTGGCCTGTCTTTTCATCCTCTTAACAGTGCATTTTACAGAGCAAAAGCTTAACAAAGTCCAACTCATCATTTTTTCTCTTCCATGGATTGCTTTTTTGGTATTGTATCTAAAAACTTACCACCAAACCCAAAGTCAAGCAGATTTTCTCTTGTTTTCTTCTAGACTTTCATTGTTTTGTGCTTTACCTTTAGGTCTATGATCAATCTGAGTTCTCTTTAGTTCCTTTTCATGTAAAGTATGAAGTCTACACCGAGGATCTTTTTCTTCTATGCACATGGACATCTAATTGTTCCTGCACTGGTTGTTAGAAGACCATCTTTTCTCCATATAATTTCAGTACTCTAGAATGTATTAATACTTTTTTTTATAGCCTAACATATGGAATCCCAAAGGAAGTTTTTCCATTAGAATCTTTGACATTATTGTTGCAGTTATTTTAAATTCCCTGTCTGATCATTCCAACATCAGTGTCATATCTGAGTCTGTTTCTCATGTCTGTTTTGTCTGTCAAGTCTGTTTTTGGGGTTTTTTTTCCTTGCCTTTGAGATGGGAAGATTACCCAGGATATATGCAGTTACGTCCGTCCAGGAATCCCACAGAAGAGGAGATGGTGATGTGACCATGGAGAGAACAAATAGAGTGACTCAACCAACAAGTCAAGGAATGGCAGCTGCCGCCAAAAGCTGAAAGATACAAGGAAGAGAGTCTTCCCTAAAGCCTTCAAGGGGAGGGAGCCCTGCTGACATTTTGATCTCAGCCCAGTGATAGTGATTATGGATTTCTGGCTTCTAGGACAGTAAGGAAACACATTTCTGTTGTTTTAAGCCACTGAGCTTGTGGTTATTCATCACAGCAGCCTCGGGGAAACTAATACAAGCATGCTTTGTAAATTTTCGTTGAAAGCTGGACATGTTGTATAGGATAATAAATACTAAGGGACTAAGGGAGATAGGCCTTTGGTGTGAGGATTGATGTTAATCTTTCTAGGCATTGAGCTGCACTCAGTGCTTGTTGTAGCTCTAGGCACCGGGGGTTTCAAGTTCCTTTGTGTCCTTGTTCTCTCTTTCCTTTTTGGCTCTGGAGTTTCCCTTTGTACTGTTCCTTGGAAAAATATGTGGTTTACAGCAATTTCACCTGTAATCCACTGTTACTATACTGGAACCTTACTGGTGTGTTGGTAGAGCTGAGTGGAGGGCGGGCATTCCTAACCTTCTAATGAAGTTTCAGGTTTTGAGTAGAGTTCCTCTTATCTCAGGGGTGTGGCCTTTTGGAAGTGTTTCTGTTCCTCCTTCCAAGGTAGAGCTCCCTTCTCCCTGCTTCTGGTGTCTTCTCCGGCTACAACAGCCCAACCTATGTACTGTTGTCTATGGGTGTGTGTGTGTGTGTGTGTGTGTGTGTGTGTGTGTGTGTGTGTGTGTGTGTGTGTGTGTATTCCACCCCACCCTCCCACCCCCTATTGAAACAGGAAGTCTGGAAAGGTCTGGAGTCATGCAGAATTCCTTTGGCCTTAGCTGGGATAAAGTCTCTGGACTGCGTTCCAGCAAAGTCCCATCCACTGGAGTTGAGGGAAAAGATTCCGGGAGGGCCTCACATGGTCACTTTGCCTCTCCCTACCAGAGCCACGTGGAGAGCTCTCTCAGATCATCCTCCTTGGAACCTGGTGAGGTTCCCAGAGAAAAAATCTGCAAAAGTAAGAGGGCTCCTCGGGGGCTTCTATATCTTAGGCTGGTGTCTAAATTGCCTTCAGCAATTCAACAGAATTACTGCCTAGGTTTCCCGTCCATTCTTGGCATTGCTACAGCTAAGCCAGTCTTAGGTGACATAGCTTTTTGGATGCACCGGACTCCTCAGACTCTGGGATGGCTGTTTGCCCTGCAGCTTCAGTTCTCTGGTGGACTCAAGAAAAGTCATTGTTTTTCAGCTCACCCAACTTTTTCTTATTGTTAAGACAGAAGTAATGGCTTTTAAGCTCTTTACGTGTCAGAGTTGAAACCAGAAGTCCCTGTTATGGGCATTTTTTATATCAATCTACCATTGCAAGTAAGAAGTATTAAGAGTCACAAAATCATAGGACTATAATCTTGGGATCATAAAGACTTTGGCATATAGACTTAGAGTTTTTCACTGGAGGAATCATAAATTCTAAGAATAAAACCCCCCCAGCACCAGGGGCTCTCCACTGCTTATAGGGTGAGGTGACATGAAATGTTTTTCATTATCTGACCCATCCCATTTCTCCAGCCTCATTTCTCACTACCCATCTTGCCTCCCACCCAAATCCTGTCCCCACTGCCGCTTCCCTCAGAAAACCAGTTCAGTATCACACTCAGGTTCCAGCCGTGTGCTGAGTTACTGAGACTCTCTGACGCACCTTGAACATTGCCTGCAACATGGTGACCCCCTCACCAGTCATTTGTTAATCGAATTAATGAATAAAATTATAAAGCTCTTAACATAGTGTGTAGCACATGGAGGTATTAACAGTGGGCAATCTCTATCATGCATCTGATTGGTGCCTGATGCTCTTCTAAGCACTTCACATGCGTTGATTTATTTTTATAGCTTTACATGGTTTTAAAGATGAGGCACAGAGAGGTGACTAACTTGCTCAAGGTCACCCGGATAGATGGTAACTGCCAAAGATGGGATCTGAACTTTGGGAAACCTCATCAATGGGTTGTAATCAGCATGAAGCTCCCACTATTGCGCTAATGCCAGACACATTAAATATGGGATCTCTAATCTAATGCTAACCTCCCATGAGAAAATGGAGGCCCAGAGAGGGTAGGAGACTTGTGCAGGGTCACACAGCTAGTAAAAGCTGGAACTAAAGTTCAAACCAGGATTGCCTGCTCTAAAATCCCACACTTTGCTATGCTCGGCATGGCTCCTGGCTGTCTCTTGAGGAAAGGAATGCCTCTGCCACCTTGTCTGGCCATCCCATCAGACTCCGACTCTTCCTTCAAGACAGTTCAAGAGTCCCTTCTGTGGTGATATTTTCCCTGACTCTCCCCAACCCACCCCAGCTGCTCAATACAGACCCTTCTTCCTTGAGCCTCCACACCCCCCACCTGTACCCTCAGGTGGTCTTGGGTGCAAATCAGGACTCTGCTGGGTGTCCTTGATTACTCCTTTATGTGACCATTTGAGTCTTGATTTTTTTTTTTCTTCCTCACCTAAAGACTGGTGCTGAGAAAAGCGCCTCCATCATAGGTTTGGGTGAAATACGCAGGCAGCTTGGCCAAGTGCTTATGGAAGCACTTGCTACACTGTATATAATGATCTGCTTAAATGTCTGTCTCCATCACTTGACTTGAGGGCAGGGACCGATTCTGATCTATCTCCGTGCCCCTAGCACCCAGCATGGCTTGCAAGAGCTATTAAATAAATGTGAAATAAATGAATGAAAAAGAAAGAAATGAATCTTAGAATTCCAGTCTCATAATTTCATACATAAAATCTAAGAACCTTGCCTCACATGACTGCAAAGTTGGAAGGTTCTTGGAGAAGAACTTCCTGAGGCTTTCAATCTTTCTGACTAGCACCCATGGTGAGTAATGCCCTTTATGTCGCCGTCCAGTGCAAACACACACACACACACACACACACAACACACACACACACACACACACACACACACAGTTTCAAGAAACAGCATTTTTCCTTACTACATGGGATAAACCCATGACGTTTTCTCTTGTCTTCTCTTATCTTGTCTTCTATCTTTTTCATTCTTAAAAAAAAAAATGCTGCTTTAGGTCCATTCAACTGACATCATGTCCCCATGATTGTATTGTGGCCCATGATTGTATTGTGGCCCATGATTGTATTGTGGCCCATTGGTTTGGAAAAAAACACACACACACAAAAAAACTTCCCTAGTCCCACAGATCCGTGACACGCATCCTGTCCCGTTACATGAGTGACTTGCACACCCCTGGTGAGGGGAAGTTCCCTCTCAGAAGGTAAGAGGTTTCACTATTGGAGAGCGTTCATTGTTCGAAAGCCCTTCTTTCTCTGAAGGTGAAAGGCACCTCCCTGGAACTTCCCCGTTGGCTCCTGTGCGGCTGCGGGTCTCTATCAAACGACTCACTTCATCTCCCCTGGCTTCGCTTTCTTCCTCTTGTTCCCACACATGTGCCCCCCACCCCCAAGTGCATGGAGCCCACAAGTCCATCATCAAAGCCACTCTTTGGGCCTTGATCTTCACCTGTCATCTCCTGTTATTTGCTTTTATTTTCTTTTGCTTTATGGGAGTGGGGTCACTGGAGTCAATCCATCCAAGTGGTCAAAGTCTTCAGTCCTTGAGCAGGGAAGTTGTTGGGACTGTGGGGATATCAGAGAGTCTGGGAGGTGTGAGGAGGTGCCAGTGACAGCAAGGACCCGCGTGCCACAGAGGGCCCAGCAGGGGTCCTTGGTCCTGGTGTGCAGTGGCCAGAGCTCCTTCCCTGCCCCTGCTGTGGGATGCCTTCACCTCTGCGGCAGTTCCCCTCTGCTCACCAAGAAGGCCAAGGGCGTGCAGGAGCTCCAGACCACGTGATTAACAGGGCCCTGTACAAACTGAGAAGGCAGGGCCCCTTGCTCAAAAATCATTAAGTGTTTCCAGACAGTGATGGCAGAACAGGATGTCAAGCATGAGTCTGTCCCGCTCTGGGCCCTGCACAGCTGCAGGCGTCTCATGCCCGTGATGCTGACCCTGTCCTTTGCTGGGGAAGCAGGCTTGGCAGACATTGTGCCGGGGCTGGGTGGGACCCCATACTGCAGGAAATGAACCCAGCTGGTGAACAGTCAGGCAAGAGTCCTTAGAGGTCACCAGACCCAAACCCCTCCATGTCCAGTTGTGGAATCTGAGGTCCAGAGAGATGGCCCAAGGTCACCCTGCAAATTGGTAGCAGAGCCAGATCATAGCCCCAGCCCTGGGACTGTCTCCCTCTCCCTCCTCTCCGTTCTTTCCCCATTGCCCCTACCCCGTTGCCCCTTCCCACGCAGACACTTTGCAAATGCCTATTTCCCCCTCCCCACCATTCCGGCCTCTCCCCCAAGCTCCAGGCTCCACAACTGCAGTGGCCTCTTGCTTTCTTTCCCTCCTCCTACCTCCTATGCCACCGCCCTACCGCGCCCCTCCTTGGCCCTCCTCCCATCCCTCTCCCAGCCACCTGTGTGTGAGTTTTTAATTTACAAATCAGATCCCGCCGCACCTCTGCCCTCAGCCTTTTGTTGCGCTGTGCACAGATTGTAATAATCCAACCTCCTTACCACAGCCCACAATATGAGGCCCCGTGGTTTCTCCCACGACTGTCTGCTCCCCTCCCCCAGCTCCCACGCAGTGGCCATGCTGTCCTCCAGCAGCACCCAGCTCACACCCATCCTGCATGCTGATTCCTTCTCTGCAGCACTCTTCCCCAAGATGGCGCCGTGGCTTCCCTTCATTTGTCTCAGCTCACGTGCCTCCAGGTCCCCCATGTCTTCCCAGGCAGTCCTTCATACCCTCCCTGGCAGTTAACTGCCTCCCAGGCAGTTAACCCTCCCTGAAGTTATGGGGGATATTTGTTCCTTTATTTTCAGGCTCCCCTCTAGACATAGCTTCCTGGAGGGTGGAGACCTGTCTTGCTCACTGCTCACTTGCTCGGTGACTTGCTGGGGCCTGGCACATAATTGGCACTCTATAAAGAGCTGTCGTAGGAATGAGCAAACTCATGATGAAATGAATTCGCTTTGCAAACATGTGTTGGGAGGCTATTCTGTGTCGGGCACTGTGCTAGGCACTGAGGACTCAGACATGGAGCAAGTGGACAATGGTCCCTGTCCTCAAGGAGTTGGATCACCGTCCTGGGGAGACACACACATCTTTGGAGGAGCAGTAGGGTGACAGGAGTGGCTTGTCTAAGCCGAGTCTAAGCCTTCTAAGCCTCTTCTATGATGATGAGGTGGGGGGAATGGTAATGGATCCTTGTCGGAAGGGGTTGGATTTTAAGGACCTTTGTTGCCCCTTTTCTGGGGAGCTAGGAGCTCTCTGTCTCTCCGGCTCCTCAGCCCATTGGGCCAGGGCTGGGGTCCACACTCATGATGAATCCTCTCGGGGCCCTCCAACCATATGACATTATGCTTGCAAACTGTTTGAGATTCACTTTCTGCTGCTGCTGGAATCAGGAAGAAGACGGGTGTGCTTCCACTTAGGAAACACAGCGCCACCCAGTGGACATGAGGCCCAGAATGGGTGAGCTTTGTGGTTACCTTGGCACTCCTCAGACCACTCCCAAGGCGATTCCAATCATCCATTTCTCAAGCCTTCCAGCTGCACAAGGCAGACTGCCTAGGACTATGCACCCCTACAGCCACCCCCCCCATGTGGCCTGTCCCTTCCTTTCTTGCAGACGGTATGATTGAAGCCTAAGGGCTGAGCAGGGCCCTTGAAGACAAAGTCACTTCCTCCAGGAAGCCTTCTCTGCTTTCTCATTAGTAGCGCCTCCTCCCTCTCCTTACCCCCAGAGCACACATCCTCTCTTGTTTGTTTGTTTATCTAAACAACCATCCATCCAACCAACAAACATTCATTGAGCACCTATTCTGCCCCCCTGGCACTTATTCACAGTGGTAAATTAAAGCATGGTCACTGGCCTCACAGAGGTTACAGTCTAAGGAAAGAAATTATGCAACAAATTGCAAATTAAAAAATAAATTACAGCTATGATAAATGCTATGCCAGAGAAGTACCCAAACCTTTGGGGGAGGGGTGTCAGGGTAGGGATGGGTTTCCTGAAGAAGGAATGTTTGACCCAAGAGAGTACTATTAAAAATGGCCACCACTAGCTACAGGTGGCTACTAAGCACCTGAAGTGTGGCCAGTGCCATAAAGGAAGTGAATTAAAATATATATATATATAGGAGGGTAGGGATAGGGTGGATGTGTTATGGACATTGGGAAGGGTTTGTGCTATGGTGAGTGCTGTGAAAAGTGTAAGCCTGATGATTCCCAGACATGCACCCATGGGGCAAATAAAAAATATATACTATGCATTACAGTATTATTAATTATATTATTATATTAAATATATTATGTAATGTTAATACAGTGTTAATTATATTAATACATATTAATGCATACATAATACATACACACACATATATTTTAAAATTGAAGTAAACATATAGTATTAGTTGGGTATACGACATAGTGATTCAGGGACTTCTATACATTATGCAGTGCTCACCACGATGAGGGTACTCTTAATCCACATCTCCTCTCACCCATCCCCCCACCCACCTCCACTCTGGGAACCACCAGTTTACTTTCTGTATTCAAGAGTAAGGGGTTTTATTTGTTTGTCTCTTTTTTTCTTCTCAGTTTGTTCATTTGCTTTGTTTCTTAAATTCCACATATGAGTGAGATCATATGGTATCTGTCTTTCCCTCTCGGACTTATTTCAGTTAGTGTCATACTCTCCAGCTCCATCCAAATTGTCACAAATGGCCAGATCTCGTTCTCTTTTATGGCTGAGTAATATTCCACCATGTACATATATTACACCTTCTTTATTCATGTGTGGATGGATACTTAGGTTATTTCCATATCTTGACTGATGTAAATAATACAATAATATAGGGGTGCATATATCTTTTCAAACTAGTGTTTTTATTTTCTTTGGGAAAATGCCCAGTAATGGAATGACTGGATCCTAGGGTAGCTTTATTTTTCACTTTTAGGGGAAGCTCCAAACTGCACCAGTTTGCATTCCCACCAACAGAGAACAAGGGTCATCCTTTCCTCCCCATCCTCACCAACACTTACTGCTTCTTATCTTTCTGATTTTAGTCATTCTGAAAGGTGTGAGGTGCTATCTCATTGTGGTTTTGATTGGCATTTCTCTGGTGGCGAGTGATGTTGAGCATCTTTCCAATGTGTCTGTTGGCCATCTGCATGTCTTCTTTGGAAAAATGCTTATTCTGGTCCTCTACCCATTTTTAAATCAGACAGGGAGTTTTTTGGTGTTGAGTTGTAGAAGTTATTCATATATTTTGGATATTAACCCCTTATTGGATATATCATTTGCAAATATCTTCTCCCATTCGGGAGGTTGTCTTGTCATTTTGTTGATGGTTTTTTTCTGTGCAAAAGCTTTTTATTTTGATGTAGCCCCAAGAGTTTATTTTTGCTTCTGTTTCCCTTGCCTCAGGAGACATATCTAGTAAAATGCTACTAAGGACGATGTCCGAGACATTACTGCCTATGTTTTCTTTAAGGAGTTTTGTGATTTCAGGTCTCACATTTAGGTCTTTAATCCATTTTGAGGATTTTTTTGTGTATGGTATGAGAAAGGAGTCCAGTTTCCTTCTTTTGCATGTAGCTGTTCAGTTTTCCCAGGACCATTTATTGAAAAGACTGTCTTTTTCCCAATGTATGTTCTTGCTTCCTTTGTTGTAGATTAATTGACCATATAAATATGGGTTTATTTCTGGACTCTCTATTCTGTTCTATTGATCAATGTGTCTGTTTCTGTGCCAGTACCATACTGTTTTGATTACAAGAACTTTGTAGTATATTTTGAAATCTTGGATTGTGATACCTCTAGCTTTGTTCTTCCTTTTCGAGATTGCTTCGGCTATCTGGGGTCTTTTGTGGTTCCATGCAAATTTTCCTATTTGCTCTAATTCTGTGAAAAAAATGTTGTTGGTAGAGGAACTGGGTTTTTAATTGCATTTAATTTTAATTAATTGAAATTTAAATTTAAACACTGAAGCAGTGTAAAAAATATATATCTTATTAAACACTACTTCATTGCTTTGGTAGGACTACATTTCACTTCACTGAAATTTTCAAAGACTAAAGGAAAGAATAATGTAAAACATCACAATCTTTTTATAGCATTTATTTATTGAAATGATATGATTTCAGATGTTGGGTTAAAATATATTAGCTAAAATTAATTTCTTCCTTTTTTTAACTTGTCCCACATGGATACTCAACATCTAAAGCTCCCTGTGGCTCCCACTGTATTTCCATGCAGAAAGCTGAGCAAAGAGCAGTAAGATAAGTAAAAGGAGTGAACAGGTGGAAGAAGTCTAAGGGGCACTGGGATGGGGTCACGTTTCTCGGGATGGAAACTCACATTTATTTAGCTTTTCTTTCATGCTCGGGACCGTAGACATAACATGCACATGACTCAGTCACAGGTAGATATCACTAGCGTCTTGCTACATATTAGGAAACCGGGGCTCGGGTTTGACCAAGGTCCTGTGACTGCTGCAACGACTTCATTGAGCAGACTGAACCTGGCAGGGGCCCCAGCCCACACTGGTTTTATTGTCTCTGAGCCCAGCTTCCAGCCTGCCTCTGTCCCATGCGTTCTGCCTGCCTCTCTGTCTCTTAGGCAGAGCCCATGCTTCTGGACACTTGCTGGAAGGTGCTCTAGGATAGTTGAACAAATGGATGACCATGGAGGAATCATTTTATCAAACTTTTATGAAAAAGCTCCTCTGTGTCAGGCCCTGTTTAAAGCCCAGCCCCACCAGAGCTGTTTCCAGATGCCAACATCATGTCCAGCGTCGGGCCAACATTGCTCCTTCCCTCCTGGTGGCCAGCGCTGCCCCCGTGTCTCTGCTGCGAGATCTGGAAGTGGTTCCTCCTCCCGGCCCTGAATCGGGTCCCAGGTGTGAGTGCTTCGGAAGGCCCTGTGGGTGTGCACCTGTGTGTGGGCGTGCACGTGTGTGTGTGTGTGTGTGTGTGTGTGTGCGTGTGCGGCATATGGGTGCACACGGCACAGCTCTCCCGTGCATGGTCTGATCCAGTTCTGCGGCTCTGCCCCCAGATTCCGTGCTGCAGCCTCTTGCTTCTGGAGCCTTCTTGAGTGGGCCGCTTATAGGATGCTCTGAGCTTCCCATCCACCTTGCTGGGGGCTCTCTGAGCACCTGGCCCCCAGCCACACCATGCGGGGGAAGTCCTGGCCGCACCTCCACCAACCCATCTCTCTTCAGTTCCTTTTTCTTCTGCTAGTGCGGCACATCCACTGTCTGCCTCACGAGAAACCTGGAAACCTGGAGGGGAAGAGCCGACTTCCTCTTCCCGCAGGCACCGCTCTCCCTAGGAGGTATTTGGAGGGGGGCTGCTTGGCTGAGGTGACAAGGGGAGAGATTCCAAAGCAGTCCCCCTCAGACTAACAGCTCCGGCCTCAGCTGGGTGGGTGAAGAGAAAGCGTGGGGAGGAGGGATGGCTGGGGGCCCAGCCAGACTTTGCTGCTTCTTATTAGCCCTGAGAACGTACCTGGTCCCATTCATTATTATTGAGGCCCTACTGTGTGCCCAGCACAGTGCGAGGTGCTGGTCTCAGCCATGAATGAAAGGCAGCAATCCTCGAGGCCAACCATTCTTAGTGGGGGAAAGGGATCAAGAACGAATAAGTATACACATCAGGGCTAGCCAAGGGGAAGCCAAATCTAGTAGCGAAAAGGGATGGGGAGCAACCAAGCGGGGAGGCCAGGGTGTTGGTAGCTGTATTTAACATTGGGCTTCCCCTGGCCTGGAGCCTCCTAGAAGGTTCTGGGCACCAAGAGAGCCCGAGCCACACCGTGTCAGCCTAGTGAAGTGGCGGGTGGGGGCTGGGTATCCAAGTTGGTGCCCCTGCTTGGTTTTATCTGCTCACGTATGTCCCAGCTCGCTTCACCAACCCTTCCGGGGCCGCATCCAGCCCGCTCTGTAGACCCAGGAGCCACGGTGGCCTGGGCCGGGGCAGGCTGTCCATCACATCTGTTCAGCACAGAGGAGGCTCAGCCCATCACAGGAGCTCCATGGCTCCAAGCTCAAGGTGGAGCCCAGCCGCTTCCCACTCCCCTGTCGTGGGGCCTCAGGGATAGCCGGCTCCCAGGCTAAAGTCACCTCCCCAGCAGTTACCTCCCCAGCCACAGATCCCAGGCCCAGGGGTTTGGGGTTTGGAAGGAGGCCTGGCCACAGGGACCACTTCTCTCCCTGTGGCTCAAGCCACTGCTCTGGGCCCCAGATGTGCATGTGTCCAGGAAGCACGTGGCTCGCCCTCGGCTGCCAGCAAACCCAGGGGTGGCTCCTGGGATCCAGCAGAGCCTCCTCCGGGGTGAGTGCCCAGCACGGATCAGGGACACTGAGCCTCATCACCATGGCTGCTACACGTGGGCAGGCTCTGGGCTCCCTCCTGCCCACCCTTTTGCTGGGACTCACAGGTAAGTCCTGGGTGCTACCCAGAGCTGGCAAGGAGGCCCTCGGGGGCTCCTAAACCCAGCTGCCTTGTGTTGCAAGGGTCTGGGTCCCAGAGGACCTCGCTGAGCCCTCTGCCCTCCTGCCAGGGCGCTAGTTTGCGTCCCTTCCTGGTTGAGGACCTTGTGTGGAAACGAAGGTGTTGGGGGTCAGGGGGACATGAGGGCGAGAGCCTGGGGAAGGGCAGGGAGTGAGAAGGAGCCCACCTCTCAGCTGGTCTCCCTGATGTCAGCGCTGGTCCGAGTGGCTCTAGGTAAGAAAGGGCGCGAGGGCTGGAGACACAGAGGGTGAGGACCCCTTGAGCGACGGCGCCTCGGGCCTCGCGGGAAGAGTACAGGACTCTCAGGCAGACAGACCTGCTTCACTTCCTTCCTGAGTCCCCGAGAGGCTGAGTGACCTCGTGCAAGTCACTAAATCTCTCTCAGTTTCTTGGGTGTTCAGAGTGACTTGAGGGGAGGGGAGTCCAGCCCTGCAGTTGTCCTGGGATGACTCTAGGACACAGATGCCAGGCTAGAAGACGGCAGGCAAAGTGAGCCTGGGGGAGAAGTGAGCTCACCCATCCCCGGAGGTGAGCGAGCAGAGGGTAGATGAATGCCCCGTTGGGAAGGATCTGATGAGAGGGGCCAGACCCCTGCCCGCGGTGGCTCTTGACTTCACAGTGATGTCCAAGAGCGAAATCTTGAGTCTTCACCACACTTCTCCCAAAACGCAGAACCATCCACCCAGATGCCCGAGAGAAAAGCCTGGGAGACATCTCCCCATAACCCACTGTGCCCCCCCACACCCCTTCAGCCTGTCACCAAGTGCTGCTGGTCGTATCTGCCACATGAGTCTCTGGCCCCCTATTTGCTCTCCATCCTGGGCCAGGCAGGCCTACACCGCCCACCTCCTCGCTGGTGTCCTGGCTCCCATCCCGCCACCCTCCTTTCCATCCCTCACACGGGAACCAGTTTCCTTCTAAACCACGTCCACGAGGCCACCGGTCCCTGTGTTCATAATCTCTGGTGGCCTCCCGTCGCGCTCAGAACAGAGTCGGGAGCACCACTCAGTACCCCAGCCTCTTCCCCACCTGGACCTCTCTGCCCATGAGGCTGGAGTCCTGCGGATCTCTCAGCCACTCAAGCCCACCAAGCTCTTCCCCCAGTGTATTCTCACCTGCTAGTCTCACTTTCTAGACTGTTCTTCCCTTGCCCCTTCTCCATGGCTGGCTCCTTTCCGTCTGTCGGGTTCAGCTCAAAATGTCACTTCCTCCAGGAAGCCTCCATTCTCCCAGAATAAGCCTTCTGGCATTTTTTTTTTAACCTTTGCACTTCTGCTGTCCCTGAAGTTGAGCCCCAGTTTAATGATATATTTGCTTATTTGCTTATCATCTGTTTTATGCTCCCCAAGCCCGGAACCAGACACAGTGCATAGTCAGCCCACAAGGCCTGACGTGCCATGGGCAGCCCTTACGGGCTGTTGAGTGTGGGACGCATCCTGTTGTGTGGTCACAAGCTCTCTTTCACAGCTGCAAAGCCCTTCATCTCTCTGACGGGCCCATCTCAGAGAACAACCCCCGGAAACCCAGTGCCTTTCAACTGTACCGCTGGCCCCTTCAGCTCCTGGGACTTCAATGTCACCTGGATGAAGGGCAGAGACGAGCACCCAGCCTCAGCTCAGCACATGGTGACCAATGACAAAGGCAACTATTTTGTCACCAGCAAGGTGTGGGTGACACTGGCCCGCCAAGATGTCTTATTGGGGATCACTTGCGAGGTCACTCACAGAGCACTGGAAGAGCCTCTGAGAAAGACCATGAACCTGTCCCAAGTGCTCCAAGGTGCGTGGACAGTAAGTGTGTAAGTGTGTGTGTGTTGGGGGGGGGATGTCATTTCGCCAGCAGCACTGGCTTCCAGAGTCTTCTTCCCAGAGCCCCAGTTCACAACAGGGAGCCCGGAATTCCTCATTGCCATAGCTGACCACACAGTGTAGCCAGGAAAAACCTAAGTTTCAGAGGCTGACTATGTGGGCTGAATCCCGGCCACACCACTCTACAGGGTGACCTTGGGTGAGTTACTTAACCTCTCTGTGCCTCAGTCTCCCTCTTAGAATGAGAATAAAAATAAACCACCTTGTAGGTTTCAGGTGACAATGAAATGTTATAAAGCGCCTAGAATAGTGCCTGGCCCCCGAGTCAGTAGTTTATGAATGGCCCCAACATTCCATTTAACACCCTTATTATCTTGCTATTATCTTATGCTCTGGCCCCAATCTTCCATTTTCCAAACATCTTTGCTCTATTAATATTGTTATTATTTTTAAATTAGAAAAATGTCCTATTCATTCAGCCAGTAATGAATAGCTACCGTGTGCCAGGCACTCTTCTAGGGGCTGGGGATACAGCAATAAAATGAAATCCTTGTCCTTGTGGGCATCCTATTTTAGTCATTCTTAAAATTGTATTTCATGAGATGAAATATTTCAAACATGCAAAAACTAATACACCAGACACCTACCTACCCCTACCCATACATTTTTAAAATATTTTATTTATTTGTTTGTTTGTTGTTTGTTTTGCCAGAGTGACATTACAAGTAGGCAGAGAGGTAGGCAGTGAGGCAGGTAGAGACAGGAGGAAGCAGGTTCCCCACTGAGCAGGGAGCCTGATGCGGGGCTCGATCCCAGGACCCCGAGATCATGACCTGAGCCGAAGGCAGAGGCTTTAATCCACTGAGCCACCCCTACCCATATTTAATGAACATTAACATTTCACTTTATTTGCCTTACATTGAGGATACAAGAAAACATTATTTCTAAAAAACAAACAAACAAACAAAACCACAAAAAACAAAAATCCTAACCAACAAGAGAGTGAGAGGCCTCATGGCAGCTCAGGAGTAGGAACAGGCCGGGCCGGCAGGGTTAACTTCAACAGATCCTTCTGGTTGTTCTAGTTGTCCCCACCCTGAAGATCACCACCAACACCTCGGGGATGCACATCCACGTGCATCAGAGAGTGAATCTCACCTGCCACGCGAGCCACTTCTACCCCTCCCACCTACGTCTCACCTGGATGGAAAACAGACACAAGGTCCAGACAGTGGAGTCCCCACAGGTCACGAGAAATGCAGATGGGACCTACTCTCTGGAGCACACCTGGCAGGCAGAGGCCACGCTGGAGGGGAGTGAGTTTGCCTGCTGGGTGGTCCAGGATGAGCAGCCCCCAGTCCAGGCCAACATCACCCTGCGGGCTCAGGGGTCAAGGTCGGGGAAAGGTGGGTGTGGTCTCCTGCCGGGGTTCCTCTGGGGGGCATGGCTGGGAGGGTCTGGCATGAACACACCAACCATCAGCCTGGGGGTGTAGGCAATAGTAGGTCAGAGACTCAGGGCAGCATTGGAAGAAGGTAAAGGAAAGGAGGATGCTCTCGGCTGGTGATAAAACTCTGAGCCATTCACCCCCAATTCCCTCCCTCCCCCACCCCTTCACTAAGAAGAAGGAGCAGGACGTCCCTTTCCCAATTCCATGCCCTCCTCAGGTAGGAAGTTCCCTGCCTTAACACCTGACTGCAGGAAATGGCAGAGGTTATGGGCTGCTGGGTACCAAAGTCTCTTCCAGGAAGGCTGTTAATCAAGACTGGTTCTGCTGGAAGTTTCTGGGAGTCAGTTTTATTTTATTTCGTTTTATTTTTAAAGATTTTTATTTCTTTGGGAGAGAGAGTAAGCAAGAGTGAGAGCACAATGCGGGAAAAAGGCAGAGAAAAAGGGAGAACCAGACTCCCCACGGAAAGGGAACCTGATGAAGGACTCGATCCCAGGACCTTAGGATCATACCCTGAGCCGAATGCAGAGGTTTCACCCACTGAGCCACCCAGGCGCCCCTCTGGGAGTCAATTTTAAAGAGAGGCCAGATCTCCTGACTCCCTTAGCTGGGAAACAGAGTGGGTGCTGGAGCAAGATTCTCCTATCATTCAGTGTTCTCTCTCTCTCTGTCCTTTCTCTCTCCTCCAACCCCCTCCTCCTCTTCCGCCTTCTACCCTGCCTCCTCCCCATCCTAACCCTCCTCGCCTTCTCCCATCTCTTGTCCTTTTGGGCCGCACATGACTTTGACCACGAGGGGGCGCTGCCTGCCAGCAGTTCAGACCCAGGAGCGCTCGCGGCTTTTCTGGGTCCCGCCTGGATCACTTGGGAGAACGAGCAGCTGGCGGCGGGGCGGAGGGAGGGATGTTGAGTGGGGAGAGTAGAGAGTATTTGTGATTGGCCAGGCCTGGTGAGCCCAGCGCGGACCGACAGCTCTCCGGAGCCACACGAAAGGGGAAGGACTGTTCCCTCCAGGAGGTGTGAGCGGCTGCGTCTGTGTGCGAGTGTCAGCGCCCACGCTGCTCCCCGCGAAGGGGGGGATGGAGGTGTGGCTGGCCAGACAGCCCGTCTCCCCGGCAGGGGCTTCCATCTCCTATCCCATCTCTCCCCCCACCGATCCGGGCCTTGATCTGCCTGCTCTAAGAATCCTTGGGGAATGATCCTAGTCACCATTCCTTTTCTCGGGTTCCTTTGTAGTGGTTGTCCAGCAGAAACAAGAGAACCGTTCATCCAGTGGGATACACGGATCTGGGTGGAAAACTTCAAACTGGTCTTATCCCTTCCGAAGCGAGTGTCGTTATTTCTGACTCACTTCTTTGCTGATTCACTGCGAGCTTTTTCCTCGTTGTCTCATCTTCCTTCCTTTTCGGGCGTTGGGGCCCCTTCGTAGGGGCGGACCTTTGCAACTAGACCTCCCCCTCTAGCCCACAGACGCCTCTTCAGCCTCCCTACCTGGGGTTGGCCTTGGGCTGACACCTGCAGGAGACCTACCGTGTCCCAGGCGTGCTCCCATGGCTCGGCTGACATGTGACGGGACAGTAGCCCAGGGCGCACGCGTCCCAGGGGTCTGAGCTGGGGTCAGAAGGCTGGACGGTCTGTCCACAAACTCAGTGTGCTCTTTGGTGTATTTCTCCCCCACTCCTGCTCGACAGAACAGACCTCGGTGTGATCTCACGGCTCCTCTCGAATCTCAATCTTACACCCTCTGTTTCTGGGATTTCCTTCTCCCTGAATGGCCCTGCCGTGCGCACGGTTCAGTCCCCACAGTGGCACTTGCCCCCCGGGGCCTCCTGCTGCCGGGCTTGGTCTTCTTGCTCCTCTCCTCTGCCATGGGATCCTCACTCCTCTGAAGAGACTCTGGATCCTGTGTTTGGAGGTGGCCAGACTCTGGAGCTAAGCAGATGGGTGCCCCATCACATCTCTGTCCTGATAGCTGTGGCACCTGCCTCGTGGCACATTCCTCTCCTTGACCCCTGCTTGGCAACCGAACAATGGGGTGCACGAAGGGCGCTGGGCCATGACTGTTTGCAGTCCCCGGGGTACACAGTCCAAAGCCGGGCTGCAGGAAGAGATGTTAAAGTTCACTGATCATTAGGGGACCAACTGTAGAAAAGTAAAGGCAGCTATGATGTAACAGAAAGAGCCCTTAACCTGAAGTCACAACCCTTGGTTTAGAATGTGGGTTCTGTTTGCTGTGAGGCCCGTGGGCACGTCACTAACCCTCTCTGAGCCGTTGCTTTTTCTAACATTAGAAATACGATTAACAATGATTTCTCAGATGGTTATTGTGAGTATAGGATGATGATCGATCATTTATGAAGTGACCATTATGTGTTCACTATATTCTACTCTAGTTCCTTTATTTCACTGGTTAACTGAAAATTAAGAATCGTCCCCGTTTGCAGATAAGGAAGTTGGGTCTTTGAGAGCTGGGTTGCTCAGGCTCAGCCAGTGGAAGGGCCGGGAATACAAACTCGAATGAGTGTGACCCCAAAGTCCATGCTCCTAACCTCTTCTCGGTGCCACCTGGTTTTTTATATGACCTGGGTTTTAAGTGCGGGGGCGCTACTCCCCTTCTGGGGATGGAGGGTGGACCTGAGCTGAGAAAACAGACACGGACCCTGGGCCAGACTGCCTGGCTAAGAACCCCAGCTCTGCCACTGACTGACTACCTAGCCTGGTCTGGGCCTCAGTGTCTTCATCTGTGAAATGGAGATAGGAAGCGTCCCCACCTCCTAGGGCTGCAGTGAGAACCTGGTGAGTTAGCAGAGCGGGACAGCGGAGTCCAGCGATGTGGATGTTTGCCGGGAGGTGGGGGCGGGAGTCCGCCCTGGACACCCAGCTGTCACTGCCTGGCCTCTGATGTTGGCTTCAGAATCCAACTCCCATCAGAATTAACCTTTACACCCTACGGGGGAAGAAGCCATGGGGCTTCTCAGGGAGTCGCCGGCGTCCGGGCACCTCGGTGCCTCTCACGGGAGGGCTCTCTCCCTGCAGGCCGGAGCACCCACGCTTCCTCCTTGCAAGGCCCTCTCCAGCGGTCGGAGCCCGGCACGAGCATCCAGCTGACCTACACGTCCTCCGGCTTCCCCTCACGTCAGGTGACTGTGACCTGGCTGAAGAAGAACCGTGAGCTCCCCAAGCAGCAGACCCACGTCCACGCCAGCGGAGACACGTACAACGTGACCAGCAGAGTGCTCGTCCCGCTGCTGGCTGACGACGTGCTGTCCTTGGTCCAGTGCCACGTCCATCACAAGTCCACGCTGGTATTCCAGAAAACCCTCAGCCTGGACCAGTACCTCCGTGGTAAGGACGTTCTCCCCGCTCAGGTGGGTCAGTGCAGAGCTGGGCTGTGCGTGTCTCTGCCTCAGTTGCCTCCTCTGAAAATGGTCCAGCCCTCACTTGGTTGTGGCAAGAATTCAGCGAACTGAGACCTGTCAAGTACTTAACACAGGCCTTGCTCGAGCTAACCACTCGGAGTGGCGGTCGCTCTGTGGCTACTCATTCTTACTTATTCTATCCACATCACCTCTCTGGACTCAGTTTCCTCATCTGTAAAATGGAGAACAGTATCTCCCGGGAATTTTGTGTTTTTATTATTATTGTTTTATATGAAGAGCACATCAAAGTCTTTTTTATTTCCACCTGATTTTTTTTGTTGTGGTTGATTTTCCTGGCCTGGACCAATGCTTCACAGGTCTGTAAATTCAGTGAGGTCATATGTCTCATGCCCAGAAGGAATTATAGCAAGCATCCCATTGTTTATGACAACTCTAAAGCCCAGAGACGGCAAGTGAGTGGTCCAAGGTTGCACAGCAGGAAAATTAATTCCTTAAATGTGTATAGGACTTTAAAGTTTACAAAATATTTTCCTCAATATTTTTGCTATTATCATGGCAATAAAGGCATCATGTCACATGAATAAAAATATTGATATTAACACCTCAAATGAGCATAGAACATAGTTGGTAAGGCACACACTTATAAGCGGATCCTTATCTAGGCATTTATTGTAGAATTTCCTGGAGTTGGGACAACTGTATAGAAAAGCAAAAATCATAGAAAATACAAATATTCACAAATGAATTAATTACTTATAAAATTAGCCCCCACTCAAACCCCTCCCTGCTCAATGTCCCTGCATCTCTGCTGGGTTTCCCATCACGGAAATGCCCCTGTGGGTGTCTTTCCCTGGGTTCCCCTGAAAGCAGAGCCTCAAACCAGAACTGGGTGCAGATGTTTAGGAAATGATCCGCAGAGGCACGGAGGGTAGGATAAGGGATGGGGAACGTCAGACAGGGAAAGCGGGACACCCAAGCATGGGTGAGTTATTGCACATGTGCCCCCGTGGACAGCTGAGGCTCAGCACCACTGGGATCCTCTCAAGAACTAGGTGGACTGTTCCTCGGGATGGTCCCTGGGCTGGGTAGGGGAGCTGGGATGTGCCCACATTTGATGGCTATGGAGAAATCCCAAGGCAGCAAATCTGGGAAGTGTTGTGGGAGTTGCAGGAGGGACAGGCACCTCCCAACACAGCTGCTCTGAGATTAGGCAGTGGGGGGAGGTGGTGTGGAGCTCAGAAACCCTCTGCCCTTGATCAGCGTTGCCTTGAGAGACCACACTGTGCAGTGAGAGACCACACTGTGCAGAAGGAATCTGCATCCATTGCAAACTGAAATCAGAGATCTTGCCAAGGTTGTATTTCAAGAAGCTGATGCCCCCCACTAGGGGGGATGGAGGGTGCGGGGGGCATGGGGCTGGGATCACAGGCGAGGCCTCTGAGTGCTTCAAGATGGAGAAAGAAGAAAAAGACCCACAATGCTCATGATTCTGTGGGAACTGCAAAAGAGGACACTTGGATTGAAAAAGGCCCCTGTGAAAATTGATAGAATATTCAAATGCTTTCAAATAATTTTTCCATTACCTTTTAATGATGGTGCCGTGAATGTGGAATCTGTGGGTACCATACAGATTTGTTGGTACCGTCATGTAAGGTTTTGGGAAAAATTATATCTACCTTCTTACGCTCCCACACTCATTCCTTCTAAGAGCTGGTGCATAGTTGTGGTTATTTTTTATATTTAATTAACATATAAATGAAATAAAATTGGTTTAATCACTGAAATGTTTTTCAAGATGAAATTGCAACCAATTCTTCCTTGACAGTGTCTATGAAATTGGGGCCCATTTTGTGTAGGTTCCTTCTATGTGTTTTTTTATTGTTTTCTGATACCAAGTAGCCTTCTGCATTTAGGTCACTTGGTTTTGTCAGGATTCAAGGAGACATCATACAAGCCACCATTCCGTGCATGGGAGTGGTGATCACCTGCTGTGCTCCGGTCTAGTCCTCCCCACACTGTCTGGACACCATACAGCCAAGAGAACTCACTGGCAGCTAGAAGGGACATCTGAGCCTCTCCCTCCTCTGAGTGGTCTTTGGTATCTTCTGTTGCCCAAAACCCTAGCCTGGGGGTATCTTACCCTGGCCTATCCTTCCTGGACATCACCCCAGTTACGAGGCTTGACTCCCTTCTCAGAGTCCCCATCTTGGCTTGGGAGTAATCCCCACCTGTGTGCTGAAGGGGAAATGCTGAGTACAGATAGAGACCTTCTGGGGTGTTGGCCTGCCTTGGCTATCCACCCATTAAGCAGCACTGACAGAATTTTATCAGGCTGGGTGGCTTGATCAGATGTCCTTTGTTCCTTCTATGGCGCTACATAAGGAGTTCCTCTCTCTCCCCGAGACCAGTGGGTGAAAGGTCTTAACTAGGCCAGTGAGACATGATCTGACCTTGGACAATGGCATAATTTAAGAACTTTGGAGACAGAGGGAAAGTGGCTCACACAAGCTCTTGCATTTGACTGTGGTGTTAGTGCAGGGACCACAGCCTGGATTGCCCTAACCTTGGTTTAGTGTTAGACTGTACCATGCTGTGTGTTCATATGAATTCTACAGCAATACCATAACATAACATTTTATAGTATCTAACATCTTGTAGATTTTCCTCATTATAAATACATTCTACCGCACAGCTGAAAATCAGTTGAAAAGAATTATAGAAGCCGTTAGATCATAATTTCAGAAGCCAGTATTACAAATGCATATAGCCTTAAAGTTGAGGTAATGATGGTAAAACATGCTGCATCTGGCAGAATCCCAGTTTTGCCCCCTTGTAACCCCGGGCAAGTTCCCAAACTTTCCATGCCCTAGTTCCTTCCTGCATAAAATCTCAGTGGCTTGGACTCCTGACCATATAGAGTTTGTACATCTTCAAATCTTATTATTATCAAGCCATAGAATGAGGCAACTGACTCGTAGGTTCTTAAATAGAACTTAATGTTTATCTTTACATCTTTTGTAGTGAAAGTGGGGGAAAAAAAAGAGAGAGAGAGATTTGGATGGCTTTCCTCAATCCCATCATTCTTTCATCCATGCATTCCTCCATCCACCCACGCATCAAGCATGCATTAACTCAATGCACTCTCTCGTTCAGCCCTGCATTTACTCATGCATGCACCTGATAATGGGCACCTGAGTCCTTCTCTGGGGCAGGCCCTGGGCAGCTGACCCATCTTCAAGGAGCTCCTGGGCTCCCACAGTAGAATTCCTATAGTAATTGTCTGCTCTCTCTGGACTGTGTCAGTTCTCCCTACAGTGAAAGTGTCCCAGTCTTCACCCTCCTCGGACTTGGTGGCTATCACCTGCCACGTGCAGAGATTCTATCCACAGAGTGTGCATCTCACCTGGATAGAGAACTGTCATATCTTCAAGGGAGCTGACCAACTCATATCCAAGCAGAATAGCGATGGGACCTACACCTTGGAAAGCTTGCATTTGGTGAATGTGTCGGGGCAGGAGTCTGAGCGGGTGCTCACCTGTAAGGTGCAGCATGAGGCACAACCTCCCATCCAGGCCAACCTCATACTGTCTTCAGCAGCCCATGACACATACAAGCCCATGGGAACCTCAGGTAAGCTCACGTCTACTGCTCTGAGCTACTGGGTCACCTTTGTCTCTTGAGTGGAGTGAGGTATTTAAACTCACAGAGCCCCATTTACTGTCTCCTTCTGCCCATTGGTACTTAGGTCCACAGATGCCTGTCTTTATCTTTGTGGCTTTCCTTCTGGGCTTCAAGGTACTGCTGGTGATGAGTTTCACAGTCACGTACATCTGCAGACAGCAGAACCTGTAACAGGTGAGTTGGAGGCAGGCCTTGGTACGTAGAGAGAGAGGTCATGTCACGGTCATGGGCTGACTAGAGGAGTCCAAGGTGAGCCCACTATGTCACACAGCCTCAAGGAAATGTTGAGAACACTGTTGTTTTCTCTAAATGTCTGTGGGAGAGCTCAGAGGCTTCGAACTCTCATGCCTCCTGCAGTGCCCTGGGGTTTGAAGGTTTTTCAGTGAAGTCCTTTGGAATCCTGGGTGGGAGTCCAAGGTGTGAAGGTGGGATGAAGGTCAAAGCTTTGAGCTCCAAACTCCAAAGAGTGCCCCCATATGCTGTTTCATATGTCAAGTTTCACAGGACTTATTTTTGGAATCAATAAGAAAAGTAATGCTAAACTCTACTAATGAAGCCAGCAAGGGACAGGAAGGCTTTAACTAGTAGCAAAGATGATCATGGATGTGGGAAAGTTCAGAACTCAGACAGAGGGGCTGGGCTATAGTGAGTAGGGGTCTTTTTTTCTGATTTGCACTATGAATCTAATCTTGAGAGTGCCTACCATATAGGATGTGCTCAAATTTTGCAAAATAGTAATATTTTGCCATTATGGTCCTCTGTTTCTTTTTTTTATTTTAAAGATTTTTATTTATTTGACACAGAGAGAGAGATTACAAGTAAGCAGATAGGCAGGCAGAGAGAGGGGGGGAAACAGGCCCTCCGCTGAACAGAGAGCCCGATGCGGGGCTCGATCCTAGGACCCTGAGATCATGACCTGAGCCAAAGGCAGAGGCTTAACCCACTGAGCCACCCAGGCAACCCCCTCTGTTTCTTTCTAAAACACCATCCTGAATTTAGCGTTTATTATTCTCAAATTTGATTTTATAATTTTACAACATACTTTAAGTCCTTAAGCAATATACAATATTATTTTGCATATTTTAAATTTTATATAAATGCTGTTATATGTATGCAGTACTCTGGGACTTTTGTTTTTTTATGCTCAACACAGTTTGCGTGATTTTCATGTTGCTCTACGTAGCTCCGTCTTATCAATTTTCCACGACTCTGTACCTGTCTGTTACAAGAATATGTAGAAATTCTTCTTGGGATGGTATGAAATCTCTATCTGCTGTTGGGTAGTACAGCTTTGCAACCAGCATTTTTCTCTCTGTTTCCATGGACTCACATGGGAGTGTCCCTCCAGCTCCTCTGCTGTGGTCCACACAGCAAAAGGGTTAGTATCCCTTGGGAACTTTTGTAACATAAAAACAAAAACACTTTTAATTTTTTATGATGTTTTGCTCTTTCCATTTATACCTTTGATTTAGCTTTATTCTTCTGAGCTCTGTGTGTGTGTGTGTGTGTGTGTGTGTGTGTGTGTGTGTGTGTGTGTTATAGATAGCAAGGATCTTATATTTTTTCTCCCATTGGGATAAATTATCCATCACTTACTGACTGGCACAGTTGCCTTTGCCATATAGCAAACCACTCCATAATGTGTGATTCTTTTTATGAGGTCTTATTTCCATTAAGCTACTTCTCTACCTCTGTCAAAATTCCCTGAACATTGGGGTGTATATGGCCCTTCTTTTCACTACATCTGTATCTTTGGGGTAAAGACCCAGTAGTGCAATTGCTGGATTGCAGGGTAGCTCTATTTTTCACTTTTTGAGGAACCTCCACACTCTTTTCCACAGTGGCTGTACCAGCTTGCATTCCCACCAACAGTGTAAGAGGGCTCCCCTTTCTCCACAGCCTTTCCAACATTTGTTGTTTGTTTCCTTGTGGATTTTTGCCATTCTAACTGGTGTAAGGTGATATTCAATGTGGTTTTGATTTGAATTTCCCTGATGGCTAATGATGATGATCACTTTTTCATGTGTCTGTTAGTCATTTGTATGTCTTCTTTGGAGAAGTGTCCGTTCATGTCTTCTGCCCATTTTTTGACTTGATTATTTGGTTTTTGGGTGTTGAGTTTGAGAAGTTCTTTTTTTTTTAAGATTTTATTTATTTTTGAGAGCAAGAGAGAACATGAGTGGGGGAAGAGGGAGAGGAAGAAGCAGACTCCCTGTGGAGCAGAAAGTGCAATGCAGAACTCCATCACAGGACCCTGAGATCATGACCTGAGCCGAAGGCAGACACTTAACCAACTGAGCCACCTAGGTGCCCGAGTTTGAAAAGTTCTTTATAGATATTGGATACCAGCCCTTACCTGTAGTGTCATTTGCAAATTTCTTCTCCTGTAAAAAATTATTTAAAAAAATTTTAAAATATAAAAATTATTAAAAAAAAAAACAAGAACCTTCCCTGCCCTGTAAGTCACGGGGATGAGAGTACGGCATAGGGGAATACAGTTAACGGTGTTGGCATAACGTTGCGTGGTAACAGAGGGTGATTATACTTACTGTAGTGAACATTGCTAATGCATAGAACTTTCAAATTACTATGTTGTGCATTTAAAACTAATACGGCACTGCTGACAACTTTAATAATAAAAATTTTTTAAGTATTTTAAAAATAAAATTTTCCTTTGCGTGGAAAAAGAAATAGAACCACACATACTACATATTTGGCCAAGTGATTTTTGACAAATTTCCAAAACAATTTAATGTGGGAAGATTGTCTTTTCAACAAATGGTCATGAAACAATTAGGTATTCATATGTTTAAAAATGAAGAAGGATCTTGATTATTTCCTTATACACAAAATTTAATATTGTCTTTTTTTATTGTACTATATTAGTCACAGTACAGTACATCATTATACAGTACATCGTTAGTTTTTGATGTAGTGTTCCATAATTCATTGTTTGCATACAACACCCAGTGCTCCATGCAATCCATGCCCTCCTTAATACCCATCATCGGGCTCACCCATCCCCTCACCCCCTCCTTTCTAAAACCCTCAGTTTGTTTTTGAGAGTCCATAGTCTCTCATGGTTTCTCTCCCCCTCTGATTCTCCGCCCCCTTCATTTTTCCCTTCCTTCTCTTAATGTCCTCCATGGTATTTCTTATGTTCCACAAATAAGTGAAACCATATGATAACTGACCTTCTCTGACTTATTTCACTTAGCATAATATCCTTCCTAAAATAATATTACCTAATATCAATATTACTGAAAAACATACACAAAAATACTAAGAACAATTAATATGATCAGTGGATCATACCTAAATATAAAATCTGAAACAATAAAGCTTCTAGAAGAAACTGTGGGGAAAACAGTAACAACAATAAAACTAAATATTTTTGGTCTTGGGTTTGCAGACATTTTATAGATAAGACAGGGGAAACACAATCTATAAAAGAAAACATTGATCCATTTGACTTCATGAATCATTAAAACTTCCATTCCTCAGAAGGTGCTGTTAATAAAAAGAAAAGGAAGGTTACTGACTAGAAGAAAATATTTGTCAGGTGAAATCTAATGAAGGACTTGCATCTGAGACAGCTGCCTGTTTGTATTAATCAGGTTTATAATCTGTGGCTTCTTTCAGGCTGAGATGTCAGAGAGAAGTGATTGCAACCTGGACCAGTTGGCCTGCAAGCATAAAGCATTTACTGTCCGGCCCTCTAAGAAAAAGTTTGCCAATGCCCAAGAGAATATTTAAAGAATTCTAACAACCAAATAGCAAGAAGATGGACAACCACGTTTTTTATGTGCATAAAAGATTTGATCAGAGTTCCCCCGAAGAACATATATGATCATCGATGACAGTTTTATTGATGCAAAATGTATACAAAACTGCTCTGTCCTAATTAGAACAGCTTTATAATAAGTTTTGATCCCTCTTTTGGGCAAAACTTCCCACCTCATTTTGTTGCTCAGAACTGCTATGGCTTTGGCTCTCCTTGGCCCAGATGCATTTTAGAATCATTTTGTCAACTTTCATTAAAAACTCTCTTACAGGTGTGCCTGGGTGGCTCAGTTGGTTAAGCCACTGCCTTTGGCTCAGGTCATGATCCCAGGGTCCTGGGATCGAGTCCCACATCAGGCTCCCTGCTCAGCAGAGAGCCTGCTTCTCCCTCTCCCTCTGCCTGCCGCTCTGCCTACTTGCGTTCTCTATCTCTCTGTCAAATAAATAAATAAAATCTTTTTTAAAATTTCTAAAAAAAACCCTCTTACAATTATTATTTGGTTGCATTGACTTTGTATATTCATGTGGACAAATCGACATCTTTCCAATACTGAGTTTTGCCACTCATAGACATGAAGAGCTTTAGGTTTTCTTTGATGACTTTCAGTTCACCAGTTCACAAGGCCTTTTAGTCCCATGATGGTCTTATGCATTCCTACTTAGAGCTATCTTTAATACTTTCTGGTGTATGGAATCTTTAAAAATTATTATTATGGGTTTGGGACTACTGTATGAGAATGTAATTGAGTTTTGAACATCAATCTTCTTCCAGCAAGCTTATCACACTCAGACTAATGCTCATAGTATAGACACTCTCTTCTGTGTAACTCTTACAACACCAACAGACTCACCTGGGTTAGTTTTTACCTTCATTAAAGTTACATAGGCACATGCTTCAACAGGCAAATAGTTCTATACTTTCTACATATGAAAACTGGAGTCTCCCGACCTCCCACTATTTTTTACCTCTCAGAGAAAACCATTTCCCATTCCTTAATTGATAATTTTTAACTGATTCTTCTAGATTCTATAGACAGATCTCATAGACTGTGCTTATATTGTCTCTTCTTGACTTCTTACCTGTAAGCAGTATTCACTGACTTCCCACTCTGGATGATGGGGATGCAATGCTCTGTTACTATGGAAACCATGCTACATGTGCCTATTTCTACCCCACCACCTTAATATTTTAATTTTACATAATGTCATAGTCAGTATCCACATTATAATGGCAATGACACTGTGTTTTATACTCAATCCTTTTTTTCCTTCAAGATTTTATTTGAATTAAAGTTAGTTTATATATAGTGTAGTATTAGTTTCAGGGGTAGAATTTAGTGATTCACCAGTAACATATGACACCCAGTGCTTATTACATCAAGTGTCTTTGTCTTGTAACGTTCCTGGCTTTTGTGTGTGTCAATCAGCTCATGTGTTTTTTGTGGAGCCATCACCATATTCAGGGTACAGAACAGTTTCATGGCCGCAGAGCTTACCCTTGTGCTAGCCTTTCTTAGTGACAGCCAGCACCACCACCCAAACCTCTGCCACATGCTGATCTGTTCTCTATAACTTTGAGAACGTTGTGGAAGTGGAGTCACACAGTATGGACATTTGGAGAGTGATTTTGTTCACTCTCCATAATGCCTTTGGGAACTTACAAGTTGTGCACATGTAAATAAGTTATTCCTCTTAATTGCTGTGTAGTATTTCCTGGTAGGAATGCACCATAGTTTGTTCAAACATTCACTTATCACTGGACATTTTGCGTGTTTCCAGTTTTTTTTTTCCATTACAAAGAAAGCTACACTAAACATTCACACAGAGATTGAAGCTATGGTCTTCATTTTGCTCAGATAAATACCTGGGAGTGTGATCTCTGGGACATAAAACCCACTTCCTCTCCTGAAAGAATGGAGGAAATTGTGCTTTTTGTTGAAGGCAAGCACATACAACTTTTTTTTTTAAGATTTATTTCTTTTTTAAATAATGTCTGCACCAAACTTGGGGCCCAAACTCACAACCGCAAGATCAAGAGTTGCTCATTCCACCAGCTGGGTGAACCATATACCCTAAGCAAATACAACTTCTGAGGTCCACACTGCACTGTGCATTCGGGCTATGTTTACTGTTCCATCATTAAAGGGTTGGAATACGGAGTCATTTCTGGAGCAGACCTCATTTGACCCCCAAAACTTTTGGGCCCTAATGAACCTGTTTCTTTCTCCAGCTCAGTCACTCTTAGTAGAAGCTGGTGCAGAATGAGGCCACAAGCCAGCCACCCCCAGGTGTCCAGGTCTCAGGACATGGACACAGATCCTTCTTGGTCTGGGGCTCCCAAGTGGAGAGTCACCATGAAGAAATCAAGATGGGGGGGAGGGGCCCAGTGCAGACAGCAGAGGTACCACGTGGGCAGGAAGCATCATTTCTGCTGGGCCTGTCCACTCCCTCTGAAACATAAGAATTTCTTCCAAATTTTTTCTTGTGATTGAGTTCCAGTTTCAAAGCACTGTGGTCTGAGACATTGCAGGGAATAATCTCAATCTTTTGGTATTGGTTGAGACCTGATTTGTTACCCAGTATGTGGTCTATTCTGGAGAAAGTTCCATGTGCACTCAAGAAGAATGAGTATTCCATTGTTTCAGGGTGGAATGTTCTGTGTGTATCTATGAGGTCCATCTGACCCAGTATGTCCTTCAAAGCTCTTGTTTCTTTGTTCATTTTCTGCTTAGATGATCTGTCTATTGCTGAGAGTGAAGTGTTGAGGTCTCTTACTATTAATGTTTTATTTTCAATATGTCTCTATTCCGGTTAACAGCTGCCTTTTGAAGTTGGCTGCTCCCATATTGGGAGCATAGATATTTACAGTTGTTAGATCTCCTTGTTGGATAGACCCTTTAAGAATGATATAGTGTCCTCCTGTATCTCTAACTACAGTGTTTAGCTTAAAATCTAATGGATAAAAGACCTCAGCGTGAGACAGGAATCCATCAAAATCCTATAGGAGAACATAGGCAGTAACCTCTTCAATATAGGCTACAGCAACTTCTTTTAAGACACGTCTCCAAAGGCAGGAGAAACAAAAGCAAAAATGAACTTTTGGGACTTCATCAAGATAAAAATCTTCTGCACAGCAAAGGAAACAGTCAATAACAACAAAAAAAGAGACAACCCACGGAATGGGAGAAGATATTTGCAAATGACACTACAGATAAAGGGCTGGTATCCAAGATCTATAAAGAACTTCTCAAACTCAACCTCCAAAGAACAAATAATCAAGTCAAATAATAGGCAGAAGACATGCACAGACACTTCTCCAAAGAACACATACGAATGGCTAATAGACACATGAAAAAATGTTCATCATCATTAGCCATCAGGGAAATTCAAATCACAACCATACTGAGATATCACCTTACACCAGTTAGAATGACAAAAATCGACAAGGCAAGAAACAACAAATGTTGGAGTGGTTGTGGAGAAAGGGGAACACTCGTATACTGTTGGTGGAAATGCAAGCTGGTACAGCCACTATGGAAAACAGTGTGGAGGTTCCTCAAAAAGTTAAAGATAGAACTACCCTATGACCAAGTAATTGCACTACTGGGTCTTTACCCCAAAGATACAGATGTAGTGAAAAGAAGGGCCACATGCACCCCAAAGGTCACAGCAGCAATGTCCACAATAGCCAAACTGTGGAAAGAGCCGAGATACCCCTCAACAGATGAATGGATAAAGAAGATGTGGTTCACGTATACAACAGAATATGACTCAGCCATCAGAAAGGTTGAATATCCAAATTTTGCATCAACATGGATGGAACTGGAGGAGATTATGCTAAGTGAACTAAGTCAAGCAGAGATAGTCAACTATCACATGATTTCACTTATTTGTGGAACATAAGGAATAGCATGAAGGACATTAGGAGAAGGAAGGGAAAAATGAAGGGCGGGAAATCAGAGCGGGAGGTGAACAAGAGAGACTATGGAATCCGGGAAACAGAGGGTTTAGACAGGAGGGGGATTGGGGGACGGGTGTGCCCGGTGTGGTATTAAGGAGGGCACCTATTGCATGGAGCACTGGGTGTTATACACAAAAAAATGAGTCATGGAAGACTACACCAAAAACTAATGATGTACTGTATGGTGACTAACATAACATAATAATAATTTTAAAAAATTTTTTAAAAAGTAAGAAGAGGCCCCTCTCACCACGTGATGCCTTCTCTGCCTGACGTCTGTTTCACAATCCAGAAGATCGCTGTCCCACAGCTGTGTCATTGCATCATAGATGCTTCCTTCCTCTTATATCAGAGGAGGGGTGGGCTGCTCCTCCCCACAGAACAGAGGCCCCATAGCCCCAGTACACACATTTGCAGAAGGCTGGATCCTCAGATCTCCACAATGTCGGCCCCTGCCTCTGGACCCTGCCCTCCTCCTTACCTGCTGCTGGCTCTGCTGTTGGGACTCACAGGTAAGCGTTGCCTTGGGAGAGACTCCCATTCCCTGCCTCTTCAACCTCTCCCTGCCCCTGGGCATTTAGAGCCTCCAGATGAACACAGGTGTGCTACCCAGATCCTCCACAGAAAGCCAAGGATTGGGTCTCATCTGAGGGCATGAAATCAGAGATCTGAGCATTTCCTCTGGAGTTCCACCACCTGCACCTGGTTACCAGCAGTGTCCAGAGAGTCAACGCCTCAATTGGTAACAATGACAACTTTGTGCATGTTTGTTGATCTAATCCTCACAATATCCCTGCCTGGTAGCTATGATTGTACTCCTGATTGCAGATGGAGAAATTGAGGCAGAAAGAGCAACCAGCCCAGTGTCACCTACCTAAGTCAGTGGAGCAGCTGGGATTCATGTCCAGCCCACTCAGCTCCACAGTTCATCCTGTTAACCATGTTATGCTGCTTGGCTCCTTAGTGGACGTCAAGTTCAGAAACCTCCGAAAACGGAGGCAAGCAAACAGAAGAGCCATCGCTTACCACACTCAGAGGTCTCCAGAGTTCCACTGTGTTGTGTGTATTCACAAACTCTTGTTAATGATGTGCTGGATGTTTCCTAGGTGGCAAAATTGTTACTGAAGTTTAACGTGTATTATAATTTCAATCAACCTCAAAACAATTTCTATACTAGCATGCTAGACCACATGTTAATATACATAGAATGCACTTACCTCTGTGTGTGTGTGTGTGTGTGTGTGTGTGCGCGCGCGCGCGCATGTGTTCATAACAATGGGCATAGGGAAAGATACACTCATGAATGTGAGCACACACAGGATTTTAAAAACACTTTGCTTTTTTTCTTCATATCACAGCCAGTCTACGTGGAATGCACATTGAACAGATGTTTGGTTCCCTATCTCTCAGCTACTCACCTCTTTTTTGATTCTCTAAACCTACCTCTCAGCCTTCACCAAGCTCTTAAGTTAAACAAACATCTCTCTTGGTAAAATGAGTAGAACCTTGTGCATTACTATTTTGGAAATCCCTCCATGCTGGATTCGAGTGGGAGAGTAAAGAAAGAGATACAAATTCAGAGACTCCTGCCTATGTGGTCTGCATCTGTAATTATATCCATTTTCATATTCTTATCCCAATTATCTGGTGTCCACTGATGCCTCCATGCTCAGAAAATCTCATGAGTGATAACATTCTAAATTCCTGAGCACTCACCTTGTGCCACACACACCTGGAAATGCCTCTGTCACTTATGTCCTGCGATCTTTGTATCCAAGGTAGACATTTTTGTCACCCCTACATTGCAGATAAGAAAATGGGGCACCAAAAGGCCCAAGGCCACTGAGTATAAATGGGAGGGCTAGGAATTGAACCTAGGCAGTCTGATTCTAGATCTCACAGGTCTAACCATGGCTCTTTTCAAACCCTATGGCCCCACTTCCATCCCAAGAGATTTCTGCAAATTTTCCAATCAGTGTGGGGCAGGGAGTGGTGTGGTGAAGAATATTTGTGGTTTGCTTCTCTCAGGTGCTTCTATATTCTGGGTATATGCAAGTTTCCTCCAAGTCATCTATGTGGGGAACTCAGCTTGTGATACAATGTCCTGAGAAATTGTCCACTGAAGATAGAATTCATTGTCTCAGAAATGAGTCACATTGGACAATTCACACATTATACAAATATTAACTATATACCTACTAGGTGACAAGAACTGTCATATGAATGGAGGGCATATTGATGACTAAAAGAGACAAAGTAGGTGCCCTCGTATAAGTTCTATCATAGGGGAGGAAAGACAGGACACAATAGACACAATAAATCAGTAAAAAACATAGAATACAGAAAGTGATGAGTATTAAGAAAAAACATGACAGTACAGGTGGATAGGACAAGGAGAGAACCTTCAGGTAGGATGTATTTAAACAGGTAGCCTGGCTGGGCATCATTGAGAAGATTAGAATGGAACAAAGATTGTGAGAAGGTGGGGGCGTAAGCCATGTGATTTCTGTGGCAAAAGCCTTCCTGAACAGTATGGGAACAGCATAAGAGTAGAATCCTCTTGCTGTGCTCAAGAATTTGGGCTTTATTCTGAATGAAATGGTAGCTATTGCAAGGTTTTGAAGACAGAAGTGACATGATCTGACATGACTTTTATTCTAGCATTTGGTTGAGACTGGAGTACCACAGAAGCAGCTAGAGCACTCAAGAGTTCTTTGCATCCATGCAAACAAGGACAAGTGGTTTGCACCAAGACAGCAGCCAGGAGAGGAAGGGGAAAGAGGTCAGATTGTGGGTGCATGCAGTAGAGGAGCCATTAGGATGTCCTGGTGCATTGGAATTAAGGTGGGAGAGAAAGGCACCCAAGGGTTGGGACCTAAACATCTGGGAAAATAAAGGTGTCTCAGCTGAGATATGCAAGGACATATGGGAAACTGAGTTCAGTTTAGGACATGCGAGCTGTGACAGGTTTACTTCTATCTAAGAAAGAAGTTGAATGGTGTTTGGACATACAAAGCCCAGCTCAGAGGCATGCCCAGGCCAGAGATGGAAATAGGAGGATTACAGTTAGACAAATGGTAGAGTTTTCACCTTTCCCTGGCTCCTCTTGACTCTCTGATCCCTCTGACCTCTTCCTTCTCATATTCCCTCCATTCTCCCTCCATGGTGCATTCCTATTTCTTCTCATTTTTGTCTAAGCAGTTCGGCTTCCTGACCCCAATCTTCTCCTCCAGACTTACAAACCAAAGTACCTGATGTTCTTGGCACACCCAAGACCTGTCTGTAATGGCTCATGCCTTCCTCAGGAGGCATGTTTGGATGCAAACACTGCTAAGTGCTTGGGTTTTACCAGCTCACACTCTGCAAGGGTGAACCACAAATTTTCTCCCTGGGGAGTAGCTAAGAAATGGGAAAGAACACCGAGTATATGTGTGGTGCACGAGCAGCCTGCTTCTCTGATTTATATCCCTGCCTGGCTTTGAGGACACTTCAGGTAAGAAAGAATGAGTTTGTATCTCTCAATGTCTCCAGAGACTAGCTAGTCACCAAGGCAGGAAATCCAACAACAAAGTCAAACCTGCTCTGTGTGCCACATCACTGAGTCTCTCTGTCTTTGTTTCCTCAGTTGTGGCGGGGTCTCCCGTTACAGGCTCTGGTGAGGGCTATCTGCCATGTCCGTATAGCATTCTAAGTTCAAGGCCCGCTCCCGGTGCACACTCACACAGTGAGCTCTTGTGTTTAAACACATGAGGAGACGTACAGAATTCATCAGGGTGAGTAAATGACTTCTCTGTTTTCCCTCCAGGTGTGTTTGGTGAGGCAGAGCTGCAGGTGATCCAGCCTGACAAATCAGTATCTGTCGCAGCGGGACAGACAGCCACTCTGCACTGCACCCTGACGTCCCTGCTCCCCCTTGGGCCAGTTGAGTGGTTCAGGGGGACGGGGCCAGGCCGGGAGTTAATCTTCAGTTTCAAAGGAGGCCCCTTCCCCCGAGTAACAAATGTTTCAGATGCCACAAGGAGAAACAACATGGACTTTTCTATCCGCATCAGTAACATCACCCCAGCAGACACCGGAACCTACTACTGTGTGAAGTTCCAAAAAGGGACCCCTAATGTGGAGTTTAAGTCTGGACCAGGCACCCTGGTCACCGTGAGCGGTGAGTATGGCGTGAGCCTCCCTCATCCCCTGGTTGTGACAACAAGTCAATAAGGATGCCCTCCATTTTCTGAGCAACAGCTAAGAATTGAGCATTGTGGTGGGTGCCCCTGACTCCAGCCCCTTCCTCAGATCAGGGAAGTTGAAGCCTGGGGAGGTTGTGCTCCTTGCTCAAGGTCACAGGCTGAAAAACAGTAGGAAACTCCAGCACCCCTGTCTGTGGGTCCACAGCTCTCATCTTTCCCAGTTCTGACCAGTCCTCTGGTTCTAGGGATGAGGGACTTATAGTCTGTGTGACTTTCCCAGCCACAAGGACCCACATCATTCTTGTCTCCAGAGAGCACCCCCTCCATGTGGCCGACTCTTCTCTTCCCTCAGCACTTACTGAGCACCTGCTGTGTGCAGGCTCTGCTCTGGGTGCTAGGGAAGCAGGGAACAAAACAGGCAAGGGCCCTTCTCTCCTGAACCAGACATTCCCTTCCCTTCCAACGAGGACAGAACCATCCAGGGCAGAGAGAAGGAGGAACAGGATTCTTCACTTCATCTTCAGAAACATCACATAGAAAAGACATTCCTGGGAGGCACAGACCCACTGTTTACTCAGACAGCCTGTTTGAGGGACATGTCAGAGCTTGGGCCTTTGGTGCAGGTCTGTCCAGAAACCCCGAGTGTGACACAGGGACCGACTCACACAGTCCCTGCAGGCTCCGAGCAGACCCGGGGCATCCAGAAGATCCTCACCCGGGGAAGTGGTGCCCCATGTGGGTGAATAGGGTTGTCCTGTTGACACAAAGATGATCATTTAGGGTTTTCTACCAGGGGCCCAGGACGGGAAGCCTGGGCTGTCAGCACACGGAGGCCCCATCCACCCAGCCCCCCACGTACACATTCAGAGCCTGTCACGAGACCACAGGGACCTTCTCTTGCTCACGGATCCAGTGAGTAGGGTAGTTCCAGAGCCCATCTGATTCTAGGCAGGTTCCTTCCTGCCCCAGCTATGGATACTGTTTCCATGGAAGAACCTGGTATATAGTACGTGCTGAACCAAACCAGGCCACACTGACCCTTTGATCGGGGAGCCAGTATTTTTCCTTTTTGTCATTTTTCCGAGGTTCAGAATGCTGCAGCCCTGTCCTTGAAAATACTGTATTCTGTTCTTCAGCAAGATGCATTAGAAGAGTCCTTGGTGGAGGTAGGCTAGCTTTGCACCCTCAGATCTGACAGATACGCAGACACCTGATGAAGGGTGGAGCCTGGTCCTGGAGGATGCGGTTCCACATATGTAAGAACATCATGAGTCTGTCCCCATTGTGTGGGGTTGCTCCATCCTGGAGGAGTGTGGGGCAGTGGCCTGGAGAGAGCAGAGGGGCCCCTGAAATCCCAGCGACACTGGGCACCCCATCCCTGGCTCTACAGACTGAAGAGGATGGGGAGGCACTTCCCGGCGGGTGTCTGCGGGCCCATGAGCAAGAGCTCATCATCTAGACTCAGCTGTTGGGACCCACACCTTCCCTCTGTTGCCACAGGGTCAGCAGGTCCAGGCACCAGAGGGACCCCTCCCCATAGTTGCTTGCAGTGCAGAATGTCAGAGGGACAAGGAGGATGGTGGTCACCGTTGGGCTAAAGAAGGTGCTCTGTTGTGAATGTGAAGGCTACGGGCCACAGGACGTCCCCCCAGACACGTGGGGAGTGAGGGGCAGCCCCTTGGTTTCCCGCGGCCTCAGTCCCCTCACCTGTAAAATGGTTATGCCGTGGACTCCTTTGCGGAGAGCCGGCAGGATCTGAGGTGCTCTGGCTGCATCACTGGCCACAGAGGAGATGGCACCAAATCTAGGCATTTGTCAGAGTTGGGACCCAGCATCCCTGGCTGGATCCATGTTCCGACGCAGGGATCTGGGTGAGGGGACAGACTCTCAGTGAGCCCTTGGTTCCCCTCCCAGAACTGTGCGATCCTGGACTATCCCGTGTTCCCTGGGGACTCCGTGTCCCATCTGTGACCCGGTGATGATCAGGCGGCCGGTCAGGGGTCTGAGGATTGGCGAGGAGACCCAGAAGGCCCCAGATGTGAGGCTTAGGTGTGGGTGTCCGCACACAGCGGCTGAGAGCATGGCCGAGCCCCCCGCCCGGGCTCCCTCCCAGCTCTGCCTTCCCTGCTCTGCGACCTCTGACGAGTCATCTGGTGTCCTCATCTGTGTGACAGTGTGACCCCACAGAGCCACTGCAGGGACTGAAGAGGTAAGGCCTTAAAGTATCCAGATCAGGGCCTGGCACGGGGTCAGTGTCCCAGAAGCATAGCCAGGACAGACCCAAGGAATGGGACCTCAGCCGGGTCATTCTCCCTCCCAGACCTTGATGTGAGTGGGGTTTGGGGCTGATGTTGGGTGCCTTGGGCTGCTCATTAGAATCACCTGGGAAACAAAGATCCCCAGCCCCCATCCTCCACCAGATCTGACTAACTTCGTCAGACATGAACCTGGACAGGTGACTTGTTTACTCCAGGGGATGGTGCTGCAGGGTCGGGGCCCAAGAGCCCTCAACTTGGTGTTCCTTGAGGTCACAGAGGAAACTCTGAATTCCACACCCCCTGCCCGGTGCTCCTGGGGCTGGGAGAGGACTTTTTCAGTGGGTGGGTGTTTCAGAAGAGCCTGTGCCCATGACCGCTGGGAGCAGAGTGGCCAGACCCTCTCCCGAGGAGAACACGTGGGCCGAGTGCCAGCCAGCCCAGGAAGGGGACAGCAGGCACCTGCTCAGATCCCAGCCTCACAGCCAGGGACCTTCCCTTCTGCCAGCACGTGTGTCCCTGGGATCCCCGCACACACTCACCACTCAGCCCCAGAGCCCTCCCTGCCTCAGCACACCCAAAATGTCCGGCCCAAATCTGCCCTCCCTCTGCAGACACGCTCCCGGCCTCCTGTAAACAGCTAATCTGCACGAACACGCCTGTGATCTCGTTTGTGTTTTGAAAGCCAATTCAACAAACTTGTTTCCTGAGGAGATTATTAAAAGAAGAGGGAGAGAATCATAATTTGCTGGTTTCTGTGGCTTTTCTCATTTGGGGTTGTGCATGGCAGCTGCGGGGAGCAGACCTGGGGACTCTTCTGGTGTCCCCACTAAGCTTTCCTTTTGCCTTCTTACCACTTAAAGGACAAACAGTTAATTTCAGAAGTAGTCACGACCAGATCTTAGGTGTTGTTTACTAAGCACCTATTGTGTGCCACATTCTGTGTTTTACATGCGTCCTCGCCTGTCACCTAGGTGGTGTTTTGACCTGCTTTGTACCAAAATAGACACTGAAGTGCAGGAAGAAAGAACAGAGAAGCTCAAATGAATCAGTCGTGTGTGTGTGTGTGTGTGTGTGTGTGTGTGTGTGTGTGTGTGTGTGTGGTGAGATGAGCTCTGCCCTTTATTCACGGTGTGCCCTGGGCCAGCCAGGTTCCTCCCTGAGACTTGCCCCGTAAATGGGACCATACTGAGCCCCCCTGAAAGGGCCCGCTGAGGGGTGAAGGAGCTGAGGGGCAAGGAGGAATCAGCCCGGGGTCAGGTGCCCAAGAGGCTGCCTGTGAGTGGTAACTGAGCACAGCCCCTCGTCCCTCCAGAGACATCCAAGCCTCTGGTGGCTTCATGACTTCACTTACTCACCTGACCTCAACAGGGTTCATGTGTTCTAGGAAGCAAGTTAAATATTTACAAATGTAAAGATTCGAACTATTTTCTGTTTGTTGTAGAAGGTGTTGGTAATTATTAACAATTTGGAGATACCCTATAGGATATTCTATGGGTGAAAGTCCGCCCCCCCTCCCCAATTCACTGATGTGTGAGATTTCAGCACACTGGACAGCTTCTCCCTGCTTGTAGTCCTGTGTCTCTGCCCTTGAAATTAATTCACGATTAAGAAATTAACCTACTTGGGCTTTCTCAGCACTCGGTTATCATGGTTTTGAACCCAAAACAGACCCAAGAGAAGAACGCAGTTTCAGAAAAACATGATTTCGTTCCCTCCCTCTTGGATTCAGGGACGGCACAGATGAGACCCTATGGAATATTTGTGGAAAGAGTGGAAACTCGAGTAAATTTCTAAATACCTGAGCAGAGAGCTCTGAGTGTGGATCAGGTTTGGGATAAAGATCCAACTGTGACTATTTGGTTCTGAGAAGGATTTTCAGTGTTCGATTCAAAGTGAAACTGCTTGCCTTCCCTTCCTTGCCCCTCCCTGCAACCCCGGGGGAGAGAAATGCTTCCTGTCCCATGTCACATAGGAGGAGCCACGCTGGGCCATGGCCACGCCTCTGGTCAGCTGGCCAGCCTGGTTCCTGCTTCCGTAGGCATCTCCTATCCCTTGCTCGGACTGTTACACACGCTCTCTGACCTCGGTGAGGTTTGCAGGGAGGCGGCTAGGAATGGTTGATGCCAAGAGTCAGACCCACCGGAAATATCCTTCCTGTGCCCAGATTGGTGGGAAGTCACCTGGAAGAGATGAGAAGGAGGGACATGAACTCAGGCCTGGAACTGCATGTGGGCCCCGCCCCCGACTCAGAGTTCAGCTCTGGAACCTCGGGGCCTCCTGTGTGCGGTGAGGAGATGACACCTCCCTCCACACACTATCACAGGGCGGCGGGTTCTGCACAGTGTCTCATAAGTATCCTTAGTGCTGATGACCACAGTCATGCTTACTGTACCCAAATGCTCCTCTTGTAGCCAAACCCTCTCCCCCCGTGGTGTCGGGCCCCGCGGCCAGGGCCTCGCCAGAGCAGACAGTGAGCTTCACCTGCAAGTCCCACGGCTTCTCCCCGAGAAACATCACCCTGAGATGGTTCAAAAACGGGAATGAGCTGGCAGCCTCCGAGACCAGCGTGGACCCGGAGGGAAGTAGCACTTCCTACAGCATCTCCAGCACAACCAGGCTGGCGCTGGCCCCAGGGGACGTCCGCTCCCAGGTCATCTGCGAGGTGACCCACGTGACCCTGCAGGGGGGCCCTCCTCTTCGAGGGACTGCCAACTTGTCTGAGGTCCTCCGAGGTAGATGACCCACCCAGCCCAAGCCCGAGTCTGGCCCCCAAGTCTCCGAGCCTGCCCCTCCCCCACTCCCTGCTCCTGGCCCTCCATTGCCTGGAGTCTGACTCCTGCCAGAGCCTCCCAGTCACCTGCACCCAGACGGGCTGTCACTTCCTACTGCTTCCACGGCCGCTGCGGGGTGAACACCTACCATGTGCTGAGCACTGTGCATGGTAGCTTCATTTACTTTCCCATAGTAATTCCTATTATTGAGCACCTGCTGTACTCATGCCACTCTGTGGGGTGGGGTTGTTTATTTTGCTACAGTTATTCTATTCTGACTGCATGCCTGGGGCTAAGTATCTTGATTTCACTCATTCTTAGCCTGTAAAGAGCCATCAGTCCTGGAGCACCTACTGTGTGCTGGGCACTGTGCTTGGGGATTTCATTCATATGCAAAGACTCCTTTCAGTGTCTGAGCACCAGTTGCATGCCTAGCCCTGTTTTCTGGGTGATTCCCTTGCTGTTGGGGGGAGCTAAGTTCTGGAGCCCCTTCCCAGTGATCCATCTCTTCCGTAAGGTGATACCTTCTGCCCTGTGCTGTTTCAGTTCTGCCCACCTTGGAAGTTTCCCACCAGCCCGTGTCAGGGGACCAGGTGAAGGTCATTTGCCAAGTGAAGAAGTTCTACCCCCAGCGCCTCCAGCTGACCTGGTTGGAGAACGGAAACGTGTCCCGAACAGACATGGCCTCAACGGCCTCAAACCTCATAAAGAACAAGGATGGGACCTTTAACTGGACGAGCTGGCTCCTGGTGAACTCATCCGCCCACAGGGAAGACGTGGTGTTCACCTGCCAGGTGCAGCATGACGGGCAGCCGGCTGTCACCAAAAACCATACCCTTGTGGCCTCTGCCCACCAGAAGGACCAGGAAACCCATAAAACCCAGGGTGAGACCTCAGTATCCAGTTTCTTGCGTCCTGCCCCCTGCTCCTTCACCTGACAGTGATGAAGTCATCATGCCAGGCCAGCCACCCCCTCCCCCTATTCTTTCTCACCTGAGCCTGGTCTCTATCCCTTCTACACTTTTCCATCATCACCACAGCAAATGTCTGCACTTGCCACTCTGAAATTCCAGAAGGGACCCTGGGGTCCTGGAGTTTTGAGTCTTGACCAGGCTCCCTGGTAACCATGTGTGGTCATACCTGGGGTCTCCTTTCTCCCCTTATTTGTGACAACAGACCAGCAGTATTCATGATCGCTCACGGCACATTTACTTTATGCCAATTCCAGTTCACTTCTGGTTTCCTTTCCTGCTTTAACCAACCCTGTGACCTGGAATTTTAAAGAAGGGACACAGGGAGCAATGAGGGACAGATGGTAAAGATTTCATGTGCCTAGACCAGCTAATGAGTTAAGCTAGTCTAGGGAAACCTGAGTCCCTGAAGACCAACCAGCGACCTGTACAAAATATATATATATATTAAATATATATTTTTTAATATATATTTAATATATATATATTTTAATATATATATATAAATTATAGCAGCGCGATTTGTCCCAAAGAATTACGGAGAACCCTTTCTACAACCAAAACATTCCTTATTTCTCTCTCATGTGACATCAGGGGGAGGTCAAGCCAGTTTTCCAGGAGTCTTTGCTCCAGAAGATCTTTCAAAGGCCCATGTCCTTTCTAACATGCCCAATGACATTGTCCTCACTGTTGGGTCAACGCTGGGTCACCGAGTGTCCATGTTCCTGCTGGGCTGTGAGAGTACAGATAGGAAGAGATAATGAAGGATTTCCCTTAAAACAAGAGGATGCAGAAGTTGCATAATTGTGTCCACTAATGACTTATTCATGGACGCACATCCAGCTGCAAATGGAGTCCATAGTTGTGTGGTCATGTGATTAATGACATTGTTTTTTCTATAAAACAATACTATTCCACTCTTATTAAATTAACAATAATTCCTAATATCATCTAAAATGGAATATATATTCCAATTTTCCAAAGATTCTTCTATTAACTTTATTTTGTGGAACCAACTTGGTTTTAATTCACTTGTAAATGCTTAAAAGAATTTTCCTGTGAAAAGTGTGTGTCCTGGGTCTCCAACATTCTTTTTTTTTATTATTTAAAAAGAATCTGAATAGCTATGGCTACTCAAATTCTTCATTTCATATTGGATGCTTGTGGTAGGCTGTGCTTTTGAGAAATTTGGTCCTTTTTCTCTGAGTTGTCAAATTTCTGCACACAGAACCTTTCATAGTATTACCTAGTAACCCTTGTGATGTCTGTAGGGTCTTCGGTGATATCCCATTTCATTCCTGACCTTGGAAATGTGTCAACTCTCATCTTTTTCAATGTCACAACTGCTAGAAGTTTTTCAAATTTATCAATATTCTCAAAGAACCCACTTTCATTTCAGTGATTTTCTCTATTGTTTGTTTTTAATTTCTTTGCTTTTTCCCCTCTTTCTTATTTCCTTCTCTTGCTTTGGGTTTATTTTGCTCCTCCTCATTTTTTGAAATGGGAACAAAGGTTATTGAATGTAGACATTTCTTTGTTCGAATGCCACAGCTGGGCGTCCTTCTGGGCTTGGGGAGTCAGGAGTGTGGATCCAGGATGCCTGGTGTGTGTTCCTCCTCCAGAATGGAAGCATCCAGCCCACCTGCCTTCCTCTTCCACCTTTCAGAGTCCTCTGTGGGTGGACCTCATGGGATCTCCAGGGGGCAGGCATATACTGAGCCAGGAGAGGAGGGAGATATGAGTCCATACCATCTCCTATGGGCCAGTTTGTGTTTGGATTTTAGTCTTTGGTCGTTCACTGGACTCAGACCACGGCCATTACTTCTGATGCTCCCGGTGTTCTGAACTAGCACTCTTCCAGTGTGCTAAGGATGAGACTAGATGTTAGGGTTGACTGGATTGGTAGGTGGAGCCCTGAGCAGGATGCCTGTGTGATCCTGCTGTGCCAGGAGGCCACAGCCTCCCCAGAGTCCCAGGACTCCAATCACTGCCATCCATTGTGGATCCAATGGATCTGAATCAATGATGCACATCTTTTGGTTCATGTTTATGATATTGAGGAGACAACACTTCCAGCTTAACAGAGCTCCCATCTCTCAGTATAGCATGTCCACATATGTTACTGGGACTTGGGGTTGGTTGTCTGGTTTGGACAGTGGGGGAGAGGTTCTGAGTCCAGTGATCTTTCTGATTCTTCTTTCAGGACCCCCACATTCGCCTTCCCCACTTTTCTTCTCCCCCTCACCACTCTGTTTTGAAACAGTACCTCTTCCTTCTTTTTTTGCTTTTAACCCTGAAGTCATGCATCTTTGAATTGTTGCCTGTGTCTTTTATTCACATCTATCCTTTTAAAATCTCCCTGCCTCCTTGTATTGGGTTCCTATTGCTGCCATTTAACTAGGATGCATTCCTTTCTTCCATTTCTAGATGGGAAAGTCTAACATGGGGTGGCAGGACTGTGTTCCTTCTAGGGACTCGGGGAGAGAGTCTGGGTCCTTGCTGTTCCAGCTCCTGGAGGCAGCCCACTCCTTGGCCAAGGGCCCTGCCCCCTCTGACTTCTGCCGTGATCATCATGCCTCCTGCTCCCAACTCTCCTACTTCCTTCCGTTCCTGCTAAGGGTCTCCCTCTGTAATTAAATTGGCTCCACTCGGTCCAAGAAAATAACCCACTCAATACCCTAGCTAGTTTCCATGTAGTCTCTCTTGCCATGTAAGATAATACATGTTCACAGACTCTGGTAGTTCTGGGCCAACCCACTTAAGTCAGGCATACTTTGAAACCCCTTCCTCTGATCTGTGTCTTAATCTTCAGGATATATATCCAGTATTTTCTAAATTAAGCTTGATTTAATATTGCGGGTGGAATTTCCAAACAACTGTCAGTCTCCTTCACTACCTGGACTTAAGTATTGCTCCTGCCTTTTCCTGCACTTAGTGAAGGTAAGAGAGGAATGACATAAGGGAATGTGCATTTGGACATGGAGATTTTTCTCTTTTGTCTCCTAGAGATTTTGTAGTTTGAGCATTGCTTTTCAAGGACTACTGAGAGTCAGTTTTCCATAGAATTTCCTGTCCTTTATTGTTTTTCCTTTGGGTTAAGGGGCCATATTTGGAGATGAGTAGCTAAGCTGCTGTCTTACACTCAGCAGCCCATTAGTGCCCAGAGGGCATTGAAAGCCATGGCCCCAATATCTCTATCCCACATCTCATATCTATCTCCCATATTCCCCATTGGGGCCCTATTCTGGCACAGCAGGTGCTGTGTAGCTGAGAATTCAATCCTTTCTATAGCACTGATACTCTTATGATTATGTTGGACCCCACTGTGTCCTTGGCTATTTCTGCCCTCCAGCTCTAGGAGGTAAGAGTCTGCACTGTTGCCCAGAAGTCCCCTGAGGTTCACATGTAACCTTTCCTGTGTGATCAGTCAGTCTTTGGTTTGCATTGTCTTTCTCCGAAGGGTTGATAACCAGCAATAGCCACCCAACCTGTAGTTCTTGTAATTATCAACTCGTTTCCAGAATGCCCCCTGCTCTGCTTATAGCAGCCCAGGTCACCACAGTCAGGTTTCAGCAGTGACAAGGGCAGGGCAAGCCAGCACCTACCCTGCTCTACCTCCCACAGAGCTGGGGACCTCTTGACCAGCCAACTGACAGAGACCCTGATCCAAATGTGCCCATTCGATCTGGGGTTCCAGACCCCACCCAGACAAACTCCACACATCAGGTGACCCGGGAAGCAGACTCTCAGATGATATGAGAAGGGGGAAAGCTCACTGTGGGGAGCTGACCGATTGACATGTACGAGAGGGCAAAGGAGGCAGGACTGGCAAAGGGAGATGTTGACACAATTCAGCACAGCAAGACTCAACCTTGGACAGAAAGCTAGCAAGCTGAACGCTCTTCGTGAGCTATTTTAAATGGAGAGGATTGGGTTAGCCTCTGTACCCCCACTTCCTCCAGCCTTCTGTTGCAGGCTCCCCTCTAGAAGCAGGTGCAAACATGGCCAGTACAGCTCTTTCAACTCAGAAAAAGTCTAGGGTCCCACCCAGAAGAGACCTACCATCCTCTAACACGCCAGGAGTAAATATGGTGAGATCCCAGCTCCTTCCTTACAATTACTCTGTATATTTCAAAAAATTATTTGAATAATTAAGTAAATGTAAAATATTTAAAAGCAAGAAATGGGTCAATGTATAAAGTCAAAATATTGGAAACTGTACTTTCACATCCAACATTCTATGTCCAACAGAAAGATGTCAACTGACTGGCACTGGGGTCCAGGCGGGTTGGATGGTGTTTGAAACTCTCCTGGGCATTAGACCCCATTTCCTTGCCTCCCCAGAGTGTTGTCCAGCCAGCAGGTCTCCTGAAGTCAGATCATCATGAGGCCTCCGTCCTCACCTCTATACATTGAGTCTTCAAGCCCTGTGTGTGTAGCAAACCAGGGCAGCCTTGCCTGTCACTGACCATGACACCTGTTCTCCCGCCACTTGAGGCCAGACTGACATTTGACCCTATGACCCAGAAAGTTTGATCTTGTCATGGTCCAAAGACAAGGTCTCAGAGTCATCCTGCAGGCCAGCAGTGAGAGATTTCCCTGGGGCCGAACCACCTCATCTTTTGACCCTCTGTAAACTATGAGTCTGTTCCCTCATCAGAAAGAGGATATATGACCTGCCCCATTGGGCGGAAGGACCAATTCAGTAAACCAGACTTACATGTTCCTGAGTACTTATTCTCCCCACCTCTTCCCACAAGGACACCTGGTAGTAAGAGGGGGGGTGAGTGAGATGAAGAACTTCTTACCCCAAATTCTGCCTTGATCAGGGGAAGAGATTCATGAGCTTCAGACTGTTGATAAGCAAGAGTTGCCTCAGATAGAGTAATTGGAGGACCCCGGGAATGGACTCCATAGTACTCCCTCTGATGGTGCCTCCTATCCCTTCTTTTCCAGACTCAAGGCCAACATCTACTCCATTCCTGATAGCTGTCACCCTCGGGCCAAAGCTGCTGCTGCTCATCACTGTCTCTGCCATCTATGTCCACAAGAAGCGAGGGCTTGATTGTAAGTTATGGGTCGGTGAGGGCAAACCAAGGTTAGTCCCCAAAAGAGCCAGGTCCGGAAGAGGGGCAAACCACAAGTTACAAGGGCTCATGCCTACCTGGAATAAAGAACATGTGACACACCTCCCTTGATACCCTTAGGAGTCTCTGGGATCCCAACTCCCTGAGGTGTTGGGGGAGGGGGCCTTAGCCTATAAGAGGTGGGCAGGGTTAAATTCTGCCAAAGAGTGTGCACAGAGTCCTAGGGATTCTGGGAAGGAAGTGGGCAGAGGGGCTGAATGAGAGGGAGCTGGGTGGGAGGATCCGTTGGAGACCATCACTAGATTATTGAGCACTGGGGCTCCTTTGGGCACAAGACGTGCACATTTAGAGGAATGCCTACGGGTGCCAGAGGGCTGCTCTGAGGACAGCTTCCAAACTGACCCTGTGTGAGATACACTGGAGGGAATGGGGGATCAAGCCCTAAGGGAGGAAGGCTGAGGTGGCAGAGTCCTATATCAGGGGCTGCCTGTCCTCTCACAACAGGTGTCCCAGAAGGAAAATAGCACGGAGGACATAAGAGACACGTGGGGAACATTTCTGGAATGATGAGCAGATAATTAACTGTGAACCTGGATCCCACAGCTCCTTCCTTCCTCCCCTACTATATGCCACTCCCAGTCTCTGCTGCCTCCTTCCTTCCCTGAGGGACTCAGCCCAAGACAAGGAACAATGAGAAGCTTCCACAACTCTGCCCCAAATGTCTTGCTTCCCCCAGAGTCCCACCTGCCCACAGTCCCTTCTGCTCCTTCTCACAATCACTGATGTCCCCAGAGCTAGGTCTTCATACCAGGTCCTCAGCAGGGGCCATGGGAACTTGCTCTGGGGTCTGATGCACAGATATCTGCCTGGAATGTGAGAAACACATCACATCTACACATCCCAGGTATCTCTCATCCATCTCCTGGGGACCGTGGACATGAACTACACACTCATGTCCATGCTCTCGGGAGTTATTCCTGCCAACCCCCAGACAACCAGCCATGGTGAGGTTCTTCATTGGGTCTTAAATAAAATGAATCCCATCCTGGTTTGAAGAAGAGAAATGATTCCCCTTCCTCTTTGCCTACGTGTCCTACTCCTCAGTCCAGAGACAAGATTCCCTCCTCCCTGTGATGGGAACAGTGGTTCTTCTGTCACCTTCATTCTTCCCAGCCCCACTGCTCATGTACACGAGCTGGCAATTCAGAAGCCCGGAGCCATCCTTGATTTTCTTACTTTATATCCCACATTCAATTCTGCCTTCAGAATTCTGTGTCCAGTGGCAAGATGGTAGATGTGAAACAATCTACTCAGGGAAAGGAAAAGAAGTCTGATTAGTAGTACTTATGGACTTCGGTGGTCAACACTCAGAATGTGACCAATGGCAAGCTAACAGTGTTTAACAATTTGCTTGCAAAATTCCTGAAATGCCCTCAGGAGTGAGTGCAAGCTTCCTCCCAAAACCAGTGAGCTCCACCCAGAATCCACACACTGTTCACCCCAAAGCTGCTCCCTGGTCCTGGCCACCAGCATTCCTTCCTGGGCCATTCTTTGTCTCTCACAGGCTCTCCAGTTTCAGCCACAGTGTTTCCATGGCAACGGAAGTCAAACTGTGTCTTTCCTCTAGAGATCTGCATGAGACTCTGTCCCTCTTTTAAGCTCTGTTTACAGGTCACTTAATTAAAAGTCTCTTCCATAAACCACCCTATATAAAATATCAATTCCTTTCTCTCACTCTGTGTTTCCACAGCTCATAACCTAATTATATTGTTTCCCTAGAACTTATGAGTAGCTGACATGATAAGTGGAGACAGTGCTCACTTTGCCCAATAATGCAGGAAGAACAATGATGGTACAGCTGAGACCATGCAAAGTGATCTCAACAATCAGTGGGAGAATAACGATTTTTCTGTGACCTTAAAAACGTTTTTTTAAAACACAGAAAGTCTCCAACTGTCATTTATGAATGTAAAGGAAAATGAAAAACAATAAAACCATTATTTATTTGTTGTACTGTCATTTCAAATATTAGAAGCACTGAAAAGGGAAGCATTTTGTGTTTTTGTAAAGAGTCATCATGAACAGTTTGCGCAGTTCTTGCCTTCTTCCAATCGCATAGTTGACCACATAAAGCCAGCATGTGAATTACTTCACTCCATTCTCAACTGGGGTCAACTTCCAAAATTCCATCCCTTACACTTTCAATGTTGTGAAATCCTTACAATATTAATTTGAGTATTTCTGGTGTCACATCCTCTGGGACATTTTCACCCTCCCCTCCCCACCTTCTTCAATGACGTGGTAAGTTTGCCCTCACTCTGCTCCTCGGGCTGCATATCCACGCTCTGGGGACCAGCACCCATCATCATTCCTGTGGTAGCTATGCCTTCATGAACCCCACTCGCATTCAGTTTGAACTTCACCTCCAGTCTCATCTCTTCTCATTTCTCCATCCCACTTTCAACTTTGTGCCAATTCCCTTTGGCCACTATTCAGTTTTGTACAATGTCACCTAGGATCCTTGTTGGGAGACCAGGAGACAATACAATCACCTGTGTTGCTGTCTGTGGTGTAGTGAGTAACAGAGTCACAGTGATCAACCACTATAGGCTTTGAAAGACATGATGCTTACTTATTGTGATGAACACCTGTTAGTTACATAGGGATTTGTGGCCTGAGGAAGAGCTGTCGGCAAAGTTTGTACTTCATGCAATTTCTCATGGAAAATTCCTCCATGGCAAATGAAACTGAAACAACATGTTGGGGGACTGATAGTATTTAACTGACCTGTGGCAACTGCCAGTCCTGCATGTCAGCACCACCCAAACTCAGTCCTCAGTTGCCAGACAATGATGGCTATGGGTTAGGCCATCACATTTTTAAAACATAAATTGGGGAATACTTCATTGAAAATATCAGTTTCTACCAGATGTTGGATTTTAAAATATCATTTCACTTCATTCAACATTGGTACATGTACCTAAAACCATTCCATTAAATACTACTCTTTCTTCTTTGTGTTTAAAAGCTCTATCTGAAATTCCTATCCTCCAGAAAGCAATCAGGTGGATTTTCAAAAAACAAAATAATAACCCACTGACTGGAGTACAGGAACGGGTATAGGAACCTCCTGGAAGAGCTCCCAATGGCCAATGTGCAAGAGTTTGGGCAACAAATAAGTAAAATAGTATCTGTTTATGCTACAGTCTAAATGTTCATGTCCCTACAAAACTGAGTGTTAGAATCCTCAAGCCCATGGGATGGTGTTGGCAGGTGGGGCCTCCAGACAGTGAGGAGGTCATGAGGGCTCCACCCTCATGAGTGGGATTAGCCCTTAGAGAAGAACCCCCCCCCAGGGCTCCCCAGTCACCTTGGCCACATGAGGACACAATGAGAAACCTGTACACAGCCCTCTCCCAGCCACGCTGGCTCCATGATCTCAGATTCCAGCCTCCTCAACTATGAGCAAGAGCTTTCTTTTGTTTATTAGCCACCCAGTCTGGGATGTTTTGTTACAGCTGCCTGAATTGACTAAGATTATAACTGCACATATAATATAAATATCTCTGAGCCCATATTGATATAAGTAAATAACTGAATAAGTTAATAAATTGAGGAGAAGAAAAAATGTCCTGTACAGTAAAGTCCCAAATGATTTATGCAGATACTTCACCTTCTGAGGGGGAGCCTAACTGACCACCCCTGGAGTGCAGGCACCGGTATGACTCCCCTCCAAAGAGGACAGAATGGAAAGGAGGAATAGAGAGTAACTACAGAGGGAACACCTGACAAATACAATCCAGCCAGGTGATCACAAGTTCACCAACAGTCATAAACCAGGGCCACAGTGTGCTCCATGACACAATGTGATGAAAATGACATTTTTCCTCTGCGACTTTCTTCCCCAAACCCACTCCCCCAGTCTGCGTACGAGAAAAACATCTGACAAATTGCAATGAGAGACTTTCCACGATATACCTGAGCAGCACTCAAAACTGTCAGGCCATCACCAGCAAGGAAAGTCCAAGAAGCTCTCACAACTGAGAGGAGCCTAGAGAGACATGACAAGAAATGTAATGTGGTATCCAGCGTGGAATTCTGGGACAGAAAGGGATATGGGGTAAAAACTAAGGAAATCTGTCCTGGACTGAATAGTTGTATCTCACCAATGTTCATGTGTTGAAATCTAACATCCCATGTGATGGGATTTGGAGGTGGGGACAAAGCAGATAATGAGGTCATGAGGGTGGAGTCCTCATGAATGGGATCAATGCCCTCATGAAAAGGGGCCAGACAGCCAGCTCACCCCACCCACCAGGTGAAAATACAAGTAGTTGGCAGTCTGTAAGTGCAAAGAGGAATCTCATCACAATCCAACCTGGCACCCTGATCTCAGACTTCCAGCCTCCAGCACTGTGAGAAATAAGTTCCCATTGTTTCAAGGCATCCAGTTTGTGCTGTTCTGTTACAGTGGCCCAAGCTAAAATAAATCAAAATAAACTATTCAATAAGATATATGGATTTTGGTATTTGCCCCAGCAAACTGTAAATTGAGCATATCAATGATTTATCTCAAAAGATTAAAAAATAGTTATCTATTATGCAAAGTTTGTAGAAAGTAAAAAAAGTTGATGGCATGCTAAGAAAATAAAGACTGGCTAAATTGTGAAATGTTTAAAGAAATAATAATAATGCACCAGGCGCCTGGGTGACTCAGTCAGTTAAACCTCTGTCTTTGGCAGGTCATGATCCCAGGGTCCTGATATGGAGTCCCACATCATGCTCCCTGCTCAGTGGAGAGCATGCTTCTCCCTCTCCCTCTGCCTGCCGCTCTGCCTACTTGTGCTCTCTATCTCTCTGTCAAATAAACAAATAAAATCTTTAAAAAAGAATAATGCACCAATATCGGTTCACTAATTATAATAGATGCAATAAATTACTGTAAAATGCTATTAAAGAGGAGAAACTGTATGTACCTATATACTGGAACTCTGTGTGTTTGTTGCAACTTTTCTCTAAATGTAAAACTCGTCTGAAAAAAGTAATTCTATTTTTTTAAAAAAAGTGTCAACATCTTGTCCTCAGCTGCATGTCTGCCTCTTGCATCCCCTTGGAGGACAATTCAAGGAAATGTGTGGTGGGGAGGCTTCTGTGTCTCTATACCCAGATTTTATCTTACTTCACAAGTCTAAGGTTCCTCTTCCTTTCTCTGTCCTCTGTCCTCTGCTAGAGCTCATGCCAAAGCCTGGCACTCAGAAATCCCAGAATAACATGCTTTACCATTCCCCCATGATATTCACCCTAAATATTTCCAATTAGTAAAGCCCATGTTAGATCAAGTGGGGGTCAGAGAACTCTGGGCCCTTGGGTGAGGTGGGGCAGCTTTAAGACCTCAGTCGGGGCTCCATGTCCTGACTCCAAGGAATTGAGGTGGAAGGGACTCTACAGAGGGTGGTGTGTGCTGTGATACACCAGGCCTGAGGAGATGGCCCTCAGCTGTCAGCCCTCTTTGAGATGGCCTTAGCTGAGGAAAGCCACCATGCCCAAGGTCGAGCCTGGGACCTTGCCACATCCAGTGGCTCATCAACAAGGGGATATAAAGGTCCAGCCTCTCAACAGAGCTCAGGAGAACTCTGAAGGAACATCCTAGCATCAGAGCTCCATGGGAGATCAGCTGAGGTCTTTTTTGGGACTTTACTGCAGCTCAACTTCTTCTAAGCAGTTCTGTTCCCTTCTTCTCCTAGCCACCATTGGATTCTAAAGCACTCCCTGAAAATGACAGGCTTGTTAATATTCATGTCAGCCCATTTCCCAAGGAACCTGATGTGGAAGAGAGAGGCTGTGGTTGGTACCAGAAAAGTTGGAGATCCATTTGTCTCTAGGGGCCATCCCGTCATGGAATGATTGTTTATTCTACCACATACCATTTACCATGTATCATATGCTATATACCCATACCAAATACATGTCATATACAATATATTGTATACTACATACCACATACCAGGTACCACCTACCATATGCCATATGCCCTACACCATATACCTATATCAAATAGTCTTACTGTACAACAGCATGAGACTCCACAAAACAGTTTATGCCAGAGATGAATGTACTCAGCTCTGTGTTGTAGAAGACCACCCTTGATGAAGGAGAAGAGCTTACAGTGGGAAAAAGAGTTGAAATAGCCTACTAGGAAGTAATAGTTTTTATTCAGGCAAGAGATGATGATGGAGATGGAGTTAGTTAGGATGTAGAAGTTAGTTTAGGATGTAAAACTAATAGAGGCTGGTAGGGGACAGACACAAGTGGACAAGTGAAGGTGTAGAACATGGATCCCTTCTTGGTTTGACCAAATGGGTAGAGGATGTGCAATGTACTGAACAGGGTATAAGGGGAGAAGAGAATGTCTAGACTGCAGACTATGAACTCAGTTCTGAATATGTGAACTATACAAATGAAAATGTCAAGGTAAAAGTTTATACAGTTCAGCCATCAAGAAGTGGATTCAAGATTTGAACCTGATTGCATCTGTTTGCAAAACCAGTACTCTTGACAATCAAGGCACTAAAAATCCCAGGTTCTGAAGAGTTTAGACTGGAATAGAAGATGTGAAGTCTGCTGGAGGTATGTTGAAGGGTAGGATGCTGGAGGTTGAGGAAAGATAATGCCCAATTCTCAGCAGGGGCCATGGATGGCTTCCCAGTGTGGAATTCCTCATTCCAGAACAATGTGATAGGATGGTGACATCACTGAGGGAGGGAAGTCTTGTCATCTCTTATGAGCAGTTTGGGCCGGCTCTGCATTCTCTTCTTGTTCTAACATCTCTCCTGGCCTTAACATCCTGTCGCTATCTAAGAGGATGTGGAGCTAACAAGGAAGCAATAGCAAAATGACCCCAACAGTCAGTGCCTGAGTATGAACTGGTGGACATTAGAGGGTCACTAGCTGAGTGAGGGCTGAGAGTCCTGGATATAACCTTTGTGCTTTGGTAGAGCTCATCCCAAAGGTGAGAGGAGGAGGCCAACATGCTGGTTCCACTCTTATTCTGTGAGCATTTCTTCTGTCCCTCCACTCCCTTCCACCGGAGCTGGACCCAAACCCAGCACAGACAACAGAGGCAGCCCTCACCTTCCAGGTGTGTTTCTAGGTGTGTTGCTTTCCCTCTTGCAGAGTGTTTCCCCAGCCCCACCTTCCCAGTAGTCCCTTCCATCCTCTAAGACACAAATCATCATCATCTCCAAAACTCTAACCTCTTTCCACACCATGTCTCTGAGCCTCTACATCAGCAGGGGTGCAGCCTGTGAGACCGCAGATGGGGTGAGGCTTAAGAAGGAGCCTAAGCTTGTGGATGTCATGCCCTTAGCTCTGGAAATCCCAAGCAACTGGAGCAGTAGCTTCTCAAATGGCCACCTGGCCTGGCCATTTGATAAATGGATAAAGAAAAAGTGTTAAAACTCCCATGGTCATTCCTTCATCACAATCCCCTTCCTCTGATATCATGGAGGCAGAGGGTGTCTTGACTCCTCAGAGCACAGAGTCCTGAGCCTCTCCAGGACAACACTCAGACAGAGAAGGCTCCAGAGACCACAATGCTTGTCCCTGCCTCCACACTGTGCCCATCTCTGCTGCTGTCTCTGCTGCTGGGATTTACAGGGGAGTGGGTCCTCAGGTGTATGTGCTGGGGATGCCCTTATGCCTGTTTACTGTGTTCTTCTCACCTGTTCACCTAGAATTTCTTGGGGGTAGAATTTCTCTGTCCTAACCAGAATTTATAGAACTAGATTGGAAGGGCTCCCAGCTCACAAAAACTCCTAGTGGCTGTGTCTGTCCCACACACTTTTGTTCAGGGAATGGGAGCATGCTAATGGTCACAGGGCTGAGCACAGCACACACATCAGAACTCTCATCTCCCAGCCTCAGGAACAAAGCTTCTGTCTTTTCAATTTATGACCACCACACAGATGCTCCTCTCAATGGACAACAAATGTTGTAGAAAATGAAATTATAAAGCAAGAAAAGAATCTACAATGCTTCCATTCAAAGTTGATCACTGTTAAAAATTTGCAGAGGTTTTGTGCTCATGGAATATTGGCCAGAAGTGGTCACTAGAGGTCTCTCTGGGTCAGTGATGGAAGCTGAACCCTGCAGGCTCTGCAGAGAACTAAGCATTTCTGCCTCTACTTGCTGAAAAAGCTAAACAAGCATGTAGAGTCTCTTCAGCAAGGCCACTGGTCCAAATAGAATAGCCAACTCAAGATGGACACCACTGGACTATAAGACTTCCAAGAAAGCTACAGTAATTGAAACAGTGGCATTGGTGAGAGAACAGACACACGGAACAATGCAACAGAATAGAAAGTCCAGAGGGGCGCCTGGGTGGCTCAGCCGGTTAAAGCCTCTGCCTTCGACTCAGGTCATGATCTCAGGGTCCTGGGATCAAGCCCTGCATCGGGCTCCCTGCTCAGCAGGGAGCCTGCTTCCTCCTCTCTCTGCCTGCCTCTCTGCCTACTTGTAATCTCTCTCTCTCTCTCTCTCTCTCTCTCTCTCTCTCTCTGTCATATAAATGAATAAAATCTTAAAAAAAAAAGTCCTGAAAAACAACCACATAAATACAGCCAACTGATCTTTGAAAAGGACCAAGATAGTCTTTTCAGCAAATGGTGCAGGAGCAATTGGACATCGGGACATCCAAGTGCAAAAAAATTGCTTCTACATACTGACCTAACAGGCTTCATAAAAGTATCTCATATATAAAACACAAAACTATAAAATTTCTAGTAGATATCATAGCAGAAAATCTAGATGACCTTTGATATGGATTACTTTTTTTAATAGGTTGACTACATATCTTAAAGCAGTTTTAGTTTCACACCAGAATTGAGCAGAAGGTGCAGAGATTTCCCGTGGGACTCCCTGTCCCCACACATCACAGCTGTTGCCATTATCAATATCCTCCACCAGACTGATACATTTATTACAAATTATGAACCTACACTGAAATGTCATTAACATTGAAAGTCCATAGTTCACTTTGTGATCTATGGGTTTGGACAAATATAGAGTGATATTCACTTTTATAGTGTTATACAGAGTAGTTTCATTGCCCTAAAAATCCTCTATGCTCCTTATACTTCCTTCTACCCTAACCTCTGCCAATCACTGATATATTTATCTTCACCATAGTTTTGCCTTTTCCAGAATGTCATAGAGTTGGAATCATACAGTATGCAGGGTTTTCCTTTCAATTAATACTAAATATTTACGTTTCTTCCGTATCCTTTCAGGACTTGCTAGCTCATTTCTTTTAGCACTGGATAATATTCCACTATCTGGATGTACCACAGTTTCTATTTTTTTTTAAGATTTTATTTATTTATTTATTTGAGAGAGAGAGAGAGAAAGTAAGAGCATGAGAGGGGAGGTCAGAGGGAGAAGCAGACTCCCTGCAGAACTGGAAGCCTAATGTGGGGCTCAATCCTGGGACGTCGGGATCATGACCTGAGTCAAAGGCAGTTGCTTAACAAATTGCGCCACCCAGGCACCCTGTACCATAATTTCTTTATCCATTCACCTACTGAAGGTCATCTTGGTTGCTTTTAAGCTTGGCAATCATATCTAAAGCTGCTATGAACTGTAAGGAGGAATCTGTTCCAGGCCTCTCTCCTAGCTTCTGGTAACCTCAGACCATCCTCAGATTGNTCTAAAGCTGCTATGAACTGTAAGGAGGAATCTGTTGCAGGACTCTTTTCTAGCTTCTGGTAGACTCAGACCATCCTCAGATTGTACATGGCATTCCCCCTGTGTCTTCACATCATCTTCCCTCTGTGTATGACAGCTAAGCTAAGCTGTGCCTGAACTTCTGGTCCACAGAAACTATGAAATAATATGTTTTTTAAACTACTAAGTTTGTGGTAATTTGTTATACAGCAAGTTCCCTTGTTTATATAGCGCCAACTTTTCTCCAAGCCATCCTCTTATCATGATGCAGAAGGAAGGTACCCTCCCCCTTTCTGTACATTTCTGTCTTTCCCCTTATCCCATATAGCAACCCAATTTGTAATTTTCATGCCTTGGTGTCAGTACATGTTGCTAAAAGAGTATGTAATGAGTCTCCACCTTGACCTAGAACCAGACCCTCAGAACATCTTGGGCCAAGACAAAGAATATGAAAAATGAAGTCAATTTTCTTTCCAGGAACTTTGGGTGAAGAGTTCCAGGTGACCCAGCCTAGGAGTTCAGTTTCAGTCAGAGCTGGAAAGACCTTGACACTGGGTTGCAATATGTCTGCTCACTCCCCACCAGGGCCTGTCTAGTGGTTCTGGGGAATGGGCAAGAACAGTAATTAATTTATAGTTTCAATGAAAACAACTGCGCCTAAATAAACCAAGTACAAAGCACAGAGGTCAACCAAACAGACTATCCCATCTGCATTAGTGACGTGCAGCACAAAGATGTGGGCACCTACTACTGTGTGAAGTGAACAAGAGGTCAGCTGGGGGTGTCTGGTGGCTCCGTCAGTTTAGCAGCCGACTCTTGGTTTTGTTTCAGCTTATGATCTCAGGGTCGTGAGAATGAGCGCCAGGTCAGGATCTCTCTCTCCCTCTCTCTCTCTCTCTCTCTAATAAATAAATAGATAGATAAATAAATAAATATTAAAAACAAAACCATGCAAACAAACAAACAATAATAGGGCATCCTGNTCAAATAAATAAATAGATAAATAAATAAATAAATATTAAAAACAAAACCATGCAAACAAACAAACAATAATAGGGCATCCTGGCATGGCATACGTATCTGGTTCAGGCACCTATGCATCTGTGAATGGTGAGTACAATCTGAGAAACTCCACTTCCTTGGCTTGAAAATAAATTTTTCAAAATCTGAAACATGTACCAAATCATCACTACACACTGGATACTACGCCCCTTAATCCATAAACACCCTCGGTCGGGGGCCCTATGCCCCACATTGAATCAGACTATATTGACAAACCATGCTCTTCTTTGATGGCTCAACCACCAAAACCTGAACATAGGGCAAGAGAAGCTCAAAAATAAAAAGATATTCAGTAGGTAAAGTGCAACCACAAGTTTGCATTGCATGGCCCAAAAAGTTGGTAAACTGATCCTAGAAGTCTGACTGGCCTTTCTGTGGTTTAGGGACAAACCTGAGCCCAAGAATATGCATTGTGTCTATTGTAGCCTATTTCCTAACTCTCTACCCTTCAGTCACAAAACCTTGTAGCCACATGTTAGCTTCTGGATTTGGATGAAATCTCAACATGGGTGTAGTTAGCCCATAAGCCTAATATCTCCTGAAGCAAAACAAAGGGATCCACAGGCAGACCGAACCTCTGCAAGCCTTCACAATTCCACTCATCCATTTCCAACTGTAATGTGATAGAGGCCTGGCGGCCAGTCCCTAGGGGCCACCACAGTGCAGTCAGGGACCCGTTCTTCACACAGGAAGTCAATGAGTGAGTGTGGTCTCCTACTATGGCTTCTGGGGAGCCATGAGACTGGAAGGGGTCTTGTGTGTCATCCACTCCCAGGTCTTGTTTGGAAAACCGTCCTGAAAGGGGGTTGAGTCACTCTACTGGCACTTAATCTTTCCCTGGTCCTATCCTGGTCTACTTTCAGGTCTGCTGTCCTCTTATTCTCTGAGATCAACCAGTGTTTCCTGCTCCTTGCCACTCTCTGAATTAATTACATTAAATACAGTGAAATTAGTGTGTCCACTGGGAAAACTAGTCTTCTTCAGTAATGTTCTCTTCAAGTCCAGCCACATTCCATGCCATCCAACTGGCCATGGAAAATTTACATATTTCCCTCAAGCTGAAAAATATCATATGGGTGGCTTCCCTGCCACTAGCTTGCATTTGACTGTGGTGTTAGTGCTGGGACCACAATCTAGATCTCCCTGCCCTTGGTTTAGTGTTAGACTGTACCATGCTGTGGGGTCATATGGATTCTACTTAAATATATAACATTTTATAGTATCTAAACATTGTCCAGATTTTCCTCATTTTGAACACATTCTACTGCACAACTAAAAATCCAGTTGAAGACTTCTAGAAGTCATTAGACCATAATTTCAGAATCCAGGAATCTTAAAGTTGTAAGACCAACATCATGGTAAAACATGCTGTATCTGGCATAATCTGAGGTTTGCCACTCGTGACCTTGGACTACTTACTGAACTTCTCCAAACCCTAGTTCCTTCCCGTGTAAAATCTCAGTATCTTGGACCCATAACCATGTAGAGTATGTGAATCTTCAAATTTTAGAATTATCAAGTTACAGAGTGAGTGATAGTTCTTAAATGGAATGTTCTGACTTAAAGATTCTTAAATTGAATGGAATGTTCATCTTTGCATCTTTCATAGCCAGAGTGGGGGGGAAAAACAGAGAGCTTTGGATGCTTTCCTCAATCCCAACATTCTTTCATTCATGAATTCTTCCATGAACCCACACATCAAGCATGCATTCACTCAGTGCACTCTCTCATTCAGTCATGCATTTACTCATGCATGTACCTGTTAATGGGCACCTGAGTCCTCCTCTGGGGCAGGCCCTGGGCAGCTGACCCATCTTTAAGGAGCTCCTGGGCTCCCACAGTGGATTTCTCTGCTTTCTCTGGAATGTGTCAGTTCCCCCTTTAGTGACAGTGTCCCAGTCTTTACCGCGCCCCCTTGGACTTGGTGGCTATTACCTATCATGTGCAGAGATTCTAACCACAGAGTGTGCATCTCACCTGGATAGAGAAGTGTCCTATGTTCAAGGTACCCAAGCAACTCACATCCAAGCAGAATACTGATGAGACCTACACCTTGAAAAACTTGCATTTGGTGAATGTGTTGGGGCAGGAATCTGAGTGGATCCTCACCTATAAGGAGCAGCATGAGGCACAACCCCCCATCTAGGCCAACCTCATACTCCCCATAGGAGCCCTCTGCATATAGAAGTCATTGGAAGCTCAGGTAAGCTCATCTATACTGCTCTGAGCTACTGGGTCACCCTTGTCTCCTGAGTGGCATGAGATATTTAAAGTCACAGAGTCCCATTTGCTATCTCCTTCTGCCTATTGGTACGTCCAGAGATGCCTGGCCTTATGTTTGTGGCTTTCCTTCAGAGCTTCAAGGTGCTGGTGATGAGTTGTATAGTCACCTACATCTGCAGGTGGCAGAACTATAACAGGTGAGTTGGGGGCAGACCTTAATACGTAAGAAGAGAGGTCATAGTCACCATCATAGGCTGATCAGAGGAGTCCAAAATGAGCCCACTATTTCACACAGCACATACCAGGGGGATCCAGCCCCCCAAAATTGTTGAGAACAGTCTTGTTTTCTCTAAATATCTGTTGGAGATCTCAGAGGCTCCCAGCTCTCATGCATCCTGAAGTGCCCTGAAGTTTGAAGGGTTTTCAATAAAGTCCCTTGGAATCCTGGGTGGGGGCCCAAGGTCTAGAGGTGGGATGAAGGTCAAAGCTTTGAGCTCCAAACTCCAGAGTGCCCCCATATACTGTTTTATATGTCAAATTTCATAGGACTTATTTCTGGAATATATGAGAAAAATATCTAACTTTACTAATGGAGCTGATGAAGAACTGGAAGGCTTTGACTAGTGGCTAAGATGATTGTGGGTGTGGGAGAGTTCAGAACTCAGACAGAGGGGCTGGGCTGTAGTAAGGGTCTTTTTCTGATCTGCACCGTGATTCCAGGCAGGCAGAGTTCCTGGCCACATAGTAGATGCTCAATAAGTATTTGGGGACTGCAAGAATGAATGAATGAATGAATGAATGAATGAATGAATGAATGAACGAACGAATTTTTCCCTGACTGCTCCTGCAAGCTCTGCAGTACATTGCCTCCTGCCCTGTCCAAGAGGCTCACATGGGAGGAGAAGCTGCCGCCCCCCACTCCTACCCTGGTTATGATCCCTTTCTCATACCCCCTGATGTTCCTTCTCTCTCAGCTTCAGAGTTGAGTCAAGGATGAACTTTGGTCTGAGGGACCCGGGGATGTCTGGACCCTGATGTATTGAGCTTCAACCTGGCCCTGCCTCTGTCCAAAAGAGAATCAAGTGGGTCCAGAAAACAAGTTTTCCAGGGTGCCTGGGTGGCCTAGTTGGTTAAATGTCTTCCTTTGGTTCAGGTCTTGATCCCAGAGTCTCAGGATCAAGCTCCGCATTGGGCTCCTTGCTCAGGAGAGAGCCTGTTTTTCCCTCTCCCTCTGCTGCTTCCCCTGCTTGTGCGCTCTCTCTCTCTCTCTCTCTCTCTCTCTCTCTCTCTCTCTCTCTCTCTCTGTCAAATAAATAAATAAATAAAATCTTTAAAAGGAAAAAAAGAAGAAAGAAAGAAAACAGTTTCTATTCTGCTCCTGATCAGGAACAACCCTTAATTTCAGACCACATTCTACTTTTACTTTATTTTTTATTTTTTGAAAGTCAATTCCAGTATAGTTAAGATACAGAGTTATATTAGTTTTGGGTGTAGAATATAGTGATTCAACAATTCTATACATTACTCAGTGCTCATCTTGACAGGTGTACTCTTAATCCCCTTCACCAACCACGCATCCCTGACCCGCCTTCCTCTGGTGATCATCAGTTTGTTCTCTATAGTTAAGAGTCTGTTTTTTGGGTTGACTCCTTTTTCCCCCTTTGTTCATTTGTTTTGTTTCTTCAGTTCCACATATAAGTGAAATCAAATCTCTAGCTCCATCCACATTGTTGCAAACGGCAACATTTCATTCTTGTTCTATGGCTGAATATATTCCATTATATATATACCACATCTTCTTTATCCATTCACCTATTGCTGGACACTTGGGCTGCTTCAATAATTTGGAGGAGCACATTTTACTTTTGTACAGAGCTTCCCTAAGTATGATTTTATTTTAACACCTACATATTTTGAAATCACTACATCAAAAACTAATGATGTACTGTATGGTGACTAACATAACATAATAAACAAATTAAGAAATAAAAAAAAGAAATGAAATCACTACATGAAATAAGCATTTTTTTGGTTCTGAAATATATAAAAAAACTCTTGGTCCTACCATCCTATCTTTGCAAAATATTTATATTTTGCCATTATGATCTTCTGTTTCTTTTAAAAACACTGTCCTCAACTTGGAGCTTATCATTCTCAAATTTGATTTTGTAATTTTGTAATGTATTATAAATCTTTAACCAACTTATATTTTATATAAATGTTGTTATACTGTATACAGCATTCTGGAACGTTTTTTTTTTTTTATGCTCAACACAGTGCATGGTGCTTGCTCATGCTGATACACATAGTTCAATTTTATCAATTTTCCACAGCTGTATAGCTCTTTATTATAAGGATATCCTACAAGTTAAGGATTTTTCTCAGGATGGTATGAAAGCTCTATCTGCTGTCTGGGTAACACAACTTTGCAATGAGCATTTTTCTCTCCATTTCCTTGGGCTCACTTGGGAGTGTCCCTCCCGCTCCTCTGCTGTGGTCCACAGAGCAGGAGTCTTAGTATCATTTGGGAGCTTTTGTAATACAAAAAAAAGGAGACTTTTAATTTTTTTATTATGTTATGTTAGTCACCATATAGCACATCATTGGTTGTTGATGTAGTGTTCCGTGATTCACTGTTTGCGTACAATTGTGTACAACACCCAGTGCTCCATGCAATCCGTGCCCTCCTTAATACCCATCACCTGGCTCACCTATCCCCCCCACTCCCCTCCCCTCTAAAACCAAAACCCTCAGTTTATTTCCCAGAGTCTGTAGTCTCTCATGGTTCCTCTCCCATTCTGATTTCCATCCCCCCTTCATTTTTCCCTTCCTTCTCCTAATGTCCTCCAGGCTATTCCTTATGTTCCACAAATAAGTGAAACCATATGACAACTGACTTTCTCTGCTTGACTTATTTCACTTAACATCATCTCCTCCAGTTCCATCCATGTTGATGCAAAAGTTGGGTATTCATCCTTTTTGATGGCTGAGTAATATTCCATTGTATATGTGGACCACATCTTTTAATTTTTAATTTTTTATTTTTTCAGTGATCCAAGATCCATTGTTTATGCACCACACCCAGTGCTCCATGCAATACGTGCCCTCCTTCATACCCACCACCAGGTTCACCCATCCCCTCTCCCCCCCCCATAACCCTCAGCTTGTTTCTCAGAGTCCACAGTCTCTCATGGTTCATCTCCCCTTCTGATTTACCCCGATTTACTTTTCTTTTCCTTCCCCTAGAGTCCTCCATTTTATTCCTTATGTTCCACAAGTAAGTGAAACCATACGATAATTGACTTTCTTTGCTTGACTCATCTCACTCGGCATAATCTCCTCCAGACCCGTCCCTGTTGATACAAAAGTTGGGTATTCATCCTTTCTGATGGAGGCGAGATGCCCTTCAACAGACGAATGGATAAAGAAGATGTGGTCCATATATACAATGGAGTATTACACATCTTTTAATTTTTGCTGAACTTTTGCTCTTTCCATATATCTTTGACCTAGCTTTATTTTTCTGAGCTGTATGTGTGTGTGTATTTGTGTGTGTGTTTGTGTGTGCATGTGTTATAAATGGTAGGGATCTTATATTTTTTCTCCCATTGGAGTAAATTATCCAGTACCCACTGATCGGTATAGCCTCCTTTGCCATATAACAAACCACTGCATTAATGTGTGGGTCTTATTGCCATTCTTTTCATGGGATTTTATTGCCCTTTAGCTGCTTGTCTATTTCTGTCAAAACTACCCTACTCTATAAGTCACGAGGATGAAAGTACAGCACAGGGGAATACAGTCAACAGTACTGGAATAACATTGTATGGTGACAGCTGGCGACTACACTTACTGTGGTGTGAGCATTGCACAATGCATATAATTCTTAAATTACTATGTTGTGGACCTAAAACTAATATAGCACTATATGTCAACTTCGATAGCAAAATTAAAAAAATATATATATTAAAATAAAATTTGTCCTGGCATGAAAAAAAAGAAATAGACCCATACATAATATGCATTTGGCCAAGTGATTTTTGAAAAAGTTGCTAGAGTAATTCAACATGGGAATGATCATCTTCTCAACAAATGGTGTTGAAATAATTAGATACTCATATGTAAAAGAAGAAGTAGAACCAAAAGAAGAAGAAGAATCTTGACTATTTCCTTATACATACACAAACTTTAATATTGTCTTAAAATGTCACCTTATAGCAATATTATTGTACATTTTACACCAAAATACTAAAACAATTAATATGATCATATAGATCACAGACCTAAATTTAAGACCTTAAAATGTAAAGCTTTTAAAAGAAACCATAGGGAAAAAAATAAAATCTTCATAGTCTTTGGTTCATGGAGACCTTTATTTTTTATTTTTTCATTATTATTATTATTTATTTTTTTATTTTTTATTAACATACACTGAATTATTAGTTTCAGAGATAGGATTTAGCGATTCATCAGTTGCAAACAACACCCAGTGCTCATTACATGAAGTGCCTTCCTTAATGCCCATTACCCAGTTACCCCCCCCATCGACCTCCCCTCCATCAACCTTCAGTTTGTTTTCTATAGTTAAGAGTCTCTTATGGTTTGTCCCCCTCTCTGTTTTCATCTTATTTTATATTTTCCTCCCTTCCCCTATGTTCATCTGTTTCGCTTCTTAAATTCCACATATGAGAATCACATTTTTTATGTGCACAAAAGATTTTACAAGAACTCCATTGATGAACAATATACAAGCAGCAATGAGAGTTTTGCTGATGCAAAATGTATTTTTTTTAAACTGCTCTGTCTTAATTAGAACAGCCTTATAATAAGTTTCAATACCTCTTTTGGGCTAAACTTCCCACCTCGGACCTGCTACTCAGAACTGCTATGGCTCTCCCTGGCCCAGATGCATTTTAGAATCACTTTGTCAACTCTCATTAAAAACCCTTTTACAATTATGATCTGATTGCATTGATTGTATATTCATGTGAGCAAACTGACATCTTTCCGGTACTGAGTTTTGCCACTCACGGACATGAGATGTTTTAGATTTTCTTTGATGACTTTCAGCTCATCAGTGTACAGGGCTTTTTGGTCCCATGATGGTCTTATGCATCCCTACTTAGAGCTATCTTTAATACTTCCTAGTTTATGGAATCTTTAAATACTATTATTACTGTTTGCAGTGGGTTTGGGACTGCTGTATACAAATGTAATTGAGTTTTTTTTAAGATTTTATTTACTTATTTGACAGAGAGAGAGATTACAAGTAGACAGAGAGGCAGGCAGAGAGAGGAGGAAGCAGGCTCCCTGCTGAGCAGAGAGCCCAATGCGGGCCTTGATCCCAGGACCCTGAGATCATGACCTGAACCAAAGGCAGAGGCTTTAACCCACTGAGCCACCCAGCTTCCCTGTAATTGAGTTTTGAACATCAATCCTATTCCAGCAAGCTCATCACACTCGGACTAGTGTTCATAGTATGGACATTCTCTTCTGTGTAACTCTTATAACATCAATCATCTCACCTAGGTTAGTTTACAACCTTCATTAAAGTTACATAGGCACACACTTTCACAGGCAAATAGTTCTATACCTTCTATATATGAAAACTGGAGTCTCCCGACCTCCCACTATTTTCCATCTCCCAGAGGCAACCATTTTCCACTCTTAATTGATTTTTAACTGAATCTTCTAGATGTTACACCCAAATCTCATATAGCATCTTACATCATCACTTCTTAATCTCACCCGTAGGCATTATTCTCTGACTTCCCACTTAGGATGATGGAGATGCAATGCTGTTACTCCAGACCCCACACTACAGGTGCACATTTCTATCCCACCACCTTAACACTTTAATTTTAGCTAATGAATAGTCAGTGTCCATACTGTAATGGCAATGACATTGTCTTTTATAGCTCAATCTTTTAACGTTCCCAGCTTTTGTTGGCATCAATCTGCTGATGGTGTATTTTGGGCAACCACCACCATATTCAGGGTACAGAACAGTTTCATGGCCGCAGAGCTTACCCTTGTGCTAGCCTCTCTTAGTGACAGCCAGCCCCACCACCCAAACCTCTGGCACATGCCGATCTGTTTTCTATAACTTCGAGAATGTTGTGAAAGTGGAGTCACACAGTATGGACATTTGGAGAGTGATTTTGTTCACTCCTCATAATGCTTTCGGAAACTTACAAGCTGTGAACATGAAGATAAGTTTATTCCTTTTACTGCTGAGTAGTATTTCCTGGTAGGAATGCACCACAGTTTGTTCAACCATTCACTTATCACTGGGCATTTTGGGTGTTTCCAGGGTTTTGCCATAACAAAGAAAGCTGCTCCAAACATTCACACACAGGTTTCTGTGAGGCTGTAGTCTTCATTACACTCAGATAAATGCCTGGAAGTGTGATCTCTGGGACAGAGAACCCACTTCCTCTCCTGAAACAATGGAGGAAATGATGCTTTTTGTTGGAGGCAAGCACACACAACTTCTTTTTTTTTTTTAAGATTTTATTTCTTTCTTAAGTAATCTCTACACCGAACTTGGGGCTTAAACCTGCAAGCCTAATTTAAAGAATCACACCATCCACTGACTAAGCCAGCCAGGCACCCCAAGCACATACTACTTCCAAGTAGTGCTACACATTTGCACATTTGGGCACTGCACATTTGGGCAACATTTTACCATTTCCATCAATAAAGGGTTGGAATAGGGAGTCATTTCTGGAGCAGACCTCACTTGATCCCAAAGTTTTGCAGACTATGGCATACCTGTTCTTTCTTCCGCCTCAGTAGCTCTTGGTGGAAGCTGGTACAGAATAAGACCACAAGCCAGCCACCCCCAAGTGCCCAGGGCTCAGGACGAGAGACATAGCCCCCAGCTGCAGATCCTTCTTGGTCTGGGACTCCCAAGTGTGGAATGGCCAAGAAGACCTCAAGATGGGGGGAGGGTCCCAGTGCAGAAAGCAGAGGCCCCAGGTGGGCAGGAAGCATCATTTCTGCTGGGCCTGTCCACTCCCTCTGAAGCATAAGAAGAGGCCCCTCTCACCATGTGAGGCCTTCTCTGCCTGACGTCTGTTTCACAATCCAGAAGCAGATCGATGCCCCACAGCTGTGTCACTGCATCTTAGATGCTTCCTCTTCTATCAGAGGAGGGGCGGGCTCTTCCTCCTCACAGAACAGAGGCCCCATCACCCCAGCACACACATTTGCCGAGAGTGGGATCCTCAGGCCTCCACAATGTCGGTCTCTGCCCCCGGACCCCACCTTGCTCCTTACCTGCTGCTGGCTCTACTGTTGGGACTCACAGGTAAGCATTGCCTTGAGGGAGACTCCCCATTCCCTGCCTCCTTAACCTCTCCCTGCCCCTGGGCATTTAGAGCCTCCAGGTAAACACAGGTGTGCTACCCAGGCCCTACACACAAGGCCTGCCTGATAGCTGTGACTGTACTCCTGATTTGCAGATGGGGAAACTGAGGCAGAGAAAGCAAACCAGCCCAGTGTCACCTACCTAAGTCAGTGGAGCGGCTGAAATTCATGTCCAGCCCACTCAGCTCCAGGCTCCTCAGTGGAGGCCAATTGCAGAAACCTCAGAAAACACAGAGAGGCAAACAGAAGAATAGCCATCACTCATCACACTCAGAGGTCTTCAGAGTTCCACTGTGCTGCGTGTACTCACAAACTCTTATTAAAGATGTTTCCCATGTGCCAAACTTTTTACTGAACTTTAACATGTATTACAATTCCATTTAATCCTCAAAACAGTCTGTATACTAACATGCTAGGCCACACTTTATATATACTTATGAATGCACTCGTGTGTGTGTGTGTGTGTGTGCATGCATGTGAGTGGGTGTGAGAAAGGGTACATACCCCAGGCTCGCACACACACACACACACACGATTCCTGAAAATGATTTCCATATTGTTCTCGTCACATCAGATCCAATCTACGTGAAATGCACATTGAACGGATGTTTGATTCCTGTCTCCTATTCACCCTCTTTTTTAATTCTCTAAACTTATTGCTCACCTGCCACCAAGCTCTGAAGACAAGCAAACTTCTCTCTTGGTAAAATGAGTAGGACTTTGTGCATTACTACTTTGGAGATCCCCCTCCATGCTGGATCGGGATGGGAAGGGAAGAAGGGGATAAAAGATGTGGAGACTCCTGCCTGTGTGATTGGCATCTGTAATTCCATCCACGTTTGTATATCCTGATCCCAATCACCCAGTATCAGCTGACAACTCCATACCTCAGGAGATCTCATAAGTAATAACTTTCCAATTTCTTGAACACTCACCATGTGCCACACACACCTGGAAATGCCTACATCTGTACAGATGAGACAAAGTAGTTGCCCTTGTAGAAGTTCTATCATAATGGAGGAAAGGGCAGGAAACAATAGATACGATAAATCAGTAAATAACATAGGATACAGAAACTGATGAGGGTTAAGGAAAAAAATGACAGTACAGCTGGATAGGACAATGAGAGAACCTTCAGATAGGATGTATTTTAAACAGGTAGCCTAGGTGGGCATCATTGAGAAGGTAGAATTGAGCAAAGATTGTAAGAAGGTGGGGGAGTGAGCCATGTGATTTTCTGGGGGAAGAGCCTTCCTGAACAGCATGAGAATAGCATGAGAGCAGAATTCTCCTGCTCTGTTCTAGTATTTGGACTTTTTTAAAAAAAGATTTTATTTCTTTATTTGAGAGAGAGCAAGAGAGAGAACACGAGGGGAGGGGTTGGGGCAGAGGAAGATCAAGAAGCAGACTCGTCATTGAACAGGGAGTCTGACATGGGGGTGATCCCAGGATCCTAGGATCATGAACTGAGCTGAAGGCAGATGCTTAAGCGACTGAGCCACCCAGGGCCCCCTGAGTATTTGGACTTTTACTCTGAGTGAAATGGTTGCCATTGCAAGGTTTTGAAGACAGAGGTCACATGATATGACATGAATTTTAAATTATTCTAGTGTTTGCTTGAGAATAGACTACCACAGGGCATAAACAGAAGCAACCAGAGCATCAAGAGATCACTGCATTCATGCAAAGAGTTAAAAGCACTTTTAACCAAGGTAGCAGTCAGGAAAGAAAGGGGAAAGAGGTCAGATTGTGGGTGTATGCAGAGGGGAGTCAAAGGATTTCCTAATGCATAGGATGGGGGTGGTGGGGGAAGAAAGGCTCCATGAGAGACTATGGACTCCAGGAAACAATCTGACAGTTTCAGAGGGGAGAGATGTGGGGGGATGGGGTAGCCTGGTAATGGGTATTCAGGAGGGCACGTGTCATAATGAGCACTCAGTGTTATATGCAAATAATGAATCACTGAACACTACATCAATCATATGATCTCACTGATATGAGGAATTTGAGAAACAAGACAGAGGATCAGGATGAAACAAGATGAAACTAGAGAGGAATACAAACCATAAGAGACTCTTAATCTCAGAAAACAAACTGAGGGTTGCTGGAGGGGAGAAGGGTAGGAGGGATGGGGTGGCTGGGGGATGGACATTGGGGAGGGTATGTGCTATGGTGAGTGCTGTGAATTGTGTAAGACTGAGGAATCACAGACCTGTATCCCTGAAGCAAATAATACATTATATGTTAATAATTTTAAAAAAACTAAAAAATATAAAAACCTCGAAAAAAAAAAGCTAGTGATGTACTGCATGGTGACTAACATGACATAATGAAAAAATAAATAAAGAAAGGCTCTAAGGGCTTGAGCATCTGGGAGAATAAGGTGCCTCAGCTGAAATGTACAAGGATGTATGGGAAACTGGGGAGTTCAGTTTGAGACATGTTAACTGTGAGAGGTTTTGTTTTGTTTTGTTTTGAGAGGTTTACTTCTACTTAAGAAAAATGTTGAGTGGCTGGTTGTACATAAAAATCGGAGTTTAGGGGCAAGGCCTGGGCCAGAGATGAACTGTGAGGATTACTAATACACGGATGGCAGAGTTTCCACCTTTCCCTGGCTTCTCTTGACTCTCTGAGTCCTCTGATCTCTTCCTTCCTGTATTCCCTCCATTTTTCCCTCCACAGTGCATTCCTATTTCTTCCCATTATTGTCCTACAGTTAGGCTTCCCAATCCCAATCTTCTCCTCCAGACTTACAAACCAAAGTACCTGATGTTCATGGCACACCCAAGACCTGCCTATAATTCCAAATAATACTAAGTGTATGGGTTTTACCAGCTCACACTCTGCAAGGGTGAACCACAAATTATCTCCCTAAGGAGGAGCTAAGACATGGGAAAGAACACTGAGCATATATGCACCAGCAGCCTGATTCTCTGATTTATATCCCTGCCTGGCTTTGAGGACACTTCAAGTAAGAAGGAATAATTGTGTATTTCTTGATGTCAGTCTCCAGGGACTGGCTTGTCACTGAGGCAGGGAAATCCAACTGCAAAGTCTTGCCCTTGCAGTTAAATGATTGCCCGAAGGTGACTCGTGTCCCTTCAAGGCATAACTCATTGTCCGGACATGGAACAACCCACAATTCTTTTCAGAACACAAGTCTGAAGCCTCCTATTCACCTTATTTGGTTACTCCCATGGTTCCATCTCCCCATTCAATGGCAGGTTTCTCAAATCTACCAGCCCCTAGAACAATACATTTTCTCTTTTCCCTTGAGCCATTTAGTCCAATCAAAGGCTCTACATGGGCCCATCACCTTCTTTGAGTACATAATTCTTACTGTGCTAAAATGTACATAATGTAAAATCTACTGTTTCAACCATTTCTAAGGTCACAATGCAGTGGCCTTAAGTACATTCACAATGTTGTGAAACCAGCACCACTGTACATTTCAGGGATTTTTTTTCAACATCCTAAGCAGACACTCTGCACCCATTAAACAAGAATTCCCCATTCCTTCTTCCCCCCACGGCCATTTGGTAATCTTTATTCTATTTTTTTTAAAGATTTTATTTATTTATTTGAGAGAGAAAGAGGAGGAGCAGGGGGCAGAAGCAGAGGGGAAGGAATAAGCAGTCTCCCCATTGAGCAGGAAGCCAGACATGAGGCTCGATCCCAGGATCCCAGGATCGTGACCTGAATGGAAGAGAGATGCTTAACCAACTGAGCCACCCAGGTGCCCTAGTCTACTTTTTTCTATCTATGAATTTGTCTCTTCTAGGTACTCATTTAAGTGGAATCACATATCTGTCCTTTTGTGTTTGGCTTATTTCACTTAGGATATTTTTCTAGGTTCATTCACATTATAGAACATATCAGATTGTCATTGCTTACTAAGGCTAAATAATATTCCATTGCATATATCTATATATAGCATTTTGTTTATCCATTCATCTATTGATGGAAATGAATTTTTCTGTTACCTTTCAGTTATCATGAATAATGCTCCTATGAATATTAATGTACAATTATCTCAGTACCTTCTTGTAATTTGGGGGGTATTTACCTAAGAATAGAATTGTTGAATCATATGGTAAATTATATATAATTAAATTTTAAAGGAAATACCACTGTTAATGGGAGAAGATATTTGCAAATGACATATCAGATAAAGGGCTTGTATCCAAAATCTATAAAGAGCTTCTCAAACTCAACACCCATAAAACAAATAACCCAGTCAAGAAATGGGCAGAAGACATGAACAGACATTTCTCCAAAGAAGACATCCAAATGGCCAACAGACACATGAGAAAGTGCTCAACATCACTCGGCATCAGAGAAATACAAATCAAAACCACAGCGAGATACCACCTNGCAATCGCACTACTGGGTATTTACCCTAAAGATACAAAGGTAGTGATCCTCAGGAGCACATGCACCGGAATGTTTATAGCAGCAATGTCACAATAGTCAAACTATGGAAAGAACCTAGGTGTCCTAGGAAAAGCTCTGAAAACCAAGTAGAAGTTACCCTTTGGTAGGGGACATTTACATTTAAAAAAGAAATCTCCATTTCTAAGGGCGTCTCCTTCTCAGTACCAGTAAGAGGAGGACAACTGTAAATCTCTGGAAACTCTTCTCAATGGAGAAGGCTGCAGCTTAAATCTGCTTAACAGTTGTACCCTTGTTTACTGTGCTTTGCCTGATCGCCTCCCCAAACTGGCTTTCCTTTGCCTCCCTGCTCCAAAATCTTGCTTTTGTCTTTACTGAAGATGGTCTGTAAGATGGTGGCTTGGGTCATTTTACGGGAGTTAACTCCGATTTCCTGCGTGTCTCACATGTATATGGGAGGTACGCTGTTATTAAACTTCTGTTTGCTTTTGTCCTGTTAAAAAAAAAAAAACCTAGATGTCCATCAACAGATGAATGGATAAAGAAGATGTGGTATATATATACAATGGAATACTATGCAGCTATCAAAAGAAACGAAATCTTGCC
>LNAC01000050.1:2109411-2225065 GCA_002007465.1 Ailurus styani
AATAATAATAATAATAATAATAATAATAATAATAAAAAAGAAAATACCACTGTTTCCACAGTGGCTGTGTCATTTTATATTCCTACCAACAATGTCCAAGAACTTCAATTTATCTACAACTTACCCAACACTTATTTTCTGATTTTTTAATATTTTGTTTTGTTTTGTTTTTGATAAAGCTATTCTAAGGAATGAAGGGGTTTCTCATTGTGGTTTTGATATTCACTTTTCCAATGACTACTGATGTTCAACATCTTTTCATGTACTTTCTCACTATTTGAATACTTTCTTTGGACAAATGTCTATTCTAGCTCTTGGTCCATTTTTTAATTGGGCTTTTTGTTATTTTCTCATTGAATTGTAGGAGTTCTTTATATATGCTGGTTAATAATCCTTTATGAGACATATGCTTTGCAAATATTTTCTCCCATTCTCCGAGTTGCCTTTTCACTTTTAATATTGCCCTCTTCTGCACAAAAGTCTTTAATTTTGATGAGGTCCAATTTCTATATTTTTTATTGTTATGTGTGCTCTTGGTGTGATGTCTAAGAAATCACTGTCAAATCCAGTATCATGAGTTTTGCCTACACTTTTTTTCCTCAGAATTTTATAGTTTAACTTTCACATTTAGGTCTCTTCATCCAATTTGAGTTCATTTTTCTATATAAAGTGAGGGCTCAACTTTATTCTTTGCATGCAGATATCCAGTTTTCCCAGCATTTTATGTTGAAAAGACTGTTCTTCTTCTCCCCCCTCCCACCCTATTGAAAGGTATTAGTTAGCACCTTTGTTGAAAATCCTTTGGTCTTATATGTGAGGCTTCATTGCTAGGCTCTCTTATCCTATTCCATTGTTCTATATCTCTATTTTATTGTCAGTACCACAGTACTGATTATTATACTTGGTAGTAGGTTTTCAAATCAAGAAGTGTGAATTCTCCAACTATGTTCTTTCCAAGATTGTTTGGTGATCTGGGGTCCCTTGTGATTGCATATGAACTTTTAAATGGGATTTTCTACTTATTAAAAAAATGCCCTGGGGATTTTGGAAGTGCTTACATAGAATCTGTAGGTTGCTTTAGGTAGTATTGACAAGTCAACAATATGAAATCGTCCAATCCACAAATGGGAGATGTTTTTCCATTTATTTATATCTTCTCTCATTTCTTTCAGCAATGTTTTGCACTTTCTAGTGTACAAGTCTTTCACTTCCATGGAAAATTTTACTCCTAAGTATTTTATACTTTTTTATGTTAGTGTAAGTGGGATAGTTTGCTGAATTTCCTTTTTGAGTTGTTCATCACTACTGTGTAGAAATGCACCTGATTTTGACTGTTGATTTTGTATAACACAAACTAACTGAATTTATTACTAACAGTGTAGTTTTATGTGTGAAATCTTTAGGATTGCTACCCATGAAATCATGTCATGTGCAAAGAGAGATAGTTTTACTTATTCCTTTGCAACTTGAGTGTTATTTATTTTTCTTGACTAATTGCATTTTCTAGAATTTCCAGTATCGTGTTGAACAGAAGGGATGAAAGTGGGTATCTTTGCCTTGTTCCTAACCTTAGAGAAAAAACTTTCAAACTTTCATCATCGAGGACGATGTAGCTCTAGGGTTTTCATATATGACTTTCTCATTTCATATAAGTTTCCATCTCTTCCTAGTTTATTGGTTGTTTTTATCATGAAAAATGTTGACTTTTGTCAAGTGATTTTTCCGCATCAAATGAGATGATCATGGTAATTTTTTCTTTGTTCTATAAATGTGTCCTATTACCCTGTCTGATTTTCATGTGTTGAATCATTCTTGCACTCCAGGAAGAAATCCCACTTGGTCATTGTGTATAATTATTTTAATATGCTGTGGAGTTTGATTTGCTGATGTTTTGTTGAACATTGTTGCATCAGTATTCAGACAAGATACTGGTGTGTAGTTTTCTTGTAGTGTCTGTGTTGCCTCTGGTATCACCATAATGCCGCCCTAGAATGAGGCTCAGAATGACTCGAAATGACCTGGGAGACTTCTTTACTCTTTAATTTTTTGAAATAGTTTGGAGAGGATTAGTGTTAGTTTTTCTCTAAAAGTTTGGAAGGGTGGTACATGGGTGACTCAGTCGGTTGAGCATCTGACCCTTGATTGTGGCTGATCTCTGTGTTGTGGGATCAAACCCCAAGTCAGACTCCACACTCAGTGCAGAGTTGGTTTGTCCCTCTTCCTCTGCTCCCCCCCACTCTCTCTCTCTCCCTCTCTCTCTCTGTCTCTCTCTCTAAAATAAATAAATGAAATCCTTTTTAAAAAATAAAAGTTTTAAGAATTCACCAGTGAAGCTATATGGTCCTGGACTTTTCTTTATTGGGAAATTTTTTATTATTGATTCAATTATCTTACCAGTGATATTCTACTCAGATTTTCTGTCTTCATGATTCAGTCTTTGTAAATTGTGTGTGTCTAGAAATTTATCCATTTAATCTAGGTTATTCAATTTATTTGTGTGCAATTTTTGATATACTCTTTTAGAATCCCCTTTATGGTTATAAAAATGATTAGTAATGTCTTCCTCTTGTTTCTGATATTAGTTAATGAAGTCTTCTCTCTCGCTCTCGCTCTTTTTCTGTTAGTCAATCTAACTAAAGTTTTGTCAATCATATTGTTTTTGCTGAAGAACTACCCTTGGGTTTTTTTATTTTTCTGGGTTTTTTTCTATTAACATTTTATTTAACTCTATACTAGTCCTTTTTATTTCCTTCATTCTGCTAGTTTTGGGATTGGGGTTTATTTTCTTCCTCTTTGATTTCTTAATGTGTATAATTGTTAATACATTTGTGATCTTTCTTTAATGTAGGTATTAAAGCTATAAATTTAACTCTAGCACTGCTTTCACCACAAACTGCAGATTTGGACATGTCGTGTTTCCATTTTCATTCAAGTCAAGGTGCTCTTGTGTTTCCCCTGTGATTCTTTCGTGGCCCTTTTGATTTTTTAAGAGTGTGTTGTTTTATGTCAATACATTTGAGAATGCTCAATTTCTTCTTCTGTTATTGATTTCTAGTTTAATTTCACAAACTCCTTCACTAGTTCACTTCTTACAGATTCCAGTAAATTGCTCAATCAGCCTCTGTGATGATGGCCTATACAAAGTGTTGGTTGGTTTGCTTGTTTTACAGTAACTCATTTCTGTAACAGTCCGGGGAGACATCCAGTCAACAAAACAATGCTCTCCCCCCACCTCTGCCACCAAAGAGGTCCATATTCTAATACCTAGAACCTGTGAACACTTTTCTCTTATACAGAAGAAGAGATTTTGAAAAAATGGCTAACTTAAGACTCTTGACCTGAAGATTATCCTAGATTATCAAAGAGGTCTCAATATGTTCACAAGGATCCTTATAAGAGAGAGGCAGGAAAGTCAAAGTTAGAAAAGGATAAGTGACAATACAGGTAAGAATTTGAAGTGATAGGAAAATGGGAGCCATGAGAAAAGGAATGTCAGTAGCTTCTAGAATTTGGAAAGGCAAGGAACAGACATCCAGAAGAAATACATCTTGGCTGACCCTTGGTCTTAGTCCAGCTACAGCAATTTTGGATTCCTGATCCAGAATTATAATAGTACATTTATGCAGTTTTCAGGAACTACATTTTTAATAATTTGCTACAGCACCATTTAGAAACTGGTACAATATGATTGCAGTGATGGGGGGAGGACCTAAGGATTTGAAACACTCTTTTACCTCTCATTTAAACTACCTGTTCATTCTGTCATCACTGTCACTCAAGTATCCAGACTGATCAACAGACCCCAGCATGGGGACGTGCATGTGGAAGAGGGAAGTTGACCCACAGAGGTTCCTGAGATTAAATGCACATCCCAGAAGACACATCTCTCCCTTTAGCTCACACACAATGGTCTAAAAAAGTCTCATGGTCCCACTGAATACAAGGGTCCAGAAAGTGCAATACTCCATGAGGCCAGAAAGTGGACAACCAGAAACATTTGGTGAAGCATGACACTTTCAGAGAGGGTGTTGCACTCAGACTTGCCATGTGTCACATCACTAAGTCTCTCTGTGTCTTAGCTTCCTCATTTGTGGTAGAGTCTCACGTTACAGACTCGTGGGGAGGGCTACATGCCACGTGCATGCAACGTGCTGAGCTCAAGTCCCACTCACAGTATGCACTCAAGTCAGTGAGCTGTTGTACGTAAACACATGAGGAGACTTACAGGATCATGGCAGGATGAACTTTCTTTTCCCTCCAGGTGTGGCCGGTGAGGCAAAGCTGCAGGTGATCCAGCCTGACAAGTCAATGTCTGTTGCAGCCGGAGAGGCAGCCACTCTGCACTGCACCCTGACCTCCCTGCTCCCCTTAGGGACAGTTGAGTGGTTCAGGGGGTCGGGGCCAGGTCGGGAGTTAATCTTCAGTTTCAAAGGAGGCCACTTTCCCCGAGTAACAAATATTTCAGACGCCACAAGGAGAAACACCATGGACTTTTCCATCCGCATCAGTAACATCACCCCAGCAGACACTGGAACCTACTACTGTGTGAAGTTCCAGAAAGGGACCCCTGATGTAGAAATTAAGTCTGGACCAGGCACCGTGGTCACCGTGAGCGGTGAGTATGGCATGGGCCTCCGCCATCCCTTGGTTGTGACAATAGGTCAATAAGAATGACCCCCATTGTCTGACAGCTAAGAATCAGGTGACTTCAGCCCCTTCCACGGATCAGGGAGGCTGAGGCTTGGAGAGGTCATGCTATTTGCTCAAGCCCCTATGGCTGGAAAATGGTGGGATAATCTAGAACTCCTGTCTGCAGACTCTGCAGCACTTGCCTTTTCCAATCTTGACCAGCCCTCGAGTTCCAGGGATGAGGGACTGAAAGTCTGAGGGGCTTTCCCAGTCATAAGGCCCAAGCTCACCCTGCCTCCAGAGAACACCCCCTTCCATGTGGCCAGTCTTCTCTTTACTCAGCCCTTACTGAGCACCTGCTGTGCAGGCTTTGTTTCAGATGCTGTGGAGCAGCAGGGAACAAAACAGGCAAAGTCTCCTCTCTCATGAAGCTTACATGCCCCTCCCTTCCCTTCCAGTGTGGACAAATGCACCCAGGGTAGGGAGGGGGGAGAATGTTTTTCTTTCTTTCAGCTTCAGCAAAATCACAGTGAAAAGAGGCACAGGCTCACCATTTACTCTGACAACCCTGGCAAGAGAAGATGCCAGAGGTTGGGTATTTGTTGTCGGTCTGTCCAGAAAAGTTTCATGCAATTCAGGGACTGACTTGCATAATAGTGACTGAGTCTCCCCACATCCCCGGACATAGACAGGTGGCTTTATTCTGACTGTGCAGATATTATAGAACTTCCCAGTAGTATGTCCCTTGCCTGAGCACCATAACTAATACTTGGTTCTACCACCAGGCAGATCTGTGCCTCCTGGGATAGCGCTCCTTCCTCTTCCCCAAGCTGCCCACACAGGTGATGACCAGGATGAGAACTGATGAAGATGGAAGGGCAAGGGCAGGGGGCAGGCCAGACCCTATCTCTTCATCGTGGCAGCTACTCCTCTTATCAGAGGTAGCAAGGAGGAGCCATCTCTGCCCTTCTACAGATGAGGACACTGAGGCTCAGGGGACCTGACCTAAGCAGGCAGAGGAGCCAAGATTGAACCCAAGCATCTGGACTTAAAGCTCTGTTCTCTGCACACTCACTGTGATTGTCAAAGTAAGAGAAAGACTGGACCTTCTCCTTGAAAATCTTGTATTGTTCTCTTTTTTCAGTAGTAAGCATTTCAAAAAGTTGTGAGAGAAGGTGGTGTTGCTTTAGACCCCCAGACCAGACAGATACATAAACATCTCATGAAGTGTTGAGCCTGTTCCTGGAGGACACAGCTGCACACATATAAGACCATCAGGAGTCTTTCCAGTTGTGGGATGTTGCTCCTTCACTGAGCAGCCTGGGGCAGTGGCCTGGAGAGAAGAGAGGGGCTGGACAATCTCAGTCTCACGGGGCACCCCATTCCTGGTGCTGGGAAGGCACTTTCCTGGAGGGTGTTTCGGCTCTGTGATCAAGAGTTCATATTCTGAACTCAGCTTTGGGACCCACATCTTCCCTCTGTTGTTAAATAGTCCCCAGGTCTGGGCACCCAGACGGAGTTATCTCCCCATAATGGCTTGCAGTGGAGAATTCCGGGGAATGGTGGAAGGCGGTCACTGTCGGTCTCAAGAAGGTGGGACTCTTGCTTTTTTGTGGAAGAGAAGGCTGGAGGCCACAGAAGTCGCCCTGGGATGCAATGAGTGGTGAGGAGCAGTCCCTTTGTAACTGGACCAAAGTAGGTCAACTCCTTGGTGAGGTAGAGACAGAGACTACCCAGGAGGAGTACCCTCACAAAGTTGTCTTTATTGGACAGGTAAGATCTCTGGGAATAATTTCCAAACCTATGACCCCAAACAGGGGCAAGCAGGCTAACATTTATTAGGGCTTTGGATGAATATTCAGAGGGGGATCTTAACATTATAATGAGACTGAGGTTACTGTCAGCCACCTTCTGAGTTATCCCCCTCCTTTCCATCTGCATCTCAGTGATAAATTCCAAACAAAACTGTTTTCATTGCCTCACCCCTCCCTGCAACCCCAAGAAGGAGAAATGCCTCCTGTCCCACGTCACAGAGGAGGAGCCACGCTGGGCCACGGCCACACCTTCGGTCAGCTGGCCAACCTGTTTCCGGCTTCCATAGGCGTCCCCTGTCCCCTGCACAGACTGTTGCACACGCCCTCTGACCTCAGTGAGGTTAGCAGGGAGGCGGCTAGGAAAGGTTGATGCCAAGAGTCAGACCCATTAGAAATGTCCTTCCTCTGCCCAGATTGGTGGGAAGTCACCTGGCAGAGACGAGAAGGGGGGACTTGAACTCAGGCCTGGAACTGCATGTGAGCCCTGCCCCCTACTCAGAGTTCAGCTCTAGAATCTCGGGGCCTCCTGTGTGCGATGAGGAGATGACACCGCCCTCCGTACACTATCAGAAGGGCGGCGGGTTCTGCACAGTGTCTCACAAGTATCCTTAGTGCTGATGACCACAGTCATGCTTACTGTTCCCAAATGTTCCTCTTGTAGCCAAACCGTCTCCCCCCGTGGTGTCGGGCCCCACGGCCAGGGCCTTGCCAGAGCAGACAGTGAGCTTCACCTGCAAGTCCCACGGCTTCTTCCCCAGAAACATCACCCTGAGATGGTTCAAAAACGGGAATGAGCTGGCAGCCTCCCAGACCAGCGTGGACCCGGAGGGAAACAGCACTTCCTACAGCATCTCCAGCACAGCCAGGCTGGCGCTGGCCCCGGGGGACGTCCGCTCCCAGGTCATCTGCGAGGTGACCCACGTGACCCTGCAGGGGGGCCCTCCTCTTCGTGGGACTGCCAACTTGTCTGAGGTCCTCCGAGGTAGATGCCCCTGCCCCCCAGCCCCCGCCCGGGTCTGGCCCCCGAGTCTCCAAGGCTGCCTCTCCCCCACTCCCTGCTCCTCGCCCTCCATTACCTCGAGTCTGACTCCTGCCAGAGCCTCCCAGTCACCTGCACCCGGACGGGCTGTCACCTCCTACTGCTTCCATGGCCGCTGTGGGGTGAACACCAACCACGTGCTCAGCACTGTGCTCGGTAGCTTCATTTCCTTTCCTGTAGCAATTCCAATTATTGAGCACCTGCTGTACTCCATGCCACTGTGTTCTTGGTGAGGTCATTTATTTTGCTACAGTTATTCTATTCTGACTGCATGCCAGGGGCCAAGGATCTTGATTTCACTCATTCTTAGCCTGTAAAGAGCCATCAGTCCTGGAGCACCTACTGTGTGCTGGGCGCGGTTCTTAGGGATTTCATTCATATGCAAAGACTACTCTCAGTGTCTGAGTACCAGTTGCATGCCTAGCCCTGTTCTGGGTGACTCCCTTGCTATTGGGGGCAGCTAAGTTCTGAAGCCCCTATCACGTGATCTGTCTGTTCCATAAGGTGATACCTTCTGCCCTGTGCTCTTTCAGTTCCGCCCACCTTGGTGATTTCCCAACAATGCATTGCAGAGGACCAGGTGAATGTCACTTGCCAAGCAAAGAAGTTCTACCCCCAGTGCCTACAACTGAGCTGGTTGGAGAATGGAAATGTATCCGGAACCGAAACAGCCTCAAGTGTCATAGAGAACAAAGATGGGACCTTTAACTGGATGAGCTGGCTTCTGGTGAATTTATCAGCCCACACAGACGAGATGGTGCTCACTTGCAAGGTGAAGCACGATGGCCAGCGGGTGGTCAGCAAAAGCCACATACTAGAGACCTCTGCCCACAAAAAAGACCAGTGCACAGATGGAAACTCTGGTGAGCTTGTGCCACGTGATCTGGCATTTACATTTTATCTTTTCTTTTTTTTATGTGAAAAGTAACAATTCATGATTATGATAGAATAATCCAGAAGTCTATAGATACAAACTAGAATTTTGATGTGAGCTTCCTTCTCCCAAAACCCACACTCCAAGATGATCAATGATAAGACTTGGGACTTATATTTGTAGATCTTTTAACATAAATATGCATTAGAGACAGAAAGAAGAGAGGGAGAGAGAGGATCTTATTGTTAGGGTCCTGCCTCCTGCTTCTTCACCTGACTGTGATTATGTCACCATGCAGACCAGCCACGCCTTCCTCTTGTTCTTTCTCATCTGGGTGTGGTTTTTATCCCTTGTAGACTTACATCATCATCCCAGCAAATATCTCTTAAAACTAGAAGTATGCAGAAGTTGCATCATTGTGTCCACTGATGACTTAGTCTTGGATGCACATTCAGCTGCAAATGGAGTCCATAATTTTGTGGTCATGTGATTAATGACATTGATTTTTCTATAAAACCAATACGATTATACACTTCATAAAATTAACAGTAATTTCCTCGTGGAATATGGAATGGAATATATATTCAGATTTCCCAAAACTTCTAATATAACTTTATTTTGTATACCTAACTTGGTTTTAATTCATCTGTAAATACTTGAAAGAATTTTCCCATGAAACACCTAGGACTCCACTATTCTTTTGTTGATTTGAAAAGAATCTGAATGGCTACTCAAATACTTCATTTCATATTGGATGCTCATGGCAAGCTGTGCTTTTGAGGAATTTGGTCCATTTTCTTTGAGGTGTCAAATTTCTGCCCATAGAGCTGCTCATGATATTACCTTGTTATCCTTGATGTCAGTAGGGTCTGTACTGATATCCCATTTCATCCTTCATATTGGAAATGTGTCATTTCTCATAGTGTTTGTTGTCAGGAATGCTAAAAATATTTCCATTTTACCAGTCTTTTCAAAGAATCCAGTTTTGTTTCAGTGATTTTCTCTATTGCTTCTCTTTTTTATTTTATTGTTTTTTCTTCCCCTTTTTTCCCCCTTCTGTTTATTTATTTTGCTTCTCCACATTTTTTGAAATGAGAACTGAGATTATTGAGAAGAGATTTTTCTTTTTTCGAATAACGCACCCGGGCCTCCTTCTGTGCCTGGGGACATGGGAGTATGGAGTCAGGTTGCCTGGTGCTGTGTTTTTCCTCCAGTCCACAGGCCCCTAGCCCACTTGGCTTCCTCTTCCACCTTTCAGAGTCCTCCTGTGCTTGGACCTTATGTGACTCCAGAGATCAGGCTTGTACTGAATTAGGAGAGTGAGGAGAGATGAGTCCATACCATCTCGTCTGGGTCAGCTAGGCTTTAGTTTTTAGTCTTTGGTGGTGCACTGGGTCTCAAACTATGGCTATCACTTCTGGTGTTTCCAGTGTGCCTGTACAGGTAAGCTAGCTAGTGTCTTAAGGTTGGAAATGGATGTCAAGGTTGTCTGGGTTGGTAGGCTGGAGTCAAGAGTAAGATGTCTATGTGACACTGCTGCACCAGGATGCACCTCCCCTGGGCATCCCAAGACTCCAGCCACTTCCATCCTGGGTCTAATGGGTGTGGTGTAATGAAGTACATCTTTACATCTTTTTGTTCATGTTTATGGCATTGAGGTATTTCACAATACTTCTAGATTAATGGACCTCCATTTTCTCAGTATAGCATGACTACATATGTTACTGGGACTTGGGGTGGGTTGGTTGGTTGGTTGGTTGGTTGGTTTGGACAGTGGGAGAGAGGTTCTGAGTCCTCTGATCTTTCTGGTTCTTCTTTCAGGACCCCAATTTGTCTTCCCCATTTTTCCTTCTTCTCTTCACCACTCAATTTTAAAACAGCACCTCTTTCTTCTTTTTTACCTTTCCCCCAAAAGTTATGCATTTTAAATTGTGCCTGACCCTTTTACTCACATCTGTCCTTTTAAAATGTCCATGCCTCCCTGTATTAGGTTTTTATTTCTGCTGTAATAATTACACACTTAGTAGCTTAAAACAACATACATTCATTATCTCCCATTTCTAGAGGCAGAAAGTCTAAAATAGGGTGGCAGGACTGCATTCCTCCTGGGGGCTCTGGGGGAGAGTCTGTGTCCTTGTGTTCCAACTCCTAGAAGCAGCCCCACTCCTCTGCCAAGGCCCCTGCATGCACTGACCTCTGCCGTGGTCATCATACCTCTTGCTCCCACTCTCCTGCCTCCCTCCTTCACTCGTAAGGGTCTCTGTAATTAAGTTGGTTCCAATTCCCATAGTCCAAGATAATGATCCGCTCAAGACCCTAGCTAATTATCATGCAGTTGCTCTTGGAGTGTAAGATACCATATTCACAGACTCTGGGGGTTCTGGGTCAACCCTCTTGAGTCAGGCATACTTTGTAATCCCTTCCTATGATCTGTACCCTGACCACAGGACACATTTCCAATATTTTCTAATTTAAGCTGGATTTAATATTGCTGATGAGATTTCCAAATAATTCTCAGGCTCCTTGGCTACCTGCCCTTGTCTGTTTCTCCTTTCCTGTGGCTGATGAAAGTGGGAGGGCAATGACATAGGAAATTGTGCATTTGAATTTCATGATTTTTCTTGTATGTCTCCCAGAGATTTCACAGTTTGGGCATTGCTCTTCAAAGACTCCTGAGAACCAGTTTTCCTTTTATTGTTTTTTTGTTTTTTATTGTTTTTATTGTTTTTTGTTGTTTTATTATTATTTTTATTTTCGTTTTGTTTTATTGTTTTTTCTTTGAGTTAAGAGGCTGTATTCCAAGATGAGTAGCTAAGCTGTTGCCTTGTCCTCACCAGCCAACTAGCACCTTGTGGGCTTTGAATGCCTTGGCCCTAATATCCCTATCCCGCAATTCAGTATTTCTCTTCCGTATTTTCTATCCCAGCCCTATTTTGGCAGAACAGGTGCACCGTAGCTGAGAATTCAATCCTCTCTGTAGTGCTGATGCTCTTATGATTATATCGGACCCAATTATGTCCTCAAGCTTTTTCTGCCCTTCAGCTCTAGAAGGTAACAGTTTACAATGTTGCCTAGAAGTCCTCTGACATTCACAAAGGACTTTTCATGTGTGATCAATTGGTCTTCACATTGTATTGTCTTTCTGTGAAGGACTGATGCCCAGCAATAGCCACCCAACCAATAGTTCTTATAATGATCAGCTCATTTCCAGAATGCCAGGGTAGGCCCCTCCTCTGCTTAGACCAGCCCAGGTCACCACAGTGAGGTTTCAGTCAGGGCAACCTGGGACTTACCCTGCTCTACCTCTCATCAGGGCTGGGGGTTTCTTGGCCAGCCAGCTGATAGAGACCCATGTCCAGCTGTGCCCATTAGAGCTGGCAATCCAGACCCCTCCCAGACAAACTCTACCTGTCGGCTGCCCTGGGAAGCAGACTCTAAGATGATATGAGAAGAGAGAAAGCTCACTGTGGAGTGCTGCCAGTCCATGTTTGTGAGAACGGGAAGGAGGCAGGACTGGCAAAGGGAGATGTTAAAAACAATGCGGTACAGCAAGACTCAGCCTCAGACAGAGAGCTGGCATGCTGGATGCTCTTTTTGAGTGTGTTAAATGGAGAGGATTGACTAAGCCTCTGTATCCCCACTTCTTCCAGTCCCCTGCTGAAGGCTGCCCTCTAGAAGCAGGTGCAAACATGGGCAATACAGTCCTTTCAACAGAGAAAAAGTCCAGGGCCCCACCCAGCTGAGACCTGCCATCCTCTAACACGCCAGGGACAAATATGGTGAGCTCTCTGCTCCTTCCTTTAAAATTATTCTATATATTTCAAAAATTATTTCAATTTCTTTATGTAAATATAAAAACAAAAAGCAGTCATTATAAAAAGGCAAAGAATCTGAAGCTGTATTTACAGATCCACCTCTATACCTCTATGTTCAACAGAAAGATAGTTGACTGGCACTGCGGTCCAGGTGGGCTGGATGTGTTTGCAACTCTCCTGAGCATTAGTCCCCATTTCCTTGCCTTCCCAGGGTGTTGTCCAGCCAGCAGGTCTCCTGAGGTCAGGTCATCCTGAGGCCTCTGTCCTCACCTCTGTACGGGAGTCTTCAAGCCCTGTGCGTGGAGCAAAGCAGGGCAGCCTTGCCCCTCACTGACCATGACACCTGTTCTCCCTCCACTTGAGGCCAGGCTGACATTTGTCCCTATGACCCGGAGAGTTTGATCTTGTCCTGGTCCAAAGACAAGGTCTCAGAGTCATCCTGCAGGCCAGCAGTGAGGGATTTCCCTGGGGCTGAACCACCTCATTTTTTGACCCTCTGTAAACTATGAGCCTGTTCCCTCATCGGAAAGAGGATATACAACCTGTCCCATTGGGCGTAAGGACCAATTCAGTAAACCAGACTTATACATTACTGAGTGCTCATTCTCCCCACCTCTTCCCTCAAGAAGGACACCTGGCAGCAAGAAAGGGGTGAGTGAGATGCAGAACTTCTTGCCCCAAATTCTGCCTTGATCCTGATCACTGGGGAGGATATTAATGACCATGCATTAATAAGCTTGAGTCACCTCGAATGGTGTAAATGGAGGCCCCTGGGAGTAGAACCTAGATGCCTACTCTGATGGTGCCTCCTATGCCTTCATTTTTAGACCCAGATTTGTCTACTCTACTTCTGGTGGCTGTCACCCTGGGGCCGAAGCTGCTGCTGCTCATCACTGTCTCTGCCATCTATGCCCACAGGAAGTGAGGGCCTGACTGTGAGTTGTGGGACAGGGATGGCAAGCAAATTTCAGTCCCAGAAGGAGCCAGGTCAGGAAGAGGGGCAGCACCCACCTGGAGTAAAGAATAGGGGACACACCTGTCTTCATACCCTCAGAAATCTCTGGGATCTCTCTGAGAAGTTTCCAATTCCCAAGAAGTTATATGGGGGCCTGTAGGAGGTGGGCGGCATCAAAGGCTGTCAAGGGATGTGCACAGAGTCCTGGGGCTTCTGGAAGGTAGTGGGCAGAGGGGCTGAATAAGAGGCAGCTGGGTGAGAGGAACCCTTGGAGACCATCTCTAAATTATTTGAGTAAGGACTCCACATCTAGAAGAATGATGACAGGTGTCAGATGGCTACTGTGAGGACAGCTCCTGCCTGACCCTCTGTGGGACAGACAAGAGGGAATGGGGAAGGGGGATCAGGACTTAGGGAGGAAGGCTGAGGTGACAGAGTCCTATGTTGGGACTATTGGTCCTCTCACAATGGATGTTCCAGGAGGAAAGTAGCAATGATGACACAGGAGACACAGGGAACATTTCTAGAATAATGAGTGGATAATTAACTGTGAACATGGGTCCCACAGCTCCTTCCTTCCTCCCCTGCTACATGCCACTCTCAGTCTCAGCTGCCTCCTTCCTTCCCTGAGGGGGCCCAGCCTACAACAAGGAACAACTAGAGGCTTCCACAACTCTTCCCCAGTACTTGCTTCCCCTAGAGACCCACCTGCCCACAGTTCCTGCTGCTCCTTCTCACAATCATTGGTGCCCCAGAGCTGGGTCTTCATACCAGGTCCTCAGTATGTATATATGCACCACATCTTCTTTATCCATTCATGTGTTGAAGGGCATCTTGGCTCCTTCCACAGTTTGGCAATTGTGGACATTGCTGTTATGAATATTGGGGTGCATGTGGCCCTTCCTTTCACTACATCTGTATCTTTGGGGTAAGTACCCAATAGTGTAATTGCTGGGTTGTAGGGTAGCTCTATTTTGAACTTTTTGAAGAACCTCCACACTGTTTTCCAAAATAGCTGCACCAACTTGCATTCCCACCAACAGTGTAAGAGGGTTCCCCTTTCTCCACATCCTCTCTAACATTTGTTGTTATAAAGACTCATCAGGGGGCGCCTGGGTGGCTCAGTGGGTTAAAGCCTCTGCCTTTGGCTTGGGTCATGATCCCAGGGTCGTAGGATCGAGTCCCACATCAGGCTCTCTGCCCTGCAGGGAGCCTGCTTCCCCCTCTCTCTGCCTGCCTCTCTGCCTACTTATGATCTCTCTCTGTCAAATAAATAAATAAAATATTTTAAAAAAGACTCATCAAAAGTAGTTTGCACAGTGCTTGCCTTCTTCTGATCACATATTGATGATATAGAGCCAGCAACTGAATTACCTCACTCCAGTCTCACATGGGATCAGCTTCCAAAATTTCATCCCTTGAACCCTCAGTGTTATGAAATGTTTACATCATTATTTTGAATATTTGCTGGCATCATTACCTCTGGGACATTTTCACCCTTTGCCTCTCTCCCCCAACCACCACCACCACCTCAGTGACATTGTAAATTTGCCTCACTCTGCTCCTCGGGCTGCATATCCACACTCTGGGGACCAGCACCCATCACCATTCCCATGGTAGCTATGCCTTCATGAGCCCCACTCACATTCAGTTTGAACTTCACCTCCAGTCTCATCTCTTCTCCTTCCTCTGTCCCACTTTCGCTTTGTGCCAATTCACTTTGACCATTATTCACTTTTGTACAATGTCACCAGGGTTCCTCACTGGAAGGCCAGGAGACAACACAACTACCTGCGTTGCTGTCTGTGGTGAAGTGAGTAACAGAGTCAGTGATCAACCACTACAGGCTTTGAAAGACGTGATGTTTACTTATCATGATGAACACCTGTTAGTTACGCAGGGATTTGTGGCCTGAGGAAGAGCCGACAGCAAAGTTTGTATTTCATGCAATTGCTCATGGAAAATTCCTTCGTGGCAAATGAAACTGAAACCACGTGTGGGGGACTGATGGTATTTAACTGACCTGTGGCAACTGACGTTCGTGCATGTCAGCACCACACAAGCTGAGAACTGCCTGTGTGTGCTTGTCTCTTCCTCAAATAGGATGTGGACTCTGACAGAGAAGGGACTGTCCGTGTCCTCAGTTGTCAGAATAGCCATGTGTTTGACCATCACATTTTAAAAACATAAGTTGGGGAATACGTCATTGAACATATCAGTTTCTACCAGATGTTGGATTTTCAAACACCATTTCACTTCATCCAACACTGGTACATGTACCTAAAACTGTTTCATTAAATACTACTCTCTCTTCTTTGTGTTTAAAAGTTCTATCAGAAATTCATATCCTCCAGAAAGTAAGTAGGTGGATTTTCAAAAACAAAACAATAACCCACTGACTGAAGTATGTCAAACAGGTACGGGAACCTTCTGGAAGAGCTCCCAATGGTCAAAGTGTAACCGTTTGAGCAACAAATAAGTAAACTAGTATATCTGATTCTACTCTGGTCTGAATGTTCTTGTCCCCACAAAATTCAAGTGTTGGAATCCTCAAGCCCACGGTATGGTGTTAGCAGGGGTGTTAGCAGCCTCTGGAAGGTGAGCAGGTCATGAGGGCTCCACCCTCATGAGTGGGATTAGCCCTTATAGAAGAGACCCCTCCCCCAGGGCTCCCCAGTCACTTCAGCCATGTGAAGACACAATGAGAAATCTGTAGATGGCCCTCTCCCAACCACGCTGGCTCCATGATCTCAGACTCCAGCCTCCTCAACTATGAGCAAGTGCTTTCTTTTGTTTATTAGCCACCCAGTCTGGTTACAGCTGCCTGAATTGACTAAGACTGATTATAACCGCACATATAAATAAATATCTTTGAGCCCGTATTGATATATATAAATAATTGAATAAATTAATAAATTGAGGAGAAAAAAAAATATCCTGTGCATAAAGTCCCAAGTAATTTATGTAGATACTTTACCCTCAAGAGGGGGACCCTAACTGACCACTCCTGTAGTGCAGGCACTTCGGGTGACTCCCCTCCGAAGAGGATAGGCTGGAAAGTAGGAATAGGGAGTAACTACAGAGGGGACACCTGACAAATGTTGTTCAGCCAGGTGATCACGAGTTCACCAGCAGTCATAAACCACAGCCACAGTGTGCTCCATGATACAATGTGATGAAAACGACACTTTTCTTCCATGATTCCTCCCCAAACCCACTCCCCCAGTCTGCTTATGAGAAAAGCATCCAACAAATTGCAATGAGGGACATTCCACCATATATCTGAGCAGCACTCAAAACTGTCAGGCCATCACCATCAAGGAAAGTTGGAGAAGTTGTCACAGATGAGAGAAGCCTAACAAGACATGACAAATAAATGTAATGTGGTATCCTCCATGGAACTATAGAACAAAAAGGGTAAAAAACAGATGAGAGAAGCCTAGTGAGACATGACAAATGAATGTAATGTGGTATCCTAAAGGGAATTCTGGAACAAAAAGGTAAAAACTAAGGAAATCTCTTCTGGTATGAATGTTTCTGTCTCTCCAAAGTTCCTGTGTTGAAATCTAATTCCCACTGTGATGGGATTTGGAGGTGGGATCTTTGACAGGTAATGAGATCTTGAGGGTGGAGTCTTCATGAATGGGATCAATGCCCTCATGAAAAGAGGCTGGACAGCCAACTCATCCCCCCACCACGTGAGAATACAAGCTGGCCACAGTCTACAACCACAAAGAGACTTCTCATCACAATCCAACCATCCCGGCACCCTGATCTCAGACTTCCAGCCTCAAGGACTGTGAGAAATAAGTTCCCGTTGTTTCAAGGCATCCAATTTATGGTGTTTTGTTACAGTGGCCCAAGCTAAGACAAAATCTAAATAAACTATGGACTCTGGCTAATAATAATGTACCGATATTGGTTCATTAATTATCAAAGATGCACCACACTACTGTCAGATGCTAATAAGAGGGGAAACTGTGTGCAGCTGTATATTGGAACTCTCTGTTATTGTCACAATTTTATTCTAAATGTAAAACTGTTTCAAAAATTAAGTCCATTAAAAAATATATCAACATCTTGTCCTCAGCTAGATCTCTGCCTCTTGCACCTTGCTGGGGGACAAGGCGAGGAATTGTGCAGTGGGGAGACTTCTGGGTCTCTATACCTGGATTTTATCTGACTTCACAAGTCTAAGTTTCCTCTTCCTTTCTCTGTCTTCTGTCCTCTGCTAGAACTCACTCCAAAGCCGAGCACTCAGAGATCCCAAAAGAACCTGCTTCTCAGTCCTCCGTGATATTCACCCTAAATGTTTCCAGTTAGTAAAGCCCAGGTTAGATCAAGTGGGGTCAGGGAACTCTGGGCCCTTGGGTGAAGTGGGGCAGCTTTAAGACCTCAGTGGTGGATGCAGTTAATCCATGTCCTGAGTTCAAGGAATTGAGGTAGAAGGGGCTCTGCAGAGGGTTGTGGGTGCTGTGATACACCAGGCCTGAGGAGATGGCCCTCAGCTATCAGCCTCTTTGAGGTGGCTTCAAAGGAAAGGCCTTTGAGGAAAGCCACCATGCCCAAGGTCAAGCCTGGGACCTTGCCACATCCAGTGGCTCATCAACAAGGGGATGTAAAAGGTCCAGACTCTCAACTGAGCTCAGAAGAACTCTGAAGGAACATCCTAGCATCGGGGCTCCACAGGAGATCAGTTGAGGTCTTCTTTGGGACTTCACTGCAGCTCAACTTCTTCTAAACAATTCCAATCCCTTCTCCCAGCCACCGCTGGATCCTAAAGCACTCCCTGAGAATGACCTGCTTAATAATCATCTCAGCACCTGTTTCCCAGGGAACTTGATGTGGAGGGGAGAGGCTGTGGTGGGGACCAGAAAAGGTGGGGATTCTTTTGTCTCTAAGGGCCAATCAGGTTATGGAAGGATGGATTGTTTACACTACTTGCATTGTTACACTACTTAACCATATATTGTATACCACATACCAGACACATATCCCGTACATAATATACCATATACCACATACCACATACCATGTACCACACAAAATGCCGTATACAACGTACTATATACCACATATCACATACCACATGGCATATATAATACGCCATTACCAAATACCACATACCATACATCATATACCATATACCACATACCACATACCATATAAGATATACCATATAGCATATGCCACAGACCAGATACCATACAACAGTCTTAATATACAAGGGCAATGAGAATCTACAAAATGGTTTATACAAAAAAGGAGTTTACTCAAATCTGTGTTGTAGAAGACCATAGATAAAGTAGAAGGTAGAGCTTACAGCAGGCAGAAGATTTGGAGACAGCCCATTAGGAAGTAATAGTTTTCATTCACACAAGAGATGACAATGGAGATGGAGAAATAGATTCAAGAAGTGTTTATGAGGTAAAACTAACAGGGTCTGGTAATGTGTAGACATGAGTGGACAAGTGAGGATGTAGAACATGGGCCCCTTTTTGGTTTGGCCAAATGGGTAGAGGATGTGCCACATACTGAAGACTAGAAGAAAATGCCCAAGTGCAGACTATGAACTTGTGAACTCCCTTGTGAATATTCCAGCTATACAAATGAAAATTTCGTGGTCAAAGGATATGTAGGTCAGCCACCAAGAAGTGGATTCAGGATTGGAATCTAAACTACATCTGGTTGCAAAGCCAATGCTCTTGGCCATCAAGGCACTAAAAATCCCAGGATCTGTAGAGTTTAGAGTCTGATAGGAGGTGTGAAGTCTGCTGAAGGTGAGAGGAAGTGTAGGATGCTGGACCTGGAGGAAAGATCCTATACAGGCCTCAGCAGAGGCCATGGATGGCATCCCCGCATGGAATTCATCATTCCAGAACAATGTGATAGGATGGTGACATCACAAGGGGAGAGGAGTCTTCTCATCTCTGATACGCAGTTTGGGCCTGCTGTGGACTCTCCTCTTGTTCTAACACCTCTCCTGGCCTTAACATCCTATTGAGCCCTGAGGAGGCATGGCTCACAAGGAAGCAACAGGGAAATCGCCCTAGCAGTCAGTGCCTGACTATGGACTCGTGGACACTAAAGGGTCACCAGCTGAGTGTGGACTGAGAGTCCCGACACAACCATTGTGCTTGGGTGGAGCCCACTGCAGAGGTGAGAAAGAAAGAAGCCAGCATGCTGGTTCCTTTCTCTTTCTAAGAGTGTTTCTTCTGTCCCTCTACTCTTTTCCCCCAGAGCTGGCCCCAGACCCAGCACAGACAACAGAGGCAGCCCTCACCTTCCAGGTGTGTTTCTAGGTGTGTTACTTTCCTTCCTGCAGAGTGTTCCCCCAGCCCCACCTTCCCTGTAGCCCCTTCAGTCCTCGAAGACACAAATCATCACTGTCTCCAAAACTCTAACTCTTTCCCACACCATGTCTTTGGCCTCTACATCAGCAAGAGTGCAGGTTGGTGAGACCTCAGTTGGGACGAGGCTCAGGAATGAGCACAAGTCTATGACATGCCCTTAACTCTGGAATCATTTCTAGCAGCAATCATTTCTAGCAGCAACGGCTCAGCTTGTGGCCACCTTGCCTGGCCATTTGATAATCTCAGAGAAAAACTGTTAAAATCCCATGGTCTTCCCTTTCATCACAATCCCCTTCCTCTGACATCATGGAGGCAAGGGAGTGTCTTCTCTCCTCAGATCAGAGAGTCCTGGGCCTCTCCAGGACAACACTCAAACAGAGAAGCCTCCAGGGCCACCACAATGCCTGTCCCTGCCTCCCCACCCTGCCCGCCTCTGACATCCCTGCTGCTGACTCTGCTACTGAGATTCACAGGTGAGTTGTGACTCAAGTATGTGTAATGAGGACTTCCCTATGCTTGTTTACTGTGCTGACCTCACCTGTTTACCTAGAATTTCTTAGGGGAGGGTTTTCTCTATCCCATCCAGAATATATAGAACTAGATTGGAATGGTTCCCAGTTCACGAAATCTCCCAGTGGCCGAGTCTGTTCCACACCCTTTTGTTCAAGGAATGGGCACATGCTAATAGTCACAGGGCTGAGCACAGCACACATTAGAGCTCCCCTCCCCCACCCCTTAGGAAGAAAGAACCTGTCTTTCAAATTTATTACCACCACACAGAAGCAACTTCTCAATGAAGAAAACCATGTTAGAGAACATGAAATTATAAAGCAAGAAAAGAATTCACAATGTTTCCATCCTGTGATAATCACTATTAAAAATTTGCAGAGGTTTGCATGCTCATGGAATATTGACCAGAAGTGGTCACTAGAGGTCTCTCTGGGTCAGTGATGGAAGCTGAACCCTGCAGGGTCTCTAACAAAACTAGGCAGTTCTGCCTTTGCCTGCAGAAAAAACTAAAGAAGCACGTGGAGTCTCTTTCCCAAGGCCATTGGTCCATGTTGGCAGAGGCTTTGAGTCCCAACTGCCACAGCTGATGGTTTGAGGGATTTAGATCGGATTAAAGAGGAACCCGAGATCTTTATCTGAGTATAAGCAAGGAGGAAGAAAGCTTGGATGTTTTAGGAAAGAGTAAAATATATGAGACACGCACAGCCACTGGAGAATGTTAGCAAATACATATAAATGGGAATACCAAATTCAGAAAAATCTCTTCCAGAAAATAGACGTGGAGGAAACATTTCCCTACTCGTTTGATGAGGCCATTATTACCTTGATAGCAAAACCAGATAGACTGTTCATTAAAAAAAAAATAACTACAGACCAATGTTTCTCGTGAATCTAAATGCAAGAATCCTGAACAAAATTTGGCAAATAGAATTTCGAATGTGTAAAGTTATATACCATGACTAAGAAGGGTTTATTCCAGGCATGCAAAGCTGTTTCAATATTTGAAAAACAATCACTGTAATCTATCACATCAACAAGTTAAAGAAGAAAAGTTGCATGATCATATCAATTGATGCAGAAAAATCATTTGATAAATCTAACACCTATTCATGATGCAAACTCTCAGCAAACTAGAAATAGGAGGAAACTTCCTCAATTTGATGAAGAACATTTACAAAAAGCCCTGCAGCTATCATTATACTTAATGGTGAAAGACTGATTTCTTTTTTCCGTAAGATAAGGACTGAGGCGGGATGTCCCTACTCACAACTTTTATTCAACATAATACTAGAAATTGTAGGAGAGAGGAACAGGAAGAAAGGAATGGAAGGGAAGGGACAGAAGGGGAAAGGAAAGGGAAGGGAAGGAAGTTAAAAAGGAAGAAAAAGAACTTCCCTTATTTGCAGATTTGTGATTGTCTACATCCCAAAGAAAATCCCAAAGAATCTACTTAAAAAAAAAACAACTCAGGATTAATAAGCATGTTCAGCAAGGATACATGATCAACACACAGAAATCAGTTGTTTCTATATACTAAAAACACGTGATCATTTACATTATCACCCCCTAAAAAAGAAAAATAGGTATAAATTTCCTATTACATGTACAAGATCTATATAAAGAAAGCTAGGAAATTGATTAAAGCAATCAGTTTTAAATCAAAGAAGAGCTAAAAAATACAGATACGTCCCATGTTCATGGATGGGAAGACTCAATATTGTCAGGATATCCGTTCTTCCCAACTTGATCTAAGGATTAAATGCAATCCCAATCAATACAAGAACAAACTATTTGATGGATATTGACAAACTGATTCTAAAGTTCATATGAAGAAGTTAAAGATCCACAATAGCTAACTCAATGTTGGAGAAGAACAAAGTCAGAGCACAAGACTTCCCAGAAAGCTATAGTAATTGAAACAGTGAACTGGTAAAAGAATAGACACATAGATCAAAGCAACAGAATTGAAAGTCCAGAAACAGACCCACATAAATACAGCCAACTGATCTTTGGGATAGGAGCAAAATAGTCTTTTCAATAAACGTTACTGAAACAATTGGACATCCAGACATCCATGTGCAAAAAAAAAATTGCTTCTACATACAGACCTAACAGGCTTCATAAAAATAACTCATATATAAAACACAAAACTATGAAATTCCTACTGGATATCATAAAAGAAAATCTAGATGACCTTTGATATGGAAACGACTTTTTTATAAATCGACTTCATATTTTAAAGCAGTTTTAGGTTTACACCAGAATGGAGCAGAAGGTGCAGAGATTTCCCATACCACTCCCTGTCCCCACACATCAGTCTCTCCCATTACAAATATCCTCCACCAGAGGACTACATTTATTACAAATGATGAATCTATACTAGTATGTCATTAACACCCAACAGTCACATTCTGTTTTACCCTTGATATTGTATAGTCTATGGGTTTGGACAAATGTATAGTGATACCCATTTTTATAGTATTGTACAGAGTAGCTTCACAGCCCTAAAAATCCTCTGTATTCTGCTTATTTATCTCTTTCCACCCTGACAATAGCTGATACATTCCCTGTCTCCATAGTTTTGCCTTTTCCGGAATGTCATAGAGTTGGAATCATGCAGTATGCAGGCTTCTCCTTTTGACTAAGGTTCTTCCGTATCCTTTTAGGACTTGCTAGCTCATTTCTTTAGCACGGGGTAATATTTCACTGTCTGGATGTACCACAATTTCTTTATCCAATCACCTACTGAAGGTCATCTTGGCTGCTTTCAAGCTTGGCAATTATAAAGCTGCAATGAACTGTGAGGAGGAATCTGTTCCAGGCCTCTCTCCTAGCTTCTGGTAACCTCAGACCATCCTCAGATTGTACATGGCATTCCCCCTGTGTCTTCACATCATCTTCCCTCTGTGTGTGACAGCTAAGCTAAGCCGTGCCTGAACTCCTGGTCCACAGGAACTATGAAATAATATGTTCCCTTAAACTAAGTTTGGTAATTGGTTATTCTGCAAGTTCCCCTGTTTATATAGCAGCTACTCTGCTTTAGGCCATTCTCCTATCATGATGCAGAAGAAAGGTGCCCTTTCCCTTTCTGCACATTGGTCCCCTTACCCTCATCCCATTTGGCAACCCAGTTTATAATTTTCATACTTTCGTGCCAGTACATACTGCTAAAAGAGTGTGTCAGGAGTCCCCACCTGGACCTAAAACCAGACCCTCAAAACATCTTGGGCCCAGACAAAGAACATGAGAAATGAAGCAAATTTTCTTTCCAGGAACTTCGGATCAAGACTTCCAGGTGACCCAGCCTGAGAGTTCAGTTTCAGTCAGAGAGGGAGAGATCCTGACACTGGGCTGCAATGTGTCTGCTCACTCCCCAGCAGGGCCTGTCTTGTGGTTCAGGGAGAATGGACAAGAACGAAAATTAATTTACAATTTCAATGAAGGCCAATTCCCCCGAGTAACCCAAGTGGAAAACACAGAGTTCAACCAAACAGACTATTCCATCCGCATCAGTAACGTGTCGCCCAAAGATGTGGGCACCTATTACTGTGTGAAACTAACAATAGCGCACCCTGACATGGCGTATGTATCTGGTTCAGGCACTGTTGTGACTGTGAACGGTGAGTACAGCCTGACAAACTCCCTCCCCTTGGTTTGTAAAAATAAATTTTTAAAAATCTGTAACATGTAAATCATCACTACACACTAGATTCTGTGCCCCTTCAATCACAAACCACCCTGTAAGTTAGATGCTGCAGATGGCCCTATAATTAACCATTCTGTGGTCTCGTGCCTACTACTGAATCAAGCCATGTTGATAGGCCACGTCCTGCCCTGATGGCCGACTCCACCAAACCAGTGACAACATATGGCAAGGGAAACTCTCACATAAAAAGACACCAAGTAGACACAATACAACTAGAGGTGTGCACTTTATGATCCAAAAAGTGAGAAGACTGACACCTACATGGCCAGCTGGCTTTTCTAAGGTCTGGGGGACAATCTTGGGATGAGAGCTCTCCATTGAGTATCTTCTAACCTATGCTCTGAGACCCAATTTCCATTCACTGACCCTTGTAGCCACATCTCCTCTTCCAGGTTCAGGATGAAATCGTAACACAGGTTAGAGTTTGCCCCCTAAGCACAATACTTCCTGAGCCAAAGCAAAGGGATCCACAGGTAAGCAGAAATTCTACAAGCCTGCCCAAATCCACTCATCCATTTCTAACTGGAATGTGACTGAGGCCTGGTGGCAGGCCCCTGAGGGGCCACCACAGTGCAGTAAGGGACCCTGTTCCTCACACAGGAAGTCAATGAGTGAGTGTCGTCTCCTACTATGGCTTCTGGGGAGCCAAGAGACCAGAAAGATAGGGCTTGAATATCACCCACCCCCACATCTTGTTTGGAAAAGCTTTCTGGAGGGTTTGAGTCATTCTCCTGGCTCTTGATCTTTCCCTGGTCTGCCCTAGTCTACCCCCAGCTCTGCTGTTCTCTTCTCTGAGGACAACCAGTGTTTACTACTTCTTGCCACTCTCTGGATTAATGACATTCACTACAGTGAGATTAGTGTATCTATCTGTTCTTCTGGGAAAACTAGTCTTCCTCAGAGATGTTCTCTTCAAGTCCAGCCACATTCCATCATATCCAACTGGCCATGGAAAATTTACATAGGTCCTTCAAGGTAAAAGGTGTGAGTGTAGGCCACTTACCCGCCATTGTCTCCCACCCTCACCAGCCAAATGTTCCTTGTCTCTCTAACCCACACCTTAGCCCATCTGTGCTTCTGATGGTTTGCCAACCTGAAAGGAGAGAGATTACCAGGACCTGACTAACAGGGGATAGTGATGTTGGTGGTAGTGGGTATTGGGGGTCAGTTGTGGGAGCCCTCCAAAATTGATATGTTCCCTTGACATTCTACTCTCTTTTGTTGAGAAGGAAAAACTGTCTCTCTCTTCCCCCTTGACAGATAACCAGAGGAACCATACTCTGCCTACATGAACATAGTAGTCCTAAATGGCTCCCGATTCTCTAGGTTTGCTATCTCTTGACTTACCCTTTCTCCACACCTCTCAGCACTAATATCTTCACAAATTCAGTGGCTGCTTACCCTTCAGAAAAGAGATGAAGGTCAATCCCAAACTCCCTATAACTATGAGGTCAGCAGAGGGCACTTGGACCCATCTCCAAATGTATTGAGTGATTTTTGGTATTTAGATGGGAGAGGGACTAGTCTCTCTTTCTAAACACTATCGATGCATTATCCCAGTCCTCTCCCTCCCTGTCCCCCTCTTTCCTTGGTTAGGAGCTGGGACATGGGATGGGGAGATGACACATCTGATCCTCTGCAGTGACTTACACACGTCATTAAAAGAAGTCATGAATGAGGCCCACCCACAATCTGGATCCAAGTTCTTCAGTCCTGCCTGGGCTAGAGCATGGGAAATGGGAAATGATTTTGCATTTCTTTGCAGGAACCACACATGAGATATTCCAGGTGCAACAAGCTGAGATGACACAGACTGTATCAGTTGGAGAGACGATCACCTTGAGTTGCAGTGTACCAGATTCATTCCCAAAAGGACCCGTCTTATGGTTCAAGGGAAATGGGCCAAACAGGGAATTAATCTACAATTTCAAAGAAGGTTTCTTTCCCAGAGTCAAAGAAATTGGAAACCCCACCAAAGCTGGCAACACAGACTTTTCCATCCGCATCAGTGAAATCTCTCTTGCAGACGCCGGCACCTACTACTGCGTGAAGTTCAAGGAGGGGAAACCTAACACGGAGTTCCAGTCAGGTCCGGGCACCAAGGTGTTTGTGGCTAGTGAGTTGGTCTCCTCCATCCCCTATTACGGGCTATCATCTCAGTTAACCAAACCTCTATTCATTGAATTACTAGATTATGCTAAATATTATTGAAGTTGCCTCATACATTTGATCTGTCATTCTCCCAGAAACCTGTGAGTTAAGTGTTTTATGGGAGAAGAAACAGACTCAGAAAGGTCAATTGAATGATGAGGGATATTTTGGTTGACATCCCAGTATTCCGTAACCCACCCCCAATAGCTAGACGAAACCAACTAAGATCATTTCATGACTCCCTACTAATGGTTAACTCAAATAAGAGACTGGCTTAAGCCAATTTGTGTCTATAAGTGAAAGGGACAGACTTGCAGAGAAATCTGGGAAACTAACACAATTCTCTCTCCTATTGGCTAGGAACAAACAATCAGTTTGCCCCAGGTGCTCCAGAGAAACATCTAATGACCATGAGGGGAACCAAGTTGAGGAAAAATCTGCTGTAGAGAAGTGCAAAGATGTAAAGAATGTGGGTTGACAACATTGCATGGCCATATTGTTCCTGGTTCCAACCCCACTTCTGGACCTCCACTAATGGGAGAGAAGACATCTCCTTGTCAAGTCAGTTTGCTTCAAGTCAGCACTGTCCTAAGGGATGCCAGGTGATAAAGTTCCCACATCCACAGAACACTGAAGTACAATTTCAAACCATTTTCTTTCTGTTCCTAAAGCCTTACTTATTTAATTTTTCTATTTTGTTCTAACCTCTGAACTCTGAGCGATACCCAGCTTGAGAAATAATTAAATTGGTGATACTACAATACTACTATTTATTGGGTGTTTACTGTACATGAAGCATCTCCTCTTCCCATATTATTGTATTTACTGGCATAACAACTTGAGTATAAGAATGATTATCCTTATCATATGAATGAAGAAACTGTGGCTCAAGGGAATTTAGGGGGACAGGTAGTAGGAGAAAGTGATAAAGTTGGTCTGGGCTCTCTCCAGCAAGCTCTACATATTAGTGAAGAACCTTTTCTCACAAGGGATAAAAACGAAAAATATTTGTTTAATGGGATCCTGTAGCCAAGGAGGATTCTAGGTTCCTCAAAGCATCCAACGCAGAGCTTTAGAACTAAGGACTCGGTTCCACCAAGACTCTTATTCTTTGACATTCTCTCACCTCTATTCATCTCTGCCTGGCTTTTGCTGCACATAGGCTTTATCCATATAATGGAAGAGATAAGTACAGAAAATATTGACATTCATTACCTCATCTTTGCAGTCAGGACGGAAGGAGAGCTTCTTATTCCCAGCCTCCACAAATGAATCCCAGAGAGTCATTTGAAATCTCCTTTCCTGGGGCGCCTGGGTGGCTCAGTTGTTAAGTGTCTGCCTTCAGCTCAGGTCATGATCCCAGGGTCCTGGGATCGAGCCCCACATCAGGCTCCCTGCTCTGCAGGAAAGCCTGCTTCTCCCTCTCCCACTCCCCCTGCTGCTGTTCCCTCTCTTGTTCTCATCTCTCTCTGTCAAATAAATAAATAAATAATCTTAAAAAAAAGAAAAAGAAATCGCCTTTCCTATGCCTTTCACTTACAAGGAAAGAAGAAGTGCTAGGTAGGGAATCCACCAACCCAATGATATAAATGTTCAACAGACCAAAAACAACATTATGTCCACCCCAAGGTCTAACCCTTCATGTAACATATGAGGAAGCTGAGACCCAGAGATTGGATTCGCCTAAAGTTACACAGGGGGGCGCCTGGGTGGCTCAGTGGGTTAAAGCCTCTGCTTTCGGCTCAGGTCATGATCTCAGGGTCCTGGGATCGAGGCCCGCATCGGGCTCTCTGCTCAGCAGGGAGCCTGCTTCCTCCTCTCCCTGTCTCTCTGCCTGCCTCTCTGCCTACTTGTAATCTCTCTCTGTGTCAAATAAATAAATAAAAAATCTTAAAAAAAAAAAAAAATAAAGTTACACAGGGAACGGATAACAGAACTCAGATCTCTTACTCCCATAATCTTTGGGTTTATGGTTTTGTCTTCCTAATGAGAAGACTCTAGTTAGAGTTGGAGGTGTGGAGGTACATGCAGATGATTTAGAGGAAACGTTGTGAATAAGTTCAATCTCCCTGTTAAAAAAAGCCAAAGAGTAAGTAATGTATTAAATTTATACCATTTCTATGTAATAAATACAAGGCATATATACATAGAGTTTTAAGTACTGAACTAAGTATGTTTGCTGTGGTTGCTGTAACCGTCACAAACTTCGGGGTTTAAAACAGGGATAGTCCTATGCAGATGGTATGACAGTGTGAGAAGCCCCATGCATCTGGTGAAAATTATTGTTTTTAAATCATTTAGAGCAATGACATCAGTAAAATGACAGACTAAGAAGTCCCCAACCCTTCTTCCATGGAGACGACCAAATAACAATTTGTGGACCAAAATACCTTTGGAAGAATGCTAGAAACCAACTCGGAAGCTGCAGTAGCCAGGCCAATGGAAAACCAGGAAGGGATTTCAGTGAAAGCTGCAGGAAAGTTTGCAGAGCTTTTTTTTTTTTTTTTTTAAAGATTTTATTTATTTATTTGACAGAGAGAGAGAGATGACAAGTAGGCAGAGAGGCAGGCAGAGAGAGAGAGGAGGAAGCAGGCTCCCTGCTGAGCAGAGAGCCCTATGCGGGCCTCGATCCCAGGACCCTGGGATCATGACCTGAGCCGAAGGCAGAGGCTTTAACCCACTGAACCACCCAGGCGCCCAGTTTGCAGAGCTTTGTACACTCACACGCCACCCCCAACCTGGTGTAGTGGCACAATTAGGAGGAAACCTCCCATACCTGCTCCACCCTCAAGATGGAAACAGAACAGACCATGCATCAATCCGGATTATCGGGGGGCTGCCTGAGGGGATGGTTTCGGTCTCATCTGATTCAGAGCACTAGCAGGAACAGGAAAGCAGTTTAAAAGCACAAATAATGAATTGTGGAACATTACACCAAAAACTAATGATGTACTCTATGGCGATTAACATAAAATAAAAAAGAATTTTAAAAATGCTGAAAACAGAGACCATCAAAGTGGCTCAGAGCTCTAGACATTATGCAGTTCCACAAAATGCCACCAGGGGGAATAAGAGATTGTGAGCCCCTGAGAAGAAAAAGCAAGTTGCTTAGGGAATTTGAGACAGCTAAAGAACAATTGAACATTATATCAAAAACTAATGATGTACGATACCTCAGCTAATTGAATTTAAATAAAAAATTAAAACACACACACAAAAACAGTATCTTCAGCAAATGGTGCTGGGAAAACTGGACAGTGACATGCAGAAGAATGAAACTGGACCACCTTCTTATACCATACACAAAAAATAAATTCAAAATGGATGAAAGACCTAAATGTAAGCCAGGAAACCATCAAATTCCTAGGGGAGAAAACAGGCAGCTGCCTCTCTGACCTCAGCTGCAGCAACTTCTTACTAGACATGTCTCTGGAGGCAAGGAAAACGAGCAAAAATGAACTGTTGGGACCTTATTAAGACAAAAAGTTTCTGCACAGTGAAGGAAACAATCAACAAAACTAGAAAGCAACCAATAGAATGGGAGAGATAATACCTAGAGGGTATTATACTAAGCAAAATAAGTCAGTCAGAGAAAGACAAATATCATGTGATTTCACTCATATGTGGAATTGAAGGGGAAAAAACAGATGAACACGGGGGAAGGGAAGAGAGAGGCAAACCATAAGAGCTATAGAGCACAAATGGGATTGCTGGAGAGGAGATGAATAGGAGGATGGGCGAAATGGATGGGCTAAAAGGAGGGCATTTGTTGGGATGAGCAATGGGTGTTATATATAAGTGATGAATCACTAAATTCTACTCCTAAAATCAAGACCAGACTATATGTTAACCGACTTGAATTTTAGGAATCGGTCAATAAAACTAAAAGGCAACCCATGGGACGGGAGAAAACATTTGCAAATGACATAAGAAATAAAGGGCTGGTATCCAAGATCTATAAAGAATTTCTCAAACTCTCAACACCCAAAAAACAAATAATCCAGTCAAGAAATGGGCAGAAGACATGAACAGACACTTCTCCAAAGAAGACATACAAATGACTAACAGACACATGAAAAAATGTTCAACATCACTAGCCATCAGGGAAATCCAAATCAAAACCACAGTGAGATACCACCTCACACTAGTCAGAATGGCTAAAATTAACAAGACAGGGAACAACAAACGTTGGCAAGGATGTGGAGAAAGGGGAATCCTCTCACACTGTTGGTGGGAATGCAAGCTGGTACAGCCACTCTGGAAAACAATTTGGAGTTTCCTCAAGAAGTTAAAAATAGAGCTACCCTATGACCCAGCAATCGCACTACTAGGCAGTCACCCCAAAGATACAGATGTAGTGAAAAGAAGGGACACATGCACCCCAATGTTCATAGCAGCAATGTCCACAACAGCCAAACTGTGGAAGGAGCTGAGATGTCCTTCAACAGATGAATGGATAAAGATGTGGTTCATATATACAATGGAATATTACTCAGCCTTCAGAAAGGATAAATACCTACCATTTGCATCGACATGGTTGGAACTGGAGGGAATTATGCTAAGTGAAATAAGTCAAGCAGAGAAAGACAATTCTCATATGGTTTCACTCATGTGTGGAATATAAGGAATATCACAGAGGACCATAGGGGAAGAGAAGGAAAACTGAATGAGGAGAAATCAGAGATGGAGACAAACCATGAGAGACTCTGGAGTCTGGGAAAAAAAACAGGGTTGCAGAAGGGAGGTGGGGGATGGAGTAACCAGGTGACGTATTAAGGAGGACACGTGATGAGTACTGGGTGTCATATGCAACTAATGAATCGTTGAACACTATTATCAAAAACTAATGATGGACTATATGTTGGCTAACTGAACTTAATAAAAAATAAAGATTAAAAAATAAATTTTGAGGGCGCCTGGGTGGCTCAGTGGGTTAAAGCCTCTGCCTTCAGCTCAGGTCATGATCTCAGGGTCCTGGGATCGAGGCCCACATCGGGCTCCCTGCTCAGCAGGGAGCCTGCTTCCTTCTCTCTCTCTGCCTGCCTCTCTGCCTCCTTGTGATCTCTCTCTATCTGTCAAATAAAACCTTTAATAAATAAATACATAAATTTTTAAAAACTGATTTTTAGCAGATTATCGCTAGGATAAAACACATTTTTAATGCATAAACTCCTATCCCATACATCTTTGTGGATAGTTACATTAAACTTAAAAAAAATTCTGTAAAACATACACACACACAAAGCCCAGGGAAGCCGAATCCCCAGAAAAGGCTTGAATGGGCCCAGAACTTTTGGCCAGGCTGACTGAGGAAGGTATTCCCTTGCACTAAGCTAGTTCATTAAAAGGTTATCTTAGTCCATTCAGGTTGCTATAACAAGTGCTCCATGCAATCCGTGCCCTCCTTAATACCTGTCACCGGGCTCACCCATCCCCTCACCCCCCTCCCTTCTAAAACCCTCAGTTTGTTTCCCGGAGTCCATAGTCTCTCATGGTTCGTCTACCACTCCAATATGCTGTCTTAAGATTTTGGTAGATACATATCAGTCAAGAAAGTTCCCTTCTCTTCATAGTTGTCTAAATTTTATTAAATGAGAATGAATCATAGGACTAACCAATACCAAAAGTGAGAAATATATAGCAATGTGGCTTCTGAACAGAAAAACAATGTGGCCTGAGGAAAGAGAAAAAGCTATGTCATCAGAGAAACTTGCATTCTAGCTCTGCCAATTGCTAGTATATTCCTTGCCTCTATCAGCCTCCATTTCTTTGTGTATAGGATGAACATTATCATACCTAATCACAGAGTTGTCAGAATTAAAATCATAAAAGCACATAAAATACTGCCTGGATTGCCGACACTGACTGTGTATTATTTTTCCTTCTTGTAGCCCCGCCCTCTCTGCCTGTGGTATTAGGACCCTTGGAGAGGGCCCTAAGTGGGCAAACCATGAATTTCAGCTGCATGTCCTCTGGCTTCTTTCCCAAAGAAATCACCCTGCAGTTGTTCAAAAATGGGAAGGAAATCCCATCCCTCCAGATTCACATTGTCCAGAGGAAGAAGAGCAATACTTACAAAATCTCCAGTACCCCTGAGATGGTCCTGACTCTACAGGACTTCTCCTCTTAGGCGATGTGAATCACCTAAGCCTACATTATCCTCTTCAAAAGAATGCTCATTTGTCTAAGACTATACTAGGTAGGTGAGGCCACATGCGTGGCCAGGCTTTGATCTAGCTTTGGAGAACAGTTGTCCCCAGATTTACTTTGGTGAACAGCCCTAAAAAATAATAGGATCCTCCAGCTATTAAGCACCTACTATGTGCAAGGGACTGCCACATGCTAAGTAAATGGCCCCCGAGTAATAAGCAAGGTGGATCTGATTGTTTCATGGAGTCTGAGCCTTTGTCCTGTGCTATTTCAGTTCTACCCAACATGTTTATTTTTGAACACCCATCCCCAAGAACAAGATAAATGTCACCTGCAAGGCAAAGAAGTTCTATCCCAGGGCACACAGTTGACCTGGCTGAAGAATGGAAATGTCTCCCAGGTAAATAAGATCCTGGCCCCTACCATACCCAGAGATGGACTATACACTGTGCAGACCTCGATCCTGGTGGACAGAATAAACCAAGAGGACACTGTCCTCACCTGTCAGGGAGAACAAGATGGGTGGCAGGAAGCCACTGCAAAAATGACATTTTTGGTTTCTGCTCATCTGGATAATTCTGAGAAGTAGCCAATGGCAAGACCTTCATGACTTATTGAGGAAGGCACCACCATTTTTCTTTAAAACTGTCTTTCCTAAATCATGAAATTTTAAATTATAAAAGTAACACCTGCTCCTTCTCTCCCTCTCTCTGTCTCACATACACGCACACAAACAATCCAAAAACTATGTAACTATATATATTAGAAGCTAAGTATCTATTAGAAATGAAGTACACCCAATCCAACTTCCTAGAGAGATCTCCTATTAATGAGGTGCTGTACTTCCTCTTAGGTCTCATCTACCCACGAAGTGGATTTCAGGACCTGGGTGGTGGGAGGATGTGGTAATGTCTGAGATCCCTAAGCCAGAGGGTCTATGCTCCCTCCAATGACCGCTTCAGTCTTCAAAAATGGCTTCTTGCCAGCAGGTGTTTTAGGATTTTCTCAGACTCTGTTGAACCCAAATCCTGTGCTGAGCAGGGCAGCCTTGAAACTCTCCCAACAAGAAACACGTCCATACTCCATTTCCTACCAGTGTAGACAAATGCTGCTGTGCCCAGTGTGTTGTTTTGATCCTAGTCCCCCTCTGGATGTCTGGATATCCTGTCCTTTCTTGATCTAGAGGGGCAGCAATGATTAGCATCGTATTTTGCACAAATGGTTTGGACCTCTCACTGCTTTGCGAGCCTGGAAATTTCCTAAAATTTCTGAGCCTGAATTTTCTCACCAACCTGAAATAATAATACCCATGTTAGAGAACTACCCTGAGGAGCAAACAAGGAGCTGTAAGATAATTAAACAACGAAGGTTGCCCTCCTTTCTTCTAGATAAGGGTGAGATGCATAGGTGTTTGCCGGGGCGAGCTGCTGCCCCAGGTTTCTGAGCCAGGCAGAGCACAGCGCAGGACAATCGGTTGTCAGCAGCGAAGGGAAAGCAAAGGCCATGGAGTATGGATTCCCAAACCCTCTGATGGCTTCTGTCACCCACCCTGCCTTTTGTGACCCTCCTCCTATGCCCCAAGGTGCTGCTGGTGAGGGAGGTCTCAACCCTCCATTCCACAGGAAGCAGAGGGCCTGACCGGAAGTTGAGAGGAGGCTCAGGGAGGGGAGACAAGGTGGTGGCCACAGCCTGACCCAGCTGCAGATGAAGGTCAAGAGGATTCAGTCCAAGAAGGGCCCACTAGGTCACATGGGGCCAAGGTACATCTGGAGGCAAGAGAGGGACACACAACCTCCACCTCCCCAGGAATTTCCTGGAACCCTGTCAGAAGTTCCATCTCAGGTATGATAATGGGGGCAACGGGGCTGGATCAAGGGCTTGCAAAAGATGTCTGAGGAACAGTGCAGGGAATTAGGGCCCAAGGAGAGGATGTCTGGTCTCACAGGGCTGAATATCAAGGCCCCCCTACTCTGGGCCCCAGGCACAGCACAGACGCTGGCACCAGTAGACACTTGGAAAACCTGCACTGACTGAACTGACTCATGGATGTGCTTCCCACAGCTCCCTTTCTGGCACTGCTGGAACTTCCATTTCTGTTTCCCCCCTCCCTTCTGGAGGAACTCACCCTGAGAGGAGCCGTGGAGGTCTGAGGAGCTCCACATGCCTCCACTCCCTGGGCACCTGCCCTCCATGCACCTGTCCACACCACAGCCCCCAGGGAGGGGTCTCGGGACAAGAGCTGGAGTGGCTGAATAGGACACCTTGGGGGGGCACCCATCCCACCTCCCTAGGGAGGGAGAATGAGGGCTCCTGAGTCCCACTCTCCTGAGCTCTGCTCATTTCCTTCTCAGCCCAGATCCAACTTCTCCACCTTGGCGGGGAGGGGGATTAAATCTGTATAAAGGGAAGAAACGTTTTATAGCATGCTGCATTCTTTCTAACCCTGCTTTTAAAAAAAAAAGATTTTTTATTTATTTGACAGAGAAAGACACAGCGAGAGAGGGAACACAAGCAGGGGGAGTGGGAGAGGGAGAAGCAGGCTTCCCCCGTGAGCAAGGAGCAGGCTGTGGGGCTCAATCCCAGGACCCCAGGATCATGACCTGAGCTGAAGGCAGACGCTTAACCGACTGAGCCACCCAGGCGCCCCTTAACACTGCTTTTAAAGTATAAATGCTTTAGCATGCTGTATTAGTTTTCTATTGCTGCGTTAAAAAAAATTACTCCACAACTCAGGGCTTAAAACGACAAACATTTTCTCACAGTTTATCTGAGTCAGGAATCAGAGTGCCGCGTAACTGGGTCATCGGGCTCAGGTGAAGTCAGGAATTAGCCACAGCTACTGTCACCTCAAGGCTTGGCTGGGGGGTGGGAATGTGCTTTCAAGCTCACTTCCTGTTGAACAGGACTCACACTCTTGCTGGTCACTGACTAAAGACCCTGACTGAAGACTGATCCATTGCCTCATGGATCTCCCCTTAGGGCAGCCTACAACATGACAGCTGATTTTCCTTAGAGTAGTGAGAGAGAGAGGATGAGCAAGACAGGAGTCACAGTCCGTTTGAGACCTAATTTTGGAAGTGACATCCCATCACTTTTGCTGTATTCTGTTCATCTAGAACTGAGTCGCTCGCTAGGTGCAGCCTGCACTCAAGGGAAAGAGACTGCACATGGTTATGAATTCCAGAAGGCAGAGATCACTGGGAGCCATTTTAGAAACTATCCACCACATACGTCAAAAATCTTGGAATGATTCTTGATCTTCTTTTCCCTCATACCTCATGTCCAAGTCACACTCCACAACTTTTTATCTCTATGTTCAAAACAGATCCGGAATCCAGTCATTCCCCACCACCTCCAGGGTACCCCCTTGGTCCATGTCAGTGTCTACCCACCTGGATTATTGTTAGAGTCTCCTAACTCTGGTCTCCCTGCTCTTACCCATGCACACCTCAGTCTCTTCCCCTCAGAGCAACGAGGGACCTCATCACTCTTCAAACCCATCAGTGCCTGCCAATCTGAAGGAAAGCCAAGGGAGTCCATGATGGCCTACCAGCCCCTGTCCAAGATGCCCCACCCATCTCGTGTCACGTTTCTACTTATGCACTGGACTCTTGCCCCAGTGGACTCTTGACCTTCAGAGTCCTCCTCAGGAACTTTGCCTTTGCTCTCCTCTCTTCATGGAACACTATTCTCCAGGTATCTTCATAGCCACTCCTTCACTTCTTTCAAATCTTTCCCAAACACCATGTTACTTTTAAAAGACTATGACTGTCCTAGGTTTGCCTGGCTGGCTCAGTTGGTGGAGCGTGCAACCCTTGATCTCAGGGTTGTGAGTTCGAGTCCCACGCTGGGTGTAGAGTTTACTTAAAAATAAAGTCTTGAAAATGATGATAATTTAAAAATAAAAAATAAAATAAAAGACTCTGCCCTATATAAACCATATTCTTGCAAGCCGAGCATCCCCTTTCCCAATACACTGTCATATTCTTCAGGTAGCCCTCTTACCATCAGACAGTCTATGTATTCACTTGGTGGTTACTATGTGACCCACCCCATGCATGTGAGCTCCTTAGGGACAAAGGCGTTGCCTTTGTTCTTTCTCACTGTTATATCCCCAGTGCCTAGAGCAGTGGCTAGACCCAACAAGATGCTCAACGAAGACTTGTTGTGTGAATGACCAGGTGCTTCCTTAAGAACTTTGGTTATTTGTGGGGGGTGGGGAAGGGGAGGATGGTGCCAGCCTGGTTCAGTCAATAGAAGATGTGACTCTTGATCTTGGGGTCATGATTTTGAGTGCCACATTGGGGGTAGAGTTTACTTAATCAAAAAAATTTTTGTCAAAGAACTTTGGTTACTTTTTTCAATGTAAAATGGTTGGAAATCAGAAACTGTTCTCCACAAGTCACTTGTTTCTCACATTCAAATTGGCTTTGAGTTTAAAAGACCCACCTGGGAACTCAACCACCCCTTTGTTCTCACCTATGCCCCCCTCACCCTTACTAACGATGCCTGAGTCTCATGGGCTAATCCTAATGGGAGCTTGGGGGAATGGTCTGTCTATATGTTGCATGGAAATTTTGGATGGGGGTCTTCTGTCACCCCAAGATTTATCCCACCCCACAGGCATAAGGCTTACCCCCATTTCTTTCTGTGATACCTACCAGGAGACCTAGGCACCAAAACAGAGACCCGAGAAGTCTGCTTTTTTGTTCCCTGATAGCATCCACCAAGGGGAGCTTCCAACACTAAGAGGAGGGCCCAGTCCTGACCAAGTGGGGTCAAGAATGAAGTAGCTGGGGCGCCTGGGTGGCTCAGTGGGTTAAAGCCTCTGCTTTCAGCTCAGGTCATGATCTCAGGGTCCTGGGATCGAGGCCCGCATCGGGCTCTCTGCTCGGCGGGGAGCCTGCTTCCTCCTCTCTCTCTGCCTACTTGTAATCTCTCTCTGTCAAATAAATAAATAAAATCTTAAAAAAAAAAAAGAGGTAGCCTTAAGGTTTAAAAAAAAAAAAAAAGAATGAAGTAGCTGTGAAGCCACCACTCACCGCTCAGTGAGTGTCAGGCTCCAAAGGTTTCCAGGGATGGAAGAGCCCAAGAAGGAACAAAGGGAGAAGAAAGCAGCTGCAAGATGCCATCGAAGGTCAGGATCCTGAGGCTCTACCGCTTCTGGGAAGAACCAGGCCAGAGGCCAACATCTGGGGTCACCGCACACATGCTCACCATGAATCCACCATTCCCTCCTGAATGTATAAACACCTGTGGAGTATTCTCAATGGGAGACAGAGCAGACCCCACTCCTGCTCTCTCTGAGGCATACGCTCTAGTAGGCAAGACAAACAGTGAAAATAAATACATGATTATAAATTCTGATAGGTAATTAAGGGTGCTCTGGGTTTATCCATAATGAAGAGAAGTGGGTGGACATCCCCAGTACACGGAACAGAGGGAGGAGCATGGGGCCTGAGTCACTGTGGAAAGCCGGCGTGGCTGAGCCCAAACATGAGCGGAGAGCTAGGAGGTGAGTCTGACAGAGCAGTTAGAGGAGTTGGGCACATGAGGAGAATCCCAGGTGACCCTACGAGCCCTGAGAAGCCATTTAAAAGGAGTGACAAGATTAGATGTCTTGTTTAAAAGTAGCGCTCTGGCTCCAGTGTGATGAGAAGACCGCAGGCAACAGGGGAACAGAGGGGGAGGGGAACTGACAGGCTAGCCAAGCAGATGTAGCAGTGGAGAGACAGACACAGAGGATTTAGGATGTGTTTAGATGAAAGGATGTGGGGGGAGCACGAGAGAGGTGTCATCAAAAATGACACCAATGTCTCTGGCTGGACTAAATGGCTCACACAGGGTGTCAGACACTGGAATGGGGACACAGATGGAGAGCCTGAGGGGGAGGTGAGGGATGAGAATGGTTTGAGGTGCTAAGCAGACACCTACGGGCATGTAGGTGACTTGGCCATGGTCATGCAGGGACCAGGTGGGCCCAGGATTCCAACCAAGGTCCTTTGGGCACCTAAGCCTGTCTCCTAAGGCCAGGTTCAATGGTCCCTGCCAGCAAGAAGCACCAAACCCAGTGAAGGAGGTAGACACTAATGACTGGGGATGGGGAACATGGTTGCCCAGGGCAGCGCTGAAGCCACTCTTGCCAGGTAACAAACACCCCAAAAGGGGTGATAAACAGCCATTGCATTATTTTTAAAAATATTTTATTTATTTATTTGAGAGAGAGGGAGAGAGAGAGAAAGAACAAGCAGGGAGAGAGGCAGAGGGAGAGAAAAAGGGAGAAACAGGCTCTCCGTTGAGCAGGGAGCCCTACACGGGGGCTGCATCCCAGGACCCTGAGATCATGACCTGAGCCAAAGGCAGATGCTTAATCAACTGAGCCCCCCAGGCACCACAACAACCACGTCATTATGATCAGTGATCCTGCAATCAGAAATTCAGACAGGCACAAGAATGGCTTGTCTCCTCTGTATGATGTCTGGAGCCTTGGCTAGGGATGACAACTTCTAGGGCTTGTAACCATCCAGAAGCTTCTTCATTTACATGTCTAATGATTTGTGCTGGCTACTGGCTGGACTCTGTACGGGGCATTCAGCTAGGACTCCTACGTGCATCCCTACAGTGTGGTCTCTGTGTGTGCTAATTTGGGATTCCTCTTAGCCTGGGGGCAAGATTCCAAAAAGGAGCAGCCCAAGAGAGCAGGGTAGAAGCTTTGGAAGTTACCTCACATCCTGTGTTATCACAAGCCTGCCCAGGGGGAGAGAATATTTACCCAGTTCTCAATGGGAGGCATGTCAAAGAGCACGAGGAAGGCTACGGTTGCCGTCAGCTCTGGAAAATACAATCTGTCACCACTGGGTTGGAATAATGGAGCCAAAAGGAACGCTCTGGCCAGTGCCTTGTCAAGGGTCCCACAGTCAAGCTCTGTCAGGGAGGAAAAAATAAAACACTTAAGAATAACAGCATCTTAAGGGAAGAGGAAACGTGTTCTAGGACAGAAGAATCTAATCCCATCTCTGACGCCCTCTTTGGCTCTGCCATTTCACATCACCAACATCCCATCAGCTGCTGGCATGGAGGAGAGGGCCGGGAACCGGGGGGAAACTAAGTCACAGAAGGCAGGTCCGATGTGGGCCCCACAGAAGTGAAGCGCTCACAGCTTCTCGGGCTCCAGACACAGTCTTGTGTGCTGGCTGTTGCTGCTCAGGAGAAAAGAGGGGGTGCATTTTTGATGTGGGGACTTCTCCTCCTCATGCAGTCCCTCTGCCCAGAGCTTGGCAAACAGAAGAGGCACCCCTCCCCCTCCTCCGGGGCATGGAGTGTGCTGTTGTCCCTGCATGCTGAAGTCCCTTCCCCACACAGGCTTCCTCCACTCTCTAAAACAGAAGCCATCATTGGGATGCCTGGGTGGCTCAGTCAGTTAAGCAGCTGCCTTTGGCTCAGGTTATGATCCCAGTGTCCTGGGATCGAGTCCCACATTGGGCTCCATGCTCAGCAGGGAGCCCGCTTCTCTCTCTGCCTCTGCCTGCCACTCTGCCTGCTTGTGCTCTCTCCCTCTCCCTCTGACAAATAAATAAATAAAGTATTTTTTAAAATAATAATAAAAAAATAAAATAAAACAGAAGCCATCCTCCCCCTCCAAAGACCTAACTCGTGGTTCACCGGAATCCCCTTCCCTGCAAGTGTACTCTCCAAACCAGGGGCGCCCCATCAAACATGGCTCATTTTTACCACTGATCCCTCTGGAGTGGGGAACAGGGCTCCCCCTCGCTGGAAGCCCTATTCCCAGGAGCCTTCCTCCCAGACAGCTGGGCAGTTCACTGAGCCCGGGGTGTTGCAAGGTTCCCAAAAACGCAGCACACCCTCCACTCTGGTGAGTCGCGTTCCTTTGTGCTCCAGGGTGAGGAAGGGCCAGCGGAGCCTCTGACCTGGAGCCAAGGGGCCCAGGGACACAGCCCCGGCCCTAAGGGAGCCCCCCTTCAAGCATCTTGGGAGCTTTCTTTCAGTAATTTCCCAGTTGGGTCTGATTCCTATTTCACAATCTAGAAGCAGAAACTGTGAAAACCCCACAGCTCGTTCCACCCATCGCAGTCACTTCCTCTCATGTGAGGGACACCAGACTTCCCCTCTCAGTGCAGAGCGGAGTCCCGAGGCCTCCCCAGGGCAACACTGAGACAGAGCAGCTCCGGGCCACCAGGATGCCCGCACCTGCCTCCCCGCCCCCGCTGCCTGGGCCATCCCTGCTGCTGCCTCTGCTGCTGGGCCTCACAGGTGAGTGCCACACGCGGGGAGCACCGCGCAAGGACCTCCCCTTGGGAGTCCCTAGAGGTAGGGCGTCCCCATTGGCAGTGGGGTGGAGCCATCTCGGTTCCAGGCCCTTTTTCTTCATTCACTAGGGCTTCCTCTTGAAGACATTTCTTTAAATGTTTTCTTTTACAGCAAGGGTCTCCCAAACAATTGTCCCCAGAAAGCTTATTATTCAGAGGGCCCCTTTCCTCTCCCACTCGGGTCCAGACAGGATTCACCCCACCAGGCGTTTCTCAGTGCCGGGGGGTCCCCAGCCCTGCCTTACTTCCCACACTCCTGTCACCCTGTGAAGCCATGATCCCTGTGGTTTGACCTGCAGGACCTGGGCCCATCCTGAGGGAGAAGGTAGCGGTGCAGCATCTGACTCCTGCTGAAAACCCTAGAGCCTGGGAGTCAGGGCCACCCTAATTAAGATGGAGATGACGGTAGGTGGGTAGATAGGTAGACAGATCACAAGTACTCCACATGCCACGCACAGCGATTAGAAACCTGTTAAGTGGTATTTTTAGACTATTAAGTCTCCTAAAATCTCAGCATTCTAAAATTATATTCTTTTTTATTATTATTATGTTGTGTTAGTGACCATACTGTACATCATTAATTTTTGATGTAGTGTTCCATGATTCATTGTTTGCGAATAACACCCAGTGCTCCATGCAATACGTGCCCTCCTTAATACCCATCACTGGGCTCACCCATCCCCCTACTCCCCTCCCCTCTAAAACTCTCTGTTTGTTTCCCGGAGTCCGTAGTCTCTCATGGTTCATCTCCCACTCCAATTTCTCCTTCTTCATTTTTTCCTTCTCCTGATGTCCTCCATGCTATTCCATATGTTCCACAAGTAAGTGAAACCATAGGATAACTGACTTTCTCTGCTTGACTTATTTCACTCAGCATAATCTCCTCTAGTCCCATCCAAGTTGATGCAAAAGTTGGGTATTCATCCTTTCTGATGGCTGCGTAATATTCCATTGTATATATGGACCACATCTTCTTTACCCATTCGTCTGCTGAAGGGCATCTCGGCTCCATCCACAGTTTGGCAATTGTGGACATTGCTGCTATGAACATTGGGGTGCATGTGGCCTTTCTTTTCACTATGTCTATATCTTTGGGGTAAATATCCAGTAGTCTAATTATTGGGTCATAGGGTAGCTCTATTTTTAATTTTTTGAGGCATCTCCACACTGTTTTCCAAAGTGGCTGCACCAATTTGCATTCCCACCAACAATGTAAGAGGGTTCCCCATTCTCCACAGCCTCTCCAACATTTATTCTTCTTGCCTTGTCGATTTTTGCATTCTAACTAGTGTAAGGTGGTATCTCAATGTGGTTTTGCTTTGAATTTCCCTGATGGCTAATAATGATGAACACTTTTTCATGTGTCTGTTAGCCATTTGTATGTCTTCTTTGGAGAAGAGTCTGCTCATGTCTTCTGCCCATTTTTTGACTTGATTATCTGGTTTATTTATTTATTTATTTATTCTTGATTGGGAGTTAGCCCTGCCTGTCTGCTCCCTTCTCCCCAGAGCTGATTCCAGACCCACAGAGAGGTGAAGTGCCCCTCCCTCCTCCCCAGCAGTTGACATCTCAGTTGAGAGGCTGTCCAGGAAAGTGGTTAAAAGCACAGATATTTTTTGAAAATCCAGAGTTCAAATCCAAGTTCATCACTTACACCCTATTTGGCTTGGAACAAGTTATGAATTTCTCTGTGCCTCATTTTCTTGTCTGGAAACAGGGATGAATAATAATAATGCCTGTCTCACAGAGTTGTGGTGGGAACTGAACGAGCCAGTGAACGTATTTAAGTGCTTAGAGTGGTGTCTGGTACACAGAAGCATCTATGGAAACTCGCTGTCCATTCCTTCTAGGGTTTAGTGAATGCGAATACAGACACCTAAAAATGGTCCTGCTGATTCTGGCCATTACAGCACTCACTCCACGTCCTTGACAACCCATGTCTTCCTTGAAAATTCACAACACTCATGGGGAAAGGCTTGATCCATCCTGCCTGATGGAGGAAACCACCAAAAGCAGAGGGAGGGAGGGGCTTCCCCCAAACGGCAGCAGGCTTGTCGGAGCTAGAGTTGGGCCTTGAGCCCACATCAGCCTGACTCCAGGTCCATACACTCCAGGCCCTCCAGGCACCATCCTGAGTGTTTTTCAATGGTTTCTAGTTTCAGTCTCACAACAAAGCCCTAAGAGAAGTGCCCTGAGCCAGGCAGGGGACACGTGGAGCTGACTTGTGTTTCCCTCCAGGTGTGGCCAGTGAGGCGGAGCTGCAGGTGATCCAGCCTGACAAGTCAGTGTCTGTCGCAGCCGCAGCCGGAGAGACAGCCACTCTGCCCTGCACCCTGACCTCCCTGCTCCCCTTAGGGACAGTTGAGTGGTTCAGGGGGTCGGGGCCAGGCCGGGAGTTAATCTTCAGTTTCAAAGGAGGCCACTTCCCCCGAGTAACAAATATTTCAGACGCCACAAGGAGAAACAACATGGACTTTTCCATCCGCATCAGTGACATCACCCCAGCAGACGCTGGTACCTACTACTGTGTGAAGTTCCAGAAAGGGACCCCTGATGTGGAGTTTAAGTCCGGACCAGGCACCAGGATGTTTGTACGTGGTAAGTCCAGATGCCAAGCTCCAGGCTTTCAGCCCAAGGCTCCGCCTTTGTCAGCCCTTGTGTTACAGCTGAGGATAGAAGATGGGGAGAGTGAGAAACCATAGCATGGGAGCAGAGTGAAATATAATCCCAGGGCCTCAAGCAATAGAGTCTTACCCTTGAGAATCTTACATTTTCAAAGACCACAAAATAGATCAGAAAGCTGAGTGAGTAAAATTACTGGCACCAGGACCAAATGGCCTGGATTCAGCTTCTAACTATTCTATTTTCAAGCTGTGTGACCTTAGTGACTTTCTTAAATTCTCTGTGCCTCCATTTCCTCATCTGTAAGATAGGGATAATAATAATACTCACCTCGTAGACTTGTTACGAGGAGTACAAACGTAAATGAGTTTTTAAACGTGAAACACTTAGAAGAACACTGTAATGTAATTATTGTATCAGAGTAGATCATCATTATTGAGGATATTAAAACCAATCAGACTTAAAAACATAATCTTAAAGGCATGAAACCATAGATTTATAGAAACTAGAAACAAAACAATTATTGAGGCAAAAAATTATAAAAATCACATCTGGGGATGTGGAATATGTAATCCTTATATTTTTTAAAATTTGCCCCTGATTCTCTAAGACCTGTATATTTTTGGATTTGGTCCTGGCTGATAGAACCATGGCTGAAGACAAAGCCCACAAGACTCTAAATAGCATCCATACAGGGAAGCCTGAGAAGCAGAGTGGTTAGTTCAGGCTTGTTTGTATTGATGACTTAATGATTATGCTGTTTTCTTTGTTAAAAAAATGAGTGTGATAACTTACTGTAACAGAACAGAAACATACATCAACAGAATTTTTGAATTAAAATTTTAGTACCTCTGGGCCACAGAGAAGCAAAGGGAACTGGTAGACAATCTTCTGAGACATAAAGAAGGTCATATGATTTTTAAGAATTGAAAAGAAAAAGCAAGTTGTATGAGAGCCATTGGAATGAGATCAGCATGAGATGTACACAGGCAGCATTAGATGCTAGAAGACAAGGAGTTGTGCCTTCAAAATTCTTTTTTTTTAAGATTGTATTTATTTATTTGACAGACAGAGAGAGATCACAAGTAGGCAGAGAGGTAGGCAGAGAGAGAAGGGGAAGCAGGCTCCCTGCAGAGCAGAAAGCCCGATGCAGGGCTCGATCCCAGAACCCTGAGACCATGACCTGAGCAGAAGGCAGAGGCTTTAACCCAGTGAGTCACCCAGGCACCCAATGCCTTCAAAATTCTTAAAGAAAATGTGGTGTCCAACTTAAAATTCTAGACCCAACCAATCTGTTGAATTTGTGACATCACCAAGATCTACCTTTCAATGTACCCTTTCTGTTCTACCAAGATGAAAGTTAAACAAGGAAAAGTAAGAATGGGAAGAAAGGGGAACAGGAAACTTTAAGATAAGAGCTGTGCAGGAGGCATAGGAATAGCCACTAGGCCATTCCAGAACAGGAGGACTCAGGGCTTTAAGAAGGACGTCTCGAAAAGATTGAATTGCAAGAACATTAGTCTTCAAACTCAGGCCCACCATTTCCAATATTATTTAAGATTATATTGAAGTATTAGCCAATGCTTTCAGAAAGGAGAAAATAACAGAAGCATACAAATTATAAAGGCAGTGGAAAAACTATCTCCCTTTGCAGATGATATGGTATCTGGAAAACTTAATGGACTCAAAATTACGGTATTATAAACTATAAGATACTTTAGTAATGTAGCAAGTTATAAAATCAATAAACAGAAATCAATGACCTTCATATAAGGAAACAAAAACCAGTTAGTAGATATCATGGAAGAGATGACCACATATACAATAACAAATTTAATACTTGGGCACCTTTTTTCAAAACCTATGTGACAGTGACTGGATTTATTTGCCCACGAAAAATCTGGGCAAACTACATGAAACAATGGTTGACAAGACATTGGACAACAGTGTCCAAAGGACAGTGATCTCTGAGAGATGAAAGACAAATGACGTGGAGCCCAAGGTTTCCTCCAGCTTGGTCTCTGAGAAAGTTTTCATGCCACTATGCAGTGGCTGAGTACTGAAGAGTATGTTCATGAAGACATACATGTACATGGGTATATGTACATGGCCTCAAGGGAAAATATCCCTGGAGCTCACACAAGGTGAAGAACAGTCCCTGTTCCCATTAAGCTGAGAGAAAGACCTCATAATTCATGGAACATCTGGTAGAGTATGCAGAAGGGTTCTGCCTCAGTAAGAGGTAAAAAAGAAAAAAAGGGGCTCCTGGGTGGCTCAGTTGGTTAAGCGTCTGCCTTCAGCTTAGGTCATGACCCCAGGTTCCTGGGATCAAGCCCTGCATCGGGCTCCCTGCTCAGCAAAGAGCCTGATTCTCCCTCTCCCTCTGCCTGCTGCTCTGCTGACTTGTGCTCTCTGTCTAGCTCTCTCAAATAAATAAATAAAATCTTTTTTAAAAAAAATGTTAAAAAGGAAAAAAAATAGCCCTAGACCAAATGTTGTTCTGGTCCTGCATCACAAAGCTTAAATACAACACATGAAAACATCAAACTGTTTCTAGGTAATTTAACCAGGTCCCAAAACAAATTCAAGCATATTTATAGGATTACAAAATATCCAACACCAAACAAAGAAAAATTCACAGCTTGTAGTTACCAACCTGACAGATGGCAACTACAGTTATCATGGTGAGCACAGAATAATATATAGAATTGTGGGATCGCTGTGTAATACACATGAAACTAATACAACACTGTATGTCAATTATACTTCAATAAAAGTTTTTAAATTACCAAGCATGAAAGAAGCAGGAAAATACAATTTATAACATAAATGAATCATCTGAAGCCTAACCAGAAAAGACAGATGACAGGATTAGTACACAAGGACATTAAAGTTAGTATGACTATACTATGTATGGTCAAAGAGATAGAGTAAAGATTGAATATTTGAAGTAGAGGCATGAAAAATATTTTCAAAGATCCGTATTGAAATTTTAGAGATGAAAACTGCAATGTCTAGGATGGAAAAATATGGACTGGATGGGATTCATGGAAGGTAAGACACCAAAAAAATTAATGAACTTAAAATACAGCAACAGAAACTATCCAAACTTATACACAGAAAGGTAAAAGACTGAGAAAAGATAAACAGAGCATCAATCAGCTTTGGGAAAACCTCAAGTGGCCTACTAAATATGTATTAGAGACTCTAAAGGAAGAAGGGGACAGAAAGAGTACTTGAAGAAATAATGGTTGCATTTTTCCAACTATGATGAACTATGAACCTATGGATCCAAAAATCTCAGTGAACACCAAGCGCAAGAAACACGAAGAAAACTACACCAAAGTGCATCATATTCCAATTGCATAAAATCAGTAATAAAGAAAAGATCTTAAAAACAACCAGAAGAAGAGGGAAATACTAGATACAAAGGAATAAAGATAAAGTTGACAGATTTTCTCATTGAAAAATGATGTAAACCAAAAGATAGTGGAGAAACATCTTTAAAGCATTTTTAAATGAGATAATATAACAATCCTAAATGTTTATTCATCCAATAGAAGAGCTTTAAAATACATGACACAAAAACTCATAGAATAACAAGGATGGAGCGACAAGTCCACAGCTATAATTTCAGATTTCAACACTCCTCCTTCAATAACATCACTAAGTGTGTAGAAGAATGAACAGCGTTTTAAAACAATTTGAGTTAACTGACATTTACAGAACACTCCACCCCAAAACAGCAGAATACACATTCTTTTCAAAGAATGCAAAGGGAATACTTACCAAGATACATCATATCCTGGGCTATAAATTGCCTCAGTAAATTGAAAATGAGTCAATCATAAAAATTTGTTCTCTTTGGAATTATATTGATAATAACAAAAAGGATTTCTGGAAAATCCCCAGATATTTGGAAACAAAATGATACACTTGTGAATAACATGTTGTCAAAGAAAAAGTAAAAGGAAAATGAGAGAGTATTCTAAACTTAATGAGCATGAAAGCACAACATACCACATTTTTGGATGCAGCCAAAACTGTGCTGAGGGGGAAATTTATAGCACTAAAATGCCTATATTAGGACAGAAGGAGCGTTTCAACTCAGTGACCTTAAAAATTAAAACAAGAAGAATGAGTGAAACCCAAAGTAACCAGAAAAAAGGAAATAATAAAGAACAGAGCAGAAATCAGAAATAGAAAAATGGAAAACTAGGAGAAAACCAGTAAAATCAAAAGCTGGTTCTTTGAGAAAATCAGTAAAATTTATAAACTCTTAGCCACACAGTCAGTCAAGAAAAAAGAGTACACAAATTATCAATATCAAACTGAGAGACAGGACACTAGGCTGGCTCAACTGGAAAAGCATGTGACTGTTGATCTCAGGGTCATGAGTTTGAGCCCTACCTTGGATGTATAGAGATTACTAAAAATAAGTAAATAAATAAATTTTAAAAAGAAAAAGAATGAGCGAGGTAACATCTCTATAGTTTCCACAGATACTAAAAAGATTATAAGGAAACTTTATGAAAAATTTTATATCTACAAACTCAACAACTTAGATGAAATGCACAAATTCCTTGGAAGACACGGGCTACCAAAGCTCACTCCAGAAGAAGTCAATAACCTGATTATTTCTATATTTATTAAAGAAATTGAATATGTTGTTTAAAAAGCCTCTGACAAACAACAGTCCGGGTTCAGATGACTTCACTGAGGAACTTTACCAAGCACCGAAGAAAGAAATATTAATAATTCTATACAAATTCTTCCAGAAAATTGGAGAGAGAGTGATGCTTCCCAATCAATCCTTAAAACCAGCATTACAGGGCGCCTGGGTAGCTCAATCGGTTAATCGACTGCCTTCGACTCAGGTCATGATCCCAGAGTTCCGGGATCGAGTCCTGAATCTGGCTCCCAGCTCCACGGGGAGTCTGCTTCTCCCTCTGACCACCTCCCCTCTCATGCTCTCTCTCACTCTCTTTCTCTCTCTCAAAAAAATAAACAAAATCTTAAAAAAAAAACAGCATTACTGTGATACTAAAACCAGATAAAGAAAACTTGAGGCCAATATCCCTCAGAAACATAGAATTATTATGAAGCTACAAAAATCGTACAGTGTAGTATTGGCATCAAGATAAACAAGTAGATGGGGAGTTTGGCTGGCTGACTCAGTCAGAAGAACACACAACTCTTGATCTTGGGGTCATGAGTGTGAGCCCCACATTGGGTGCGGAGATCACTAAAAATAAATAAACAAAAGATAGACAAATAGATCAATGAAAAAGAATAGATTCCAGAAACAATACCATACATATAGTCAATTGATTTCTTAAAAAAAAAAAAAGTAAAGGCAATTTCATGAGGAGGAAGTCTTCAACAATGGTGGAGGATCGATTGGAACATTAGCAAGCAAACCAATGGGACAGAATAAAAAATCCAGAACCATTCCTCCCTCCACAAGCGAAAATTAATTCCACATGGATCAGATATTTAAACAATGAAACTGTGCAAGTATGAGAAGAAATCATGTCTGGATTCTTTTGTAATCCGGAAGTGGGGAAAACCTTCCCAACTATAATTCAAAATTCAGAAACAAAAAGAAAAAAATGATAATTTGATCATACTGTACAAAAAGAAATTTGTGTATGGAAGTGTGTGTGCATACACTATTTTGCAACTTATAATACAAAGAATCATTTCTAACATATACACAGAACTTCCAAAATTTTACAACAAGCAACTTTATAGAATTATGGGCAGTAACTATGAGAAGACGATTTATAGAAAGTGAAATAGAAACACCTTCTAAATATATAAGAGTATGTTCAATCACCTTCACATGAAAGGATATGCGATTTAAAACTACCCTGGGACACAATTTCTAACCTATCTGCTTGGCCAAAAATCCAAAATTTGACAACACACTCTGTTGGAGGAACTGTGGGGAAACTGATACTTCCATATTTTGCATGTAGAAATTCAAAATCACAGAAGTCAAAAGGAAGTGGATTTGGCAATATTTAGCAAAATTACATATTACATATACATACATACATTACCCTGTGACCTAACAATCTTACTTCTAGAAAATTATCCCAAAGACATACTAACATAAGTGCAAGATGATTTATGATTAGGCTCTTGATTACAATACTACTTGTAAGAATAAAAGACAAGCTGCTAAATAAATTAGAGTCACACGATGGAGTACTGTAACTTTAAAAAGGCACAAGAAGTCAGCACTTTGCTTCAGCATGACCCACAGGATATCATTAAACAAGAAAAGTAATGTGAAGAAGAATGTGTGGAGCCGACGATCTTTTATGTTAAAAACAGTGGGAAATACCAGCATATCCTTATTTGGTTATCTTCTTTTAAAAGAGGAATAAAAGCACAGAGGATCATAGTTAATTCTTAACTCTTAAGTATACATGCTGAGGTCGTTGTGCATGAAATGAGTGTCTAGTTTTGCTTTCAAATAATGCAGTGGATGGTAGACATATAAAAGAAACATTTGGGCGCCTGGGTGGCTCAGTGGGTTAAAGCCTCTGCCTTCGGCTCAGGTCATGATCTCAGCGTCCTGGGATCGAGGCCCGCATCGGGCTCTCTGCTCAGCAGGGAGCCTGCTTCCTCCTCTCCCTGCCTCTCTGCCTGCCTCTCTCCCTACTTGTAATCTCTCTCTGTGTGTCAAATAAATAAATAAAATCTTTAAAAAAAAATAAACATTTGTTGATAATTGTCAAAGTCCCAGGATGAGTACTTTTTATTTTTCTTTTGAGAGCAAACAGGTGTGAGCCACGGGGGAGGGTGGGAGTAGGGAAGGGAGAGTGTTAAGCAGGTTCCAAGCCCAGCATGGAGCTGGACTTGGGGCTTGAACTCATGACCCTGAGATCATGACCTGAGCCAAAATCAAGAGTTGGAAGCTTAGCTGACTGAGCCACCCAGGCACCTGTGTACTCTGTATTTTTAAGGTATGTTATAAAGGGTTGTTTTTTTTTTTTAACCCAAGTCTGTATACTTCCTGAAAAAGTCTTTCTCCCCTCCCCGGAGGTTCATGTACCCTAAACTGAAGTCACTACAGTACTTAGCAGTATCCAAAAATCTGAGAGGAGTTACACCTATCTGGCAGAAAGTTTAGGGATGAATTTGTCCTAGATTCATAAAAACTAAGCAAATAAAAAGAATAAGGCAATTAGGGACACCCGGCTGGCTCAGTCAAAAGAGCATGCGACTCTTGATCTCAGGCTCATGAGTTCAAGCCCCACACTGGGTGTAGAGATTACTTAAATAAAACTTTAAAAAAAGAGAGGAAGAGAGACAATTAAAAACTGGGAAAACAAAAAGTGTACACAAAAGGAAATGGAAGCATGATATATTACATGTCCCAGAATTAGAACAATGCTCCTTTGGCCATAATAATATAAATGCTGAATACTGAAAAAATAGACTCTGATGTGTCTATGATAAGAGGATATAAGGAAAGGAAGTGTCAATGGCATGCGAAGGAAGATGTATGAGAGCCAAACCATCACCTTCCATAGTACTTGGTCTATTCAAAATACATAAAACTGAAAAAAAAAGAGAGAAATAATTGTATAAGCATCTTACTTAAAAATACAGAGAGGGGGCACCTGGGTAGCTCAGTCGGTTAAGGGTCGAATCCTCGATTTCAGCTCAGGTCATGATCTCCAGGTTGTGGGATCAAACCCCATGTCAGGCTCCACGTTGAGTTTGGAGCCCGCTTAAGATTCTCTCTCCCCGCCCTCTGTCCCTCCCTGCCCACCCTCATGCACTCTCTCTCTCAAAAAAAAAAAAAAGAAAGAAAGAAAGAAAGAAAGTGGGGCGCCTGGGTGGCTCAGTGGGTTTAAGCCTCTGCCTTCGGCTCAGGTCATGATCCCAGGGTCCTGGGATTGATCCCCACATCGGGCTCCCTGCTTGGCGGGGAGCCTGCTTCCTCCTCTCTCTCTGTCTGCCTCTCTGCCTGCTTGTGATCTGATCTCTCTGTCAAATAAATAAATAAAATCTTCATTAAAAAAAAGAAAGAAAGAAAATAGAAACACAGAGAGAAATATCCAATGAATCAGCTAAAATAGTTAAAAGTGGTTGGTCTGTAATTTTTTTTCTAGGAAAGGAAGCAAGGGATCTGATGTTTCTAGTTCTATAAGTTATATGACTTTTTAAACAATGTATTTCAGGAAGGAGGGAAGAGAGGGAAGGGGATCGACAAATTCTGATCTGTATTTTAACATGATCACCATGGTCTGGTGTCGAGTACAGATGGCAAGGGTTGAGAAGCAGTGAGGCCAGTCGGCAAGCTGTTCTGGTAAGAAGGGTCATAATAACAATTATAGAGAGGAGAAAACTGGAGATGAGAGATTGGGTTAAGTCCAGCTGGGTGAACCGTAAGGGCGGTATCACACTAGAAAGTAACTTGCCATCTTCATTTTTCTCTCTTCTCTCTCAACTTTGCTTGACCAAAGCTAAGCCCTCTCTTCCAGAGGTTTCTGGCCCCTCCCACAGGGCCAGCCCAGGCCAGATCGTGAATCTCACCTGCACATCAACTGGCTTCTTTCCCAAAAACATACAGCTGAAATGGTTTGAAAAGGATGTGGAACTTCAAGCCTTTCAGACCATGGTCTTCGTGCCCGGAGATGCCAGATCCTACACCATCGTCAGCACATTGCTTGTGACCCTTGACTTATCCTCACTCCACTCCCAGGTCACCTGCCAAGTGGCTCACGGTACACTGCAGAGCCCCCTCAGTAGGCACGTGAACGTCTCCAGATTCCTCCAAGGTAAGGGCCCTCCCCGCCCAAATAGCCAACACTTGGTGACCACCACCAGTTCCCTGTTTGGAGGATTTCACCTGCACCCTCCCATTTATTCTTCATCAAACCCCCTGTGAAATGGTATGAGGTTCCCTTATCCGACCATCCTCTTCTTACAAGATGCCATGGTTGGGTCCTTGGCTTTCAGAGCTCCCTTCACTCTCTTGTATTTGGGAGGTGGAAGTTCATTCATTCATTCAACAAGTGTTTATTGAGCATCTCCTATGTGGCAGCATTATTCTAGGTGCTGGGGATTCCATGGTACACAGAACAGACCTGGTTCTGCTCCACTGAGCTCACAGTCACATGAGCCCCACCAACAAGATGCAAAAACTATACAGTTCTCACTTTTTTTTACAGATTTATTTATTTGAGAGAGCAAAAGTGCGGGGAGGAGGAGCAGAGGGAGAGGGAGCGAGAGATCCCAAGCAGGCTCCCCACTGAGCATGGAGCCCAATGCAGGGCGCAGTCTCCTTTCCTTAAAACCCTTCAGTGGCTCACCACTGCTCTTACAGAAACAAAACAAAATAAAATCCTTATCAGGGTGTTCAACAGCAATCTTCAAACATTTTTGTTCACATACCCCTGAGATAATTGTGAAGAACTGTGTGGTTCCTCATATATTTAAAAGTTAACATCGGAAATTGTTCATCACAGACTTAAATAGTTGCTAATACCCTGAACCCCTGGGATATTACAAATGTTACATCTCTCTGAAATGTTCAATGTAAAAATAAAGTTATACTGATTTGATTTCCACCATCATCCATTACAACAGACATAAATAAGCTCTTCTTTAATACTCAGAAATTTTGTAACATTCCTTTTTCCTCCTAAATTTGTATTTCCCTTCTAATTCCTGGGGAGAACTTTATCCTACTATAAATATATTTTATACTTGAAAGTTCTTACTGACTACATCATACACATTCATAGAGAACTATGAGAAAACAGAAAACTACAAAAATATATATGTATTGAATTTTATATTATATATAATATTCAGTATATATAAATTGAATTTTTAAAACTTTTTAAAAAAGATTTTATTTATTTATTTGACACAGGGATATAGATCACAAGTAGGCAGAGAGGCAGGCAGAGAGAGAGGAGGAAGCAGGCTCCCCACTGAGCAGAGAGCCCGATGCGGGGCTCAATGCTGGGCTCGATCCCAGGACCCTGAGATCATGACCTGAGCTGAAGGCAGAGGCTTTAACCCACTGAGCCACCCAGGCACCCCTTAAAACTTTTTCTTATGACCATAGGCTCTAAGTGTTAAAAAAAATTCTTCTGGATTGAATTATACAATTGATCAAAACAATCTAAATATCTGACAAATTCTGATAAACAATGATTAAAATAACCATTAAAATATTATCAGAAACGCAGCTTAGTGAGCTAGATGGGGGAGGTTATGATGCTTTGATTAAAGTAGGCTTTCCGGCCAGCAGGATTTTGAACTGTCTTTTTATTTTATGTCCCAGAGTCTTTACACCAAGGGCACTGCACCATAGCTAGATTTGGGATGTGTGGGAGGAAGACCTTCCCTCTGTAACTTTGGGAGAAGAACTGAGACAGGAGTAGACATTCTAGGCAGATCAGTTTCAGGAAAGAATCACATGAGGGCTCGGGATCTGGAAATTGACTGTATGAAACTACCAGTGCATGGACTCCTTAGGATGTCGTTATGTGCCCCCAGGAATAAGTGTAGTAGCACCAGTAAATACAGACAGTCTTCATGGCCACTGGCTGTGAGTTTGGCTTCATCTCGCCCATGCCCCCCCTCACGCATTCTGATCATCTCTCTGTCCTAGGACACACTAGGCTTCACCTCAGGATCCCTGCCCGTGCCCTTCCCTCTGTCTAACACATACTTCCCCACACCTAGCCTCTCCCAGAACCTTCCTTCCTCTGGCCCTCCCCCACCAGCCCCTTTGCCTAATGTTCCAGTTACCAGACCTGCATAACAAATTTTCCCCAAACATATTACAATGCTCTAAACTTATTCCAAATCTCCCAAATTATTATACTCACATATTCTGTAGGGCAGGAATTTAGAGAGTGCCTGTCAGGGGTGGCCTGTCTCTGCTCCCACGATGTCTGGGACCTCACCGGAAGGACTCCCAAGGCTGAGACCATCACAAAGCTGCCTCACTAACATGTCTGGTCATTGGTGCTGGCTGTGGTCTCGGGGCTTTGGTTCTTCTTGACGTCGCCCTCTCCTGATCATCTTTCCCCATGGGCTAGTTTGAGCATCCTTGTGGCTTGGTAGCTGTGTTCCAAAAGTGAATGTCCCAAGAGTCCCAAGGGGAAGTCTCATTAACTTTGATGACCAACCCTTGGAAGGTAGTGTCAGCTCTGCTGTACTCTCTTCATCAGGCAGTCATGAAGTCCTACCCAGTTTCCAGGGCAGAAGTAGACTCCCCTTCTGGTGGGGAGTGGCAAGGTTCTGGAAGACATCTGGGAGCTTTCCGTGGCCATTTTTGGAAAATATAATCCGCCACACACTTAACTCCTATTCATCTTTCATACTTCTGCTGAAAGGTCACTTCTTCCAGAAACTCTTCCCTAACCTGCCCCACCTCCACACCAAGTCAGGTGCCCCCGTATAGGTTCTCAGAACTCCCACAAGGATCACGTGACTGCTTTTCTTCTTCCCTGTCCTCCCTGCCAGAGCAGAAAGTATGTGAGGCAGGGACTCTCTCTGTCTTGCTCACTGTTCTATCCCCAGAACCAAGCGCAGGGTCTAAAAAGGTAAGGAGGCTCCTTGAGCATCTTTTGCTCAAGGAAAGAAAGGAACAAAGGAAGGGCTTTTGTTTCAGTCATACCCACAGTGACTGTATCGGCCCACCCGGTCCCAAGCCTCCAGTTGGCCATCCTCACCTGCCACGTGCAAAGGTTCTACCCTGAAGTCATACAAATCACCTGGCTGGAGATGGACAGAAGATTGAAAGCCTATGAGGCTCCCGCCCCCACCAAGGACCCAGACGGCACATTCAACCAAGACAGTCATATCCTGGTTTACACCTCGGAGGAAAAAGTACTGTTCACCTGCCAAGTGTGGCAAGAGGCCCAGTCACTGGTCCAGGCCAGTGTGCAGCTGAGTGAGTTCAGAGAAGAGCCAGCGTGTTTGGGTGAGTGCGGGAGTGGGGGACTAGGGGGCTTGGGAGGTGGGAAGGCTGGGGGAGGAATAACCAAGCAGTTGAAGTTCCGACCTGGACAGACAGGCCAGGTTCACATGCTGGTTCTGCCATGTTTGTCATGTGTGGCCTTGAGGAAGTCACTTCCCCTTTCTGTACCTCAGTTCCTTCATCTATAAAATAGGACAGCAGTTGGGGTGCCTGGGTGGCTTAGTGGGTTAACCCTCTGCCTTCGGCTCAGGTCATGATCTCAGGGTCCTGGGATCGAGCCCCACATGGGGCTCTCTGCTTAGCGAGAAGCCTGCTTCCCCCTCTCTCTCTGCCTGCCTCTCTGCCTACTTGTGATCTCTCTCTCTCTGTCAAATAAATAGAAATCTTTAAAAATAAATGAATTAATTAAATAATTAAATTAAATAAAATGGGACAGCAATTAGAGCCACCTCTGTGGAGTGTGCTGCCTTAGGGACCAAAGAGCAGTAAGCACAGCTTTCGTCACATAGCGGGATCCTGACCACACACCCACAGCACCCGCTCTTCCAGTGAATAACTAAGTTCGTATGAATTATGTCCTCCCATTTCCACCCACCCTCTCCAAAGCCCTTCAGATTCAACCGTTACTGAGTGCCTATTAGGTACTCTGTTTGGGTGTTCTCATTTGATACAGAAATGTTCTAAGGTATAGGTTATCATCCCCATTTTAAAGATCAGGAAACTGAGGCTTAGAGAGGTGAGGGGACTCCCTCTCAGCCCAAGGTGTAGTCTCGGTACCTGAGTCGGGGTGGAGGGGGTGAGGCTGGGCCTGCCTAGGGGCTGAGTGGTGAAAGACGGAAGCCAAGTTCATCCTAATATCTTTCCAGATGCCAGGGCATCCAGCTCCTTCTCTGGGCTCCTCATCCTGCTTAGCTGGAAGTTGTTTCCCCTGACTGCACTTTGCATCATCATCTGTGTCCTCAAGAGGAGATTCCCTTCCGAGTAAGGGGGTCCTCAGAGAGGGGTTGGGTTCTCCCCGCCCCCCGGGGGGAGGCGGGGAGACTCCAGGCCAACAGGGGGCGCTGTGAGAAGAAGCCACGCAGCACTCCCATTTCGCCCCGAGCTTGAAGGCATGTGGAAACCAGAGCGTCCCCAAGAGCCACACCCCAATCCCTTCCGCCTTGGCCTCTGCCCCTCACAGCTCCAGTCTGAAGATGCACAAAGATGCAGGCTCCCCTGGTCTGGGCAGGGGGAGCACTGAAGGAAGGAGAGTTAAGAGGGAGACAACACTCTTGAGGTGGTCTGTGAGGAGAAGTCTGAGAATGAGGGCTTTTCCCCAGCTTCCTGATTCCCCTGCAGGTCACGGGCACCGAAAGGCCCTCCTTAGAGACACAGGAGCCTCAGTCCCCTCCTGTTTTATTTAGGAGGACTGATCTAAGAGAGGAACTGGCCATGAAGTCTGCAGCTACTACCAAAGCTTCTCCTGCCTTGCCAGCCTTCTGAGACCCGCTGCACTGGCTGTCCCTGAAGCCCCCGTAGAAAGTGAGAGCCTGGACCGGGAGGGTCTGTAGGGAGAGGAAGGCTCTCACATCCTATGAAGGAAAGAAGCTTCTCCGGGGATTCTGGGCATGAAATTCATGACTCTGAGCAAGAAACCCAGCAGAGACAAAACAAGCTCCTACCCAAGGAGAAACATAGACCTGCAATTCTGAAGGTTCCTCCCCGACCCCTCAAGGAAAGCCCACGGTGGGCACCCAAACTCGCATGAAACCTTTACAGCTCCATCATTAAAATGGGATTAAAAGAAACATTTATGGCCAATAAACATATGAAGAGATGTCCAATCTCATTAGTAATCCTGAAAAGCCAAACAAAACCACACTGAGGTGCCATTTTGTCCCTATTCCGATAGAAAAAATAAAGAAGCAACTGGCTCCTTCTTATGTTGCTGATAGGTATGTAAGTTGGCACAGCTACTTTGGAAGACTGATTGGAAAATTTGAACTTGAACATTCGCATACTCCATAACCTGCTATTTCCGCCTTTGAGTTATATATACCCCGAAGAAACTCTTCACATGTGCTCTAGGTGATATGTTCAAGTATGTACATGGTAGCGTGGTTTCAAATTAGAAAAACTTGAGAGAACAATCCAAGTACACATCCACAGGATGACGGGCAAATAATGTAGTACAATCCCAGAATGGAATGTTATACAGCAATAAAAATGGATGAACAACAGCTACACACAATAATATGGATAAATCTTAGCAAAAAAAATTAGGAGTAAGTCCCAAAAGATTTCATATTTTATGAATATGAAATATACAATATAACATTATATACAATATAACAATATAATATATACAATATAACATATTATGTTTATAAACTAAAAACAGCTAACAAATGGTTTTAAGGATACATACAAATATGATAAGTCCATATTTCTTCTGAAGGGATGAACTCAAGATTTTAAATGGTGGTTGCCTGAGGTAGGGAAAGGGAAAAGGATGAGAAGGGTGGGCATGTATAGGTAGATGGAAGTTAATATCAGGATTCTAGCTTCCATGCTGGGTGGTGGTTTCATGAATGTTTATATCATTATAAATTAAAAATAGAAAGAATAACAATACAAGATTGATAAATAGGTAGGTCGATAGATAGGTAGATAGATGGGCAGATTATTGGAAGGGAAGGAGGGAGGGAGAGTGGACAGATGGATAGATGGATAAATGGATGGATGGGTGGATGGATGGATGGATGGATGGATAAGTAGATTAATAAAAGAGGGTCACGCATGGATCAATGATGAGGACGTGATGAAGCAAGAATTGCGATAGGTACAATTCTACATACTTAACATCCAAAAGAAAAATAAATAGAAGGACAATCCCTGATGAACCCCCCAGTTCCCTTCCTATTATGACATTTACAAATCCACATTAGGAGGAAGGCATAGTTAATGGGTGTCACACGGGTCTAGCACTCCGCAAGCAGTATCTTATTTCATCCTCATACCAATCCCACAAGGTGGGCACCATTTCCCACTTTGTGGGTGAGGAATCTGAAGGAGTCTACCCAGTGTTACTCAGATAACAACTGGTGGAACCAAAAAACCCGGATTCAAACCCAGTTCTGCTCAGTGCTTTCCAGGGAGCCACACTGCCTACTGTCTACGGACAGACGGGGAGACCTTGACTCATCCTCATTCTACTGCTTCCCAATATTTGGGCCTGTTGTTCTACACAAAAGCCCACTCCGTGCCTCCGAGTGGGGAGCAGAAGGGAAGAACTCATGCACTTTTCCAGTCATGGAGTAGATCTAGGCTGAGTCCTGAGCCCCAAAATAGCCCAGGTGAAGATCTGGGGGAGATAATGTAGACCAAGTCCTGGAGAAGGGCTCTCTGTAGAAGGAAAAATATGCCCAGGGGAAACGAGCATCCTACTGCGTTTGTTTCGCTGTGGCCTTGAACCTTTGTAGTCACAAAGATGCGGTACTGAACCCAACCTCCATCACCCCCTCAAACATGAATCTCCTCTTCGACATTTTCTACTTGCAGTAGAGCGGCTCCCATTTCAACATCCCCATCCCCAGCCTCCCATGCTGGAAGCCTTGGATGCCCTGGCCTTCCTCCCTCACACCTTCCCCCACAAGAAGGGTCAAGAGAAGGATGAGGCCAGCAAAGTGCCTAGGGAGCAAAATTTAGAGAGATGCTCTCTCCAGGTTGAGCAAGGATAGCAAGGACTTGCCATGTCCTATTTTGTGTCCTAGACGCCCTAGGTGTCCAAGTTCCATGACTTCTGTTCCCTCCTGTTCATCTTCATGGTTGCTCAGACCCTGATCGGCATGTACCTCAGTCACACCAATAGCCTCTTCATGATTCTCACTCTGGAGTCTCTAATCCATACACGACACAGACCTCAGAATGGTCCTTCCCAAACATTTGCTCAACTATACTTCAGCAAAAACAAGACAAAACAAAACAAACAAACAAACAAAAAAACTTCAGGTAGTTCCTCAGTCCCTAAGTCATACTCAAGAAGATGATAGCGACTACCCCGGGTGTCCCGTACCTTGACCGCAGAGGGAAAACGAAGCAGTCAGAAGAGTCCCAGCTTGGACATGAAAATGTCTCCTCCCTTTAGGAGAAAGTTCATGGCCTGAGCAAGCCCATAGCTTCCACACAAATAATGGCTCATTGCAAAGAAGGTAATGTCTTTGTTTATTCCACAAATATTACTGAGTTTGTACTCTGTAACAGGCACTGTTTAGACACCAAGGAAACACTGGTAGGGATGGTCCTTACCCTTGCGGACTTCACAGTCTGATGAGGACAGACACAAAAGAAAGAAGAGAAGGAAGGAGACAGGGAGGGAAGGAGGGAGGGAGGGAGGGAGAAAGTAGGAAGGAAGAAAGGAGAAAGAGATAAGTGTCCTGAAGGAAGTAAAATGGTGCACAAGATATGGCAGATTGCAATGACAGCTCCATGGAATCAGGAATTAAATGGCAGCTATCTAGAAAGAACAGTAAAGAAAGCCTTTCTGAAAAGGGAGTATTTGAGCTGCTATCTGAAAACTGCAAGAGCCTGGGGAAAGACACTCCTGTTACGTGAAACCATTGCACCAAAACCTAAGGCACGAAGGAATTTGGAACCTTCAAGGAAGTGGAAAGCGCCTGGGTGGCTCAGTGGGTTAAGCCTCTGCCTTTGGCTCAGGTCATGATCTTAGGGTCCTGGGATCAAGCCTCGCATTGGGCTCTCTGCTCTGCGGGGAGCCTGCTTCCCCCTCTCTGCCTACTTGTGATCTCTCTCTCTCTCTCTCTCTCTCTCTCTCTCTGTCAAATAAATAAATAAAACCTTTAAACAAAAAAAAAAAGAAAAAGAAAAAGAAGAAGAGGAAGGGGGCCAGTGGGGCTGGCACTGGAGAGAAGTGGATATGGAACGATGCTGAAGAGTTGGGTGCGAAACAATCACAGAGGGCTGTTGGCCATGGTAGGGAGTTTGAATTTCACCCAAAGAAGAATGGAAAGACATTAGAGAGTTTTAATCCACAGAATAAATTACAAAATCAGATATACATTTTTTTTAAATCAACATGACTCCTAGGAGGTAAGTTGATTAGAGGAAAGCAAGTAATCAGAAAATTCAGTTGTGAGGTTATTGCAGCAAACCGGCGACAAGGAGGGTGGCTGACTTATGGCAGTGCCAATGGAGGGAAGGCGAAATTGACTAATGTGAGGGGTACGTGTTTGAAGACTGAACGTGGAATGTAATGAAGGGGAAGTCGTTGGGGATGGCTTCCTGGCTAGGCTGAGCCATGGATAAGATTGGGAAGACAGGTGGAAGAATAGGTTTGGTGGTGGGAACGAAGGGTTCAGTTTTGAACATGTTACATAAAATGTTTGTTCATCATCGGAGTGCCAATGTTGAGTAGGCTGATGAACATACAGGTATGGGGTTTAGGAGAAGGGTCAGAGCTGGAGAGATATTTTTAGAGTCATGGGGTCTGGAAAGCTGGTTGCTTAGGGCAGTTTTTCCTTCTCCAGCCTTCTTGCCTCCCAAAAGCCCTTGGACACAATGCAGACTCCAGGCTCTGATACAAAAGGGGTACTTCTGTAGGCATGGTTTGGAAAGGGAAGCAGAAGAATAAAATGTTTCCATCTGTCATGATGGCATGAGTGCATATGTTTTTTCTCTTGCATTTTCATATGACCTCTGCAGGGACTGAGAATGTCCCCCTTCTCCTTCTCCCCTGTCACCCTGGGCTATCCTGGTGATTCTCTGTAGTCTCACTGGACACTGGGAAAAGGAATGCAAAGAGAGTGACTTATTAGAAAAATGTTCACAAGTGGGCAGGCTCAGGTCATGATCTCAGTATCCTAGGACTGAGCCCTATGTCAGCCTCTGCACTCAGCGAGGAATCTGCTTCTCCATCTCCCTCTCATGATCGTTCCATCTTTCTCTCTCAAACAAAATCTTTTTTTAAAAAGGTATTACAGTTTTTAACTTTTCCATGACAACATAATTTTTATTTTAAGCACACTTTCCAGGGACTTAATCTTGACATTCAGGTTATCCTCAGTCAAATCAGGGGTCCCCCAGTCTCTCCATTCCAGTAGTGTCCAAGTTGCCTCTGTGACATCAGTCACCGCAGGCATGAGCTAGCACATCCATCACCCTGTGTTGCCTTTAACTATAGATCCACACCAGTGGCGCTAGAGTTAACTTCTTCCTGATCTTGGAGCTTCCCTCCATACAATCACTTTCAGCTTTGCCCACAATCCTCCTAAGCACATTGGAATATCTGGCTACTCTGGGACTCCAGGAAACTCTGCAAGGTGGTCTCGGGTCCTCTCCACCCAGGCAGAGCCCATATCCAGATCTGTTCTATTGCTGGGCCAGACTGGGGGCAGGAACTCCACAGGGCACGTCACCAAGAAGGAAGACACAAGTCCTGACTCTCCAATCCCTCCAAATCAGAGCTGGGGTTTGCAGGAGGAGCAAGCTGCAGGACCCTTCTCAGGGCCCCATCAGCACTGATTCCCTCCAGCCCCTCTTCTCCCCCACAGATGGGGCAATGTTGCCTAGTCTCAAAAATGTGTGTAAGGGGATGGGAGGGAAAGACAGGGAGAAATTGCCTCTATAGGAGGCTGTGTTTTCCCAAACTTCGGCATCTTTGATCTGGAGCTCAGGCTTTGAAACTCAAAGATGCATTTATACTCTATTTCTGCAAGGACAATCTCCCTTGAGATAGATGCATTACATTTATCTGCTCCCTAACTTGGCCACGATAAAGCACTGAACACGGAGAGAAAGGCTGTAAAAACTGGGCTGCAGAGCTCGGCAGTGACACCAACAGGCACATTTTATAACATTTTATAACTACATGTCAGGAGTCTATACTTAAAGTCCAATGCATCTCAACTCTGAATATACCATGGAATCGCGCGCACACTTTCAACATTGAATTTTATGCCCGGTGAGTTATAACTCAGTAAATCTATAAAAAAAATTAAAAGGCTACAACATATTGTATAAAGTTATTTAGCTTCTTTTCTTTTTCTTTTTTTCCTTAATAAACATCAATTTGACTATGGGGGAAAATACCTAATGCATCCAACCACATAAAACACCAATTCTCTCAACTACACAAAACAGCACATCTCTGTGCGCCTTGTTCTTACAAATTTCCAACACTCCTCCATTATTAAAACGGGGGAAGAGAGAAAATAATGAGTTTCATGAAAACCATTTGGAAACTTCATTTTCCCCCAGATTCCCAGATGGAATTGATCTCAGGCTTGGCAGAGAAAAAGCAAAAAAAAAAAAAAAAAAAGTCATGTGGAGGGCAAATTCAGACAGTGGTATATATTAATCAGTTCTCAGAACCTAAAGCTCTGAATCTCCTGCCGACAATTTCTCTGATGCTTTAATAATGGTAAGTATTAGACTCATCCATACAGGTTTCTTACCAAATCCACTCTCGGTGCACAGAGAAATCTAGAGGAATTCCACCCCCCGCCCCCCCACGGCTGCCGCGGTCTTTCCTTCACAACCGATCAAAATCTCAATGTCCGTTCCTCGACTGATTACTCAACCAATCACTGCCCAGGAGGCGGGGCTCCATAACTGAAGTGGTCCAATGAAGATCCAGCTCCCAGGGCTGGGGAAGGACCTAGCTAAGTACCGCAAAAGCCACTGCAGGACAGAATTGGGAAGTTTTGTTAGCCAAGCGGTAGGGAGACATGGCTGTGGGGAAGCCCAAACAAGGGAAACTACCACAGAGCGGCTGGTGAATCCAGTGAGCTGTGGAAAAATGCACCCTGTCAGGAGGTAAAGCCCTGGAGATGTCGGGACCTGGGGGCAAGGGGCAGGGTGCAAGCCGGATAAGATTTGGCTCCTAGCACTGGATGTGGTGCATAAACAATGACTCTTGCAACACTGAAAAAAATAGTAATAAAATAAAATAAAGACTTGAATCCTAGAACTAGAGCCCCCCCTTTTTAAAGATTTTATTTATTTGTTTGTTTGTTTGTTTGTTTGTTTGCGAGACAGAGAGCGCGAGCAGGGGGAGCGGCACAAGGAGAGGGAGAGAGAATCCCAAACCGACTCCTGGCTGAGCGTGAGCCCTACTCTGCTGGGCTCAATCTAACGACCCCGAGATCTCTTTTCTGAGCACTTTCCATGTATAAACTCCCTACAACCACGTGAGATATAGACAATGAGGAAATTTGGGCACAGAAAGCTTCAGTAACTTGCCCAAGATCACACAGCTGGTAAGTGGCTGGGTTGGATTTGAACCCAGTCATGCCCGTTCCAGCGCCCTTGCTTTTAAGCACCACATGGTCTCCTTGGATGCTGTTGTTCGGTGACACTTAAGTGACACTGACACCCCAACAACTTCCAAATTTTGTTCTCCAACTGGGACCTCTCCCTCAGATATTATATCTAACTGCTTCCTCAGTAGCTCCTCTTGCATGCACAATAACATCTCACACTTACCATTTCAAAACTGACCTTCTACTCAACCCCCCAAAACCTGCCCACCCACAGACCTCCTCATTTCAGTTCATGGGAACTTCATTCCTCCAGGTGTTTGAGTCAAAAATCCAGGAGGCATCCTTGACTCTTCTGTGTCATCTCACATCCTTTCTATCAGGAAACCGTGTTAACTCTGCCTTAAAATGTCCAGAAACCAATCACATCTCTCCCATCTCCACTGCCTGAATTCGCCCACCATCCACTTTCCAGGATTTCTGCAATTAGCTCTGCACTGGTCTCCCTGCTTCTGCCCTGGCCTCACTCATCCATTCTCCATATAGCCAGCAGAGGATCCCTTTAAAACAGTAGTTAGATCTTGTCCTTCCTCTCCTTCAAAACCTTGCAATATCTGGTCATATCACTGAGAGTCAACAACGAAGTCCTCACCTGGGCCCCCACGGCTTTTCACCATATTCTCTCTGCATCCCCCTTTTGTCACTCGATGGTTTGTTTGTTTGTTTGTTTGTTTGTTTGTTTTTTCATAAGAATGATCACTTTTCTAACATACTGCATGATTTACCTATTTACTTTATTCATTATACATGGCCTGTCTCCCCCACATGCCCCCTCCAACTATATGTTGTCTAAAAAAGTCTCACTTTAATTCTAAGGATATAGGTAGGCTGAAAGTGACAGGATGGAAAAAAGATATTCCATGCAAATGGGAACTTAAAAAGAGTAAGGGGTGGCCATACTTACATCAGATAAAATAGACTTCTAGGAAAAAAAAGTCACAAGAAACAAAGAAGGTCATTACATAGTGATAAAAGAAATCGTCAGGCAGATATGACAAAAATTAACCAAAAAATAGATTTAAGACCTAACTACATGACCTAAAACTAGAAACTTCTAGAGAAAAACATTACATTAAGAAAAAAAACTGTGCATCAAAGAAAACATCAACATGAAGGAAAGGTGACCTATGGAATGGGAGAAAACACTTGCAAGTCATGTATCTAAAAGGGGTTAATATCTAGAACATACAAGAAACCTCCACAAATCAACAACAACAAAAATAACCTGGTCAAAAATGGGCAAGGATTTGAATAAATAAACACCTCTCCAAAGAAGACATATAAATAGCCAACAAGCATGTGAAAATAGATAAGTCAACCTCTCCAAGCAGAAATGTGAAATCAAGAGTCAGATACTGGGGTGCCTGGGTGGCTCCATCAGTTAAGTTTCCAACTCTTGATTTCAGCTCAGGTCATGATCTCAGGGTCCTGAGATGAGCCCTGCGTAGGGTGCTACACTGAGCAAGGAACCTGCTTAAAATTCTCTCCCAATGCACCTCCCCCTGCTTGGTGAACGAGCTTTCGCTCTCTCTTTCTTTAAAAAAACAAAACAAAACAAAAAAGAGGGACGTCTGGGTGGCTCAGTCAGTTAAGCATCTGCCTTCAGCTCATGTCATGATTCCAGGGTCCTGGGACTGAGTCCTGTGGGCTCCTTGCTCAGCAGGGAGCCTGCTTCTCCTTCTGCCTGCTGATCCCCCTGCTTGTGCTCTCTCTCTCTCTGTCAAATAAATAAATAAAATCTTTTTAAAAAGAAAGAGAGAGAGAGAGAGTCAGACGCTTAACCAACTGGGCCACAAGGGCACCCCATTTGGCCTTTAAAAAGAAGGAAATCCCATCATATGCTACAATATGCATGAACCTCAAGGAAATCACACTAAGCAAAATAAATGAGCCACAAATGGACAAATACTATATGATTCCATTTATATTAAGTATTTAAAATAGTCAAAAGTCATACAGACAGAAAGTGGAAAGATAGTTGCCAAGGGCTGAGGGGAGAAGGGAGGGGGAAGTAGTGTTTAGGGAGTATAGAAGTTCAGTTCTGCAAATTGAAAAAGTTCTAGTCATCTGTTGCACAACCATGTAAATATGATTAAGAAAGTAAATTTAATGTTATGGTTGTATTTTTGTTTTTGTTTTTGTTTTTACCACAATAAAGAAAAAAGAACACACATACACATACAAAGCTTTGAGATGAATGAAAGAAGCCAGGCACCACCAGTCACTGTATGACTCCATTTATGTGAAATCCAAGAACAAGCAAAACCAGTCTAGGGTAATAGAAATCAGACTGGTGGTTACCTATGAGGCCAGAGTGTTGAGTGCCACTGTTGGCCTATTAATAACCACGGTTGCGGTTGGACGGGCCCTTTTGGTTCTTCTTATGATTCCCAGATGCCCTTCAGCAACAACCATCAGGCAACTTTGAAAAGAAATAAAGGTTTATTACTTACGAGACCTGGAAATCACACAGGAAATCCGGAGCCACACAGCAAGGTCACAAGAAGAGAGAGAGTGCGCATGGGCATGGGGCTCTGTTTTTATTGGAGTCAAAGGTAGGGGGCTAGGGTTTCCTGGGCTCACTCACTATTGCTGAATTTAAAACAGGGTAGCAGGAATTTAAAGCGTGGGAGGAGAAAAGGCAAGAGGACCAAATGGTCAGTCACGGAAATTAACCAAGATCTCTAAAACAAAGGACCTGTGGGAGTGGGAGGGCAAGCCTGGCTCTTCATCCAGGCTGGGGGCTGGCCTGATGTTTATTTGAGAAGGGGATGCCTCCTTGAAATAGATGCCTTGGTAATCGAAGCTTAAGTCAGGCACTTGCATTACAAAAAAGAAAAAAAGCAACAACTGTGGGTTCGCAGCCCTCCTGGGGAAGTTCCCTGGGTGTAATCTGAAACTGGTCCCCTGATGCACTGAGGGCCCGGAGAGACCAAAGAAACAGGTCAGCGACTCCAGTCTGAGAGACAGCAGTTTTATTTGTGTTTTCATTTATTTATTTAGAGAGAGAGAGAGCACAAAAGTCTGGGGGGAGGGGGCAGAGGCAGAGAGAATCTTAAGCAGGTTCCATGTCCAGCGCTAAGCAAAAGGAACTTACATACAAGGTTTGTCTTAGGTGGCAGCAAGACAAATGGATCCCTGCCCCCGCCCCCCACTGCAGAATCTTAAACATTTCTATAGCGGCCTTTTTTTTTTTTTAAAGATTTTATTTATTTATTTGACAGAGAGATCACAAGTAGGCAGAGAGGCAGGCAGAAGGAGGGAGAAGCAGTCTCCCTGCTGAGCAGAGAGCCCGATGCGGGGCTTGATCCCAGGACCCTGAGATCATAACCTGAGCCAAAGGCAGAGGCTTAACCCACTGAGCCACCCAGGAGCCCAACTGGGTTCAGTCACATATACCGAACAAATGTTAACACCACATCACTATCTCCAGGCCACACCCTTGGAGCAGCTTCTGGGAGCAGGAAAGCCAAGCAGACCGAGGACAGGAGGAGGCAGGGAACTTCCCAGTGCCCAGGTTCAGCTAAGGGGTCAATGGGCGGTCACATCTTTTCGATGACCTTCCCCAACATCCTGGAAAAACACACCCACTGTCTGCATGGGTGGCTCACACCCCCACTGCCCTGCCACTGGCCATGAACAGAATGTTTGTGTCCCCCTCAAATCTTATGTTGAAGCCTCCCCCTCCCAGTGTGATGGTGTTAGGATACGGGGCCTTTGGGAGGTGACAAGGTCATGAAGGGGGAGTCCTCAGGAATGGGATTAGTGCCCTTGTAAGATGAGGCAGGACACAGATCGCTTCCCCCACACAACTGTTGGGGTGTTACACAAAGATTGAATGGGAAGGAACAAGAAAGATCCTTCTATGGCTCATGGTGGTGATTACACAGGTGTATATGGACATAAAAAGTCTAAAAATTCAGTGAGCCCTGGATAATACTTGTACACTTGCATACAGTACTGTGTGTGTCATACCTCAATAAAGCCTTCAGACACCAGCAAGCATGTCATGGGATTTGACATGAAACAGGGAAAAGAAATGAGAAAGGCCAACCAAGCCACAGGACAAGAGATGTTACAAATAGCAGAAAGTCAGGTTCAAGAACCTCAGAGGCTTCAGTATTAGTGAGTCTTTATATATGAAGATGATACTTCCTCTACATGCCCAACAACATTGGTATGGTCAATCTTTTTCATTTTAGTCATTCTCACAGGTGTGTAGAAATAGCTCATTGTGGTTTTATCTGTTAAGTCTGTACTAGGATCACCTCTCTTATTTCTGATTAGTAATCTGAGTCTCTCTCTCTTTCTCTCTCTCCAGTATGGCTACAGGTTTATCAATTATAATGATCTTCTCAAAGATTTCATTTTTACTGACTTTTCTCTATTGTTTTTTATTTTTTACTTTGTTGATTTTCACACAGATATTTGTGGTTTCCTTTCTTCTAGTTACTTTAAGTTTAACTTGCTCTTTTTTCCTTGCTTCTTCCTTTTTTTATTCTTTTTTTTTTAAGAGACAAGGAGAGCATAAGCAGTGGAGGAGGGGCAGAATGAGAGAGACAGAGAGAATCCCAAGCAGGCCCCACACTGAGCACAGAGTCTGACACAGCAGGGCTTGACCCCAAGACCCTGAGATCACCACCTAAGCCCAGATCAAGAGTTGGATACCCAACCAACTGAGCCAAACAGGTGCCCCTTCCTATTTCTTACAGTAGTAACTAAGGTCATTCATTTAAGTCTTTTCTTCTTTCCTAATATAATCATTAAATGCTATAAATTTCCCTACACATCCCACAAATTCTAATATTGTGTTTTCATTTTCATCTGCATAAAAATACCTTCTAATTTCCCTTTCATTCTGTCTTTAATTCATGTGTTATTGGAAAGTATGTTATTCAGCTTGTTAATATCTCAGGGTTTCCTAAGCATCTGTCTGTTAGTGATCCTAATTTAATTTCACTGTGGTCAAAGATTATGTTTGAATTCTTCTTAACTTGTTGAGCCCATTTTTTTTTTAAAAGATTTTATTTATTTATTTCACAGCGGGAGAGAGATCACAAGGAGGCAGAGAGGCAGGCAGAGAGAGAGAGGGGGAAGCAGGCTCCCCGCCGAGCCGGGAGCCCGATGTGGGCCTCGATCCCAGGACCCTGAGATCATGACCTGGGCCGAAAGCAGAGGCTTTAACCCACTGAGCCACCCAGGCGCCCTGTTGAGCCCATTTTTATGACTCAGAATACGCTCTATCTTGGCAAATGTCCTTTGTGCGCTTGAAAGAACTGTCTATCCTCCTATTTGGAGGTAATAGTGTTCTATAAATGTCAATTAGGCTAACTTAGTTAACCTAGTGCTTTTCAGGTCTTCTGTATTCTTTCTGACTTTCTGACTTTCTGATTTTCTACCTACATGTACTAGTAACTATGAAAAGAAGGATATTGATATCTCAAAGTATAGCTGTGGATTTGTCTGATTCCCCCTGCCATTCTACTGGGTTTTGTTTCATATACTTTGAAGTCCTGTCATCTGGTGCACAAATGTTTGGGATTTGTACATCTTCTTGATTAATTTGCTCCATTATCATTATGAAGTAACATTCTTTCTTCCTAGAGATATTCTTTGCTCCGAAATCTACTTTCCCTGATATTAACATAACCACTCTGGCTTTCCTTTGATTACTGTTTGTATGCTAAATCTTTTCCCATGGTTTTCCCTTTAACATGCATACACCTTTAATATTTAAAGTGCTTTCTTGTAGGCAACAGATAGTTAGATCTTACTTTTTTATCCAAGCTAACAATCTCTAATTTTTACGTGGGGTATTTAGACCATTTACTTTTAAGATGACTTTTTACAGGATTAGGTTTAGATCTTATTACCTTTCTATTTGTCCTATTTGTTTGTTGTTCCCTTTTTTCTCTATTTCTGTCTTCTTTTGATTGTCAAAAATAATGCTATTTTTGTCTCCACTGGCTTATTAGCTATAACTCTTCATTTTATTATTTAGTGGTTGCTTTAAGGTTTAGTATACATCTGTAATATATCATCATCTACTTTTAAGTGACAGCACACAATTTAGCATACAGTATAGGAAACTTTCGAAGGTGTTCTAGTGTTCCTCCCCCCAGGTCTTTATTCTGTTGTTGTCAGAACTTTACTTAAACACGTGTCAAAGCCTCACAATAGAATGTTATTTGTTTTTATCATTTCAGGGCCTTGTTGTTCAGCTTTGCTAGGCGAGAACAGAGCACCTCCCTCTGAGTACTCTCTTCTGTGTGTTCTTCCCATTGCTCTGTCAATCATGAAGTTTTCCAGGTTGGCTGGTGGGAACAGGCACTATTGTCAGCCCTGTGCTGAGTGAAGGGCATCTCTCTATGCATGTGTGCAAGGTGCGAGGAAATGAGCTGAGGCGGGAACAAACCACCAGAAAGGATTAGAGCGAACAGACCTGACTGGCTCACATCATAGTTTTTGAGGGTGGATGCTGCTGCACTTCTTGGAACTAAGGACACAAAGGTCAAAAGCAATCCCTAGGACTGAACATGAGGTATCCCTTAGTCATAACTGTGAGGTGCTTCTTGGGCTCTTAGCACAGGCCTAGCCAAGGACAGGAAGGAAAGGTTTTTAGAATTCCACATCCCTTCCCCAGATCCTCTTAGAAAAGAACGTCTGCCTCCCCTCCCTACTCCTCCATCTCACTTGCAACTGAGAAACACCATGATATCTTGCAAACTTACGTCTTGAGGGGAAACAGAGTCATCCACCAGGCCTGATGGTCACATACGCCAAGGGGAAAGTTGGGGCACAAAGCTGATGACCAATGTTGAGCAGCACCTTAAGTCGCCTCATCTCAGTCCAAATCCTGGTCATGATGCCAACTGAATACATGGTCCTCTCATGCTTCTTCCCCCTTCAGTTTTCTCATCTCGAAAATGGTGGTAAATAATAACACCTACCTTGGAGGGTTCTTGAGGAGAGCACCTGAGATGATGTTCATAACCCAGGTGTGAAAGAACTTACATGGGAGGCCTCGGCCCTCTTTCTGCATGCCCATTTGGAGGACAAACTCAGCAGTTTGACCCCCAAAGTAGACCCACTTCCCAACACGCCAACAAGCATTGTAATTTGCCAAAGAATTCACCCAAGACCCCTGAAAATAATATTATATGTTAACTGTACTTCAAATTTTAAAAAGTTTATAAAGTTATAGAACTGTATATAGTAAAATTTCTGGTATTTACTGTATGTAAATAATACCTAAATAAAGTAGTTCAAAAAAAAAAAAAGAATTCACCAGCAGGGGCAGGGCATCTGGCTGGCTCAGTCGGTAGAGCATGTGACTCTTGGTCTCAGGGTTCTGAGTTCAAGCCCCATGTTGGGCATAGAGATTACTTAAAAATTTAAAAATTAACAATTTTAGAAAGAATTCACAGGAAGTAGGGAGGATGTTTACACTGAACACCACAGCGCACACACTTTGTGTGATACGTTTGAGGGCTGAAAACAGGGGCTCCAGAAACAGACTGTTGCCTTCTTATTGGATGAGGTATTAGTTTGGGTGGCCATAACAGAGTGCCACAGACTGGTGGTTTGAACAACAGAAATGTATTTTCTCTTACTTCCGGAGGCTAGGAGTCTAGGCGAAGCTATCAGCAGGGTGGTTTCTTCTGAGGCCTCTCTCCTTGGCTTGCAGATAGCTGTCTTCTCCCTGTGCCTCCACATGGGCCTGCCTCTATGTGTACTGTGTCCTAATCTCCTCTTCTAATAAGGACGCCAGTCATATCGGATTAGGGGTCCACCTTCATGCTCTCGTTTGAACTGAATTGCCTCTTTAAAGACCATGTCTCCAAATACAGCCACATTCGGAGGTACTGGGGGTTAGGACTCCACCATGAATTTGGCCACGGAGACACAATTCAGCCTATAAGCAGTGATCCTGGGGAACTTACCTAATCGTCTGGGCTCTCAGTGTCTTCTGGGAGGATAGGAATATGGTTGCCACATCACAGGAGTGTTGGGAAGAACAAATGGTAATACATGGAAGGCTTGGCAAGCAGCGGGCACTTAAGAGCCATCTGTGATTTCTAAGTTCTCCATCCAATAGCTCTGTTCTGTCTCTCCAGCCAACATCCTCATCTTTTGCACTTTCCTCCCCCAACAACATCCCTCCAGCGTCCTGAGCAATTGTCCCTGGCCAGCTAATGACTAGACTGGGTCAAGCTCCCCTCTGAGGGCTCCAGGTCCTTCCTGCTCAGCACAAAGCCTTTCTTCCTCTGTTGTAGGAGCCCCTGAGCCAAGCAATGGGAGTGAGAGGCAGGTGCTACAGCCCGACGGCCCCATGCGGGTGGCAGAAGGTAACACACTCCTACTGCGGTGGACGGTAGACAGCCCAGCACCGATGACCTGATTAAATGAGTCAAGGTGAGCCATCAACACCAGCAGGAGATTTATAACTCCAAACATGGCTACTTTCCTGGGGTGACGTGATCCAGTGATCCAGCTGATACTGGAGCCACTTAGTTGTGGCTATTCCATCTATATCCACAATGTCCCCAGCAAGCATGGCAGAACCTACCACTGCGTGGTGTTTAGTGACTTGAGTAAGAAATCAGAAGAGGCCCTGGAGGAGGGCATGTCTGTGCTTGTGAATGGTGAGTAGCAGGCTCTGCTGGTCTAAGCACTTGGCTCTGACCTGCCTCCCTGCATCAGCCGCCTTTACCCACAGTCATGCTGTGTACACGACTCCCAGCAGCACACGAAATAAGTGCGTCTCCCTCATACAGGTACAGGTAGCTGGAGTGGTTCTGCCCCACAAGCCTCATTCCAGGGCCATGTCTTACTGCAGCTCTCCAGAGTACATCTGTGTCATGGAGATGGCAGGAGCAAAGAGGACTAGTCCCAACACCCCAAGCATGTTTCTAGATTCTAATCGCATCATGTCCGCTAACAGTCCATTGGCTAAAGCAAGTCATGTGGCTAAGCTCAAAGACGAGAGATGGTGACATATACCCTCCCACCTCGAGGCCCTGGCAAGAGTAGGGATATATCATACTACCAAGAGAGTCAAGAACTAGGGCTGATCATGTCACCTACTGCACTCCCCATGTCATCAGTCATGCTAGTGGTAAGTCCAACAGCGGTGACCTAGGTACTCAAATCCCAGCTCCGCCATTCAATAACAGTGTGTTCTGAAATCGGTCACTTCAATTCTGTATAGTTCAAGTGCTTAACTTGTAGAATAAGTGACGTAATCCCTATGTTGAGGGTCATTTTGGCGATGAACTAGAAGAAAGGATGTTTGTGGAACCACCCTGTAGACTTGACAAGCAGAATATCTGTGGCAGGTGGCTGGGGGCAGGGGAGAGGGTGCATTATAACTTGATGGAAGCATGTCAGAAGGGCTTCTTGGGCTCCTTCCAAGCTGTGACAGGAGCCTTCTCTTGGTACTACAGTCGTCTGGGTTCCCAACCTCAGGGGGACATTGCCATTGTGGGCCATCTCTACCACCAGACTGAGAACTTTCTCCCAGCAGGGCATCTGTGTGTCTTGCTGAGCTTCATTTTTCCCAATCTTAACATCAGCACATGGTAGGTACTGAGAACTTCTCTACTGAGTGAATCAACTTGAGAGTAATGGTGGGATGCAAAGGGAGTCGCTGAGTAGAGAAATCAGGGAAGAGGAGAGGGAGGGAAGATATGAAGGAGGTCATGAGTGGACAGTGGAGGAAGAAACAGAATGCAACAAGGCCCTTCTCTTTGGCTTCAGGAGCCGGGGACCCAGAGCCAGACCTCTGGATCATCCAGCCACAGGGGTCAGTATTGACAACCACTGGAGACACTATATTCCTGAACCACACAGTGCTTGGAGATGGTCCCCCAGAATCCATCAGGTGGTTTCGGGGGGGCGGCTGGTCTGAGCCCAGAGGCCTTTTACAACTTTGAGGGCATCTTCCACCCCAACGTGACAGCAGTCCAGGCCTCCAGCAGGGATTTTAGAATTCTTCTGCAAGGTGCCTCCGCTGAATGGGCAGGTACCTCCTACTGTGTCAAGTTTCAGAGGAAACTCAACAGACAATACTTGTCCAGACAGGGCACCAGGCTGAGAGTAAAAGGTGAGACAGCTGGTCTAGGAGGCATCGGGGGTGAGGGGCAGGTGGTCTGCAAGGAACTTACCATCATGTCCTAAATAAGCCAGCTGTTCTCAGGCTCCAGCCTTTACACAAGCCATTCCCTCTGCCTGGAATTATTTCTCCCTCTCTTTGGAGAACTCCTACTCATCCTTCAAAGCCCAGCACAAATAGCCTCTCCTCTGTGAAACCTTCTGTTTCTCCCAGGCAGAGTTAATTTTTCCCCATTCTGAGCTCCACAAAACTTTGTGTAGACCATCAGTGATTTAACAGCATCTGTCAAGTGCCTCTTTACTGCCTTGCACTGTATTAGGTGCTGTAGATCCTGCAGTGAATCAGACATTGTCCCTACCCTTCAAGGACATAGCTGGGAACTTGCCCGTCACCTCTAATTGACTGGAATGTGGTCACATGGTCACAACTAGCTGCAAGGAAGGCTGGGAAATGCAGTCTTTATTCTGGCAGCCATGTGCCCAGCTGTCATTTTTCACTAAAGGAACCAGAGGGCAAATGTCAGTACATAACCAGTAATGTCTACCTCGGTGGCAAGAGGCAGCTGCTTCCTTGCTCTGAGTTCAATTCCCAGCTGAAAGAGCACCTCTTTGTACCACCGCCTCCACTAGGGAGTATAAGTGAGAGCAGTAGTTCTCAAGAAGAGGATGTTTTCTCCCCAGTGTACATTCGGCAATGCCTAGAGACACTTTTGGTTGTCAGAATTTGGGGGTTGTCGCAACTTGGGGGTTGTCACAACTGGCTATCACTGTCTAGTGAGTGGAGGTCAGGGGTGCCACTAAGACACCCTAAACTGCACAGGGCAGCCCCCACAACAAAACAGGGGCAAGTGTGACATGCCTGGCTTGCAATCCCGAAGTCCGCACTCCCTCCCTGTATGCCCTTAGTGACCAGTCAGTCGCTTCACCTCTTGGACCTTCATGGATAATAATGGGGACACAGACCCCATATGGACGCAGACCATAATGTGGACTTCTCTGCATTGTCTACGAACTAATTCAATTCATTTTCTGAGGCCTTCATATGTGCCGTGTACACTGTGTATACTCAGGACCTGTGAGCTCCCTTTGTGCTTTCCACGCGATCACTTACTAGCACTTACTCTGTAGGGAAGTGCATTAGCCTGGCTGTTTTTATTTATGACAACAGAAAAACAGCTTGCAAAACCTCAGCCAAAGGGGACACTAGTTTAGCCTGAGACTTGCATAGATCACTCAATGAGCATTGGAATAATAGCCTCCTGCCAGAAGATATCCATGCCTAATATCTGGAACCTGTGACTATGACCTTACGTGACAAAAAGGGACTTTGCAGTTGGAATTAAAGATCTTGAGACGGGGGATGTCTGGGTGGCTCAGTGGTTAAGCATCTGCCTTCGACTCAGGTCATGATCCTGGTCCTGGGATCAGGGTCCAGGGATCGAGTTCCGCATCGGACTCCTTGCTCAGGAAGGAGAAGAGATGGAGAGGGTGCTAACAAATAAAACAAACCATGGGTAACTCAGGAACCTTGGTGGGCACTCGGGAAAATCTGCTGTTGACAGACCGAGAGGGTGGGGAAGGACCTGAAGTCAGAGCTGCTCAGTCCAGCCCCTCCCTGGCTTTGAGGTCCAGAGCCCTGCACAGACAAGATGACCGACCAAAGACAGAGAAGGGGGTGGGCCCGGGGACCACAGGTCCTAACACAGGCTCATCCTGCCTGAGTCTCAGGATCTGGACCTCTGGAGGTCAGTGGCTGTCCTCCAGGTCTCCCTGAATCACAGTGTCTGTTTTTTCCCATCTATTCTTCTGTTTTCTCCTTTCCTGCTCCTCTTCTTTCTCTCTGTCCTTCCCCACCCATAGTTCTTGCTCTCTCCTCTGTCTTCCCTGAAAAACCCCTATCAGGCCTGCCCAGGCTTGGCCTCCATGGCAGCTCCTAATGAGAGAGGTGGTCTGTTCACATTGCTCTCCTCAGGTCTCCAGGGCCCCCCACTTGCTCCTGCAGAGGCCTAGAGCCACAGGAAGAGGAGGGACGGAGAGAGGCTTCCTGTATCCGCCACCCTGAGGATGGCAGCCTTGAGGATTCTGTGTTGGGGTGAGGCAAGAGGAGGTACCAGTTCTGATCAAGTATACCTCACTATCACCCATAAGACACACACACAGCCCAGAGTGCATCTGGGTCACTGGGCTGGGAGTGGGGCCGTGGGGGGTGCCAGGCCTAAGTCAAGCATGATGTTACATGTTTCTAAACCATCTAGATGAGGGCGCCTGGGTGGCTCAGTGGGTTAAAGCCTCTGCTTTCGGCTCAGGTCATGATCTCAGGGTCCTGGGATCCAGGCCCGCATCAGGCTCTCTGCTCAGCAGGGAGCCTGCTTCCCCCTCTCTCTCTGCCTGCCTCTCTGCCTCCTTGTGATCTCTCTCCCGCTGTGAAATAAATAAATAAAATCTTTAAAAAAAATAAAAAAAATAAACTTAAACCATCTAGATGGTACTAAATAATGGCACTTTATTCCACATGTCATTCCCAACCTTGCTTTTTGGCTCAACATTCGAGATTTATGCAGGTTGGTTACCTGTAGCTCTAAGTCATGCATCTTCATGGTCATATGGTATCTCATTGTAGCAGCCATCACATTTGTGCTTTTCTTGATGCTGGAGATCTTTGTTGTTCCATTCTCTCACTATCGCCCACAGAAACAATGTCGTCAGGTCTCCTGGTGTGGGCAAGCCAGCACGTACGTGGGGTGAACACCCACAAGTGGAGCTGGCGGGGGATCTGGTTTCTACTCCACTAGGTCTGCCAAGTTGTGTTCTGATGCCTTAGCATCACAAAGGAAGGTCCCTCCACCCACACATCCTGCCAGAACCTCACACAGCTAAAAACCAGCTTTTAATAATCAGAACTTAGACCCTACCTCATTTGGCATATAAACTTAAAGTACTTTTTTGCACGGTTTTAAAGATACACCACAGGCAATGTCTTTGCAGCCACCTCACTTGGGGAAGGCACATTTATGGGTCAGAGGGCTCAAGCCATTTCTCCCCCATGAAGGCACCTGTTTTATGGAAAAGGAAACGTTTTATTTATTGAAATTGGTTCACATCCCAGAGTCAGCTCACCACTCATCAGAGGTCCAGGCACCTGCCCTGCATCTTTGTCCTCAAATTCCAACCTTGAATTTCTCATCTGGATGCTCAAATACTTGGTTTCATTCATTCAGTCCTTCATTAATTCAGCAAAGACTGTTAAGTGGCTATTTAACATCAGTGACTGCAGGTCCCAGGAGATAAAATGACAGCTAACTTTTGCAGAGGGCTTAGTAAGTGTCAAGCATAACTCTGAACGGTTCACACTGAATCCTTACACCTCCCTCTGAAGTACTACAAGGAGCTCCATTTACCCAGAGGACACTGGGGCTGAAGGTAATTGGCTTAATGTCTGGGCTTCAACCCTGGGCTGAGTCCAGAATGAGTTCTGGTAAGCCATATTGTGCCCAAGCCAGCCGCAGCCTCTGCTGTCACAGGGATGGTGGCCCTTGGGGAAGGGTGACGCTTAACAAGGCGTCACAGGGCATACACAGGATGTCTGATGGAGAGCCCAGGGATGTAGAAAGGCCTCCTTGAAGAGGAAACCTAAACTGAGGGGAGGGGATGTGCAGAAGCTGACAAAGGGAAGAGGAAGAGAAGAGAATCCCAGGCAGGATGGCAAGAGACAAGAGCGCAAAGAAGCTGAGGACTTAAAAGACGGGGTTGGGTCTCAGAAGGTGCCCTTGGAGTAGGAGCCTGAAGAAAGCCGGGGACACCTTGCCCACTGGTAAAGAAAACGGGAATCGCCGCCGCCGGCGAGAAACTCTAATGCAAATGCACGCCCAGCAGCAAGAAGGGAGTGTGCCTGGAGCAGTGGAATTTAGTGGGAAACCTAGGAGACGAGATGGAAGGGCTGGCATATTTCACACCGGTCTCGCAGGCCAGGAGATTTTGTCTGCTACGCGGTGTGAGACGAAGCACGTTAGCAGAGGAGGGACTTGTTGTTCCTGGTCTATTTTTTCCCCTAAAATGTGAGCAAGACTTTGTTTTGCTCTTTGCCTGTCCCCATCCCTGGAAGAGCACCAGGCCCTTTGATCTCATTCAATAAATATGCGAACAAGGAAGTGAATGGACGAATGAACACATGAATGAAGTGAAGGGCTGAGTAGATGAATAATTGTGGCTCTAACTCCTCCAGAGATCCCTCATCCCACAGGTGCGGGGAAGACCCGCTCCGCCTCTCCTCCGCGCGGCTTCCACCCCCGCCCTTAGGCTGCGGGTCCGCGCCGCGGCCGCCAGGGGGCGCGGAGCAGGGGGCGTTTCCTACACGGACGGTTTTGCGTAGGGCACCGCATGGGGCGGGGCCTGCGGGCGGGCGCCGCTCGGCTGAGCCGGGTCGACGGGCGGGCGGAACGCAGCTGCGAGGCTGAGGCTGTGCGGCGGTGGCCGGAGCGGTTCGGGAGGCGCACAGGGCGAAGATGGCGGCGGAGCGGCAGGACTCGCTGAGGGAGTTCGTGACGGTGACTGGGGCCGAGGAGGACCGGGCCCGCTTCTTCCTCGAGTCGGCCGGCTGGGACCTGCAGGTAGCGGCGCGGGGCCGGCTGCGTCGGGCCGGCCGGGGACTGCGGAGGCGGGCGTCCGGCGCATCAAGCCCGCGGTGGCCGAAGCGCACAGTCATCCCGCCGGGCTGCGGTTCGACCCAGGCCTCAGGGTCCTGAGGCCGCTTGCCACGCGTCGCCAGCTCGGCTGGGCGTGGGAAAACGCGCGCCAGCCCCGGCCGGGCCCTGCTCTGCCGGGTCTCGGTTTCCCCCTCCGCCTCGTCCGCTCGCGGGGTCAGCGAGACTTTGGGCACTGCCGCGACCCGCGTGGAGAGGGGGACCGGGGGGCGTGGCGGCCGCGCCGAGGCTCGGCTGGGGCCAGGCCGGCGGGAATGACCAGGTCCGGGGTGGAGCTGCGCCGGGGACGAGGTGATCGTTTATTTCCCTTTATGCCGCCCTTGCCGCCCGCGAAGGAAGCCGCCCGGCCCCGGAGTTGGCCCACGCCCCCTCCTACCCAATTCCTGGGAGAGACTCCCTCAACGGTGGTGGCGCAACCTTGGAGCCTGTTCGTCTTTCCTAGTTAAATCATCTGTAAAATGGGAGTCTCGTGGAGTTTATCGTCCAGTGTACTGGCACGTATTACGTATTCATTAGATATTTGTTAATTAAGGCATTGAGATGAGCTACACGAGGGAGGGATTTTTGTAATTGTTGAATCCTCCGTTCCTAGAACAGCTCCTGGCTCATAATGGGCACTCAGTAATTAATTGTAGAAAGAATTGTGTAAATGGTCTTGGTCAGCCTGCGCCTTAGGTGGATGATGATGATTAGTATTTCTTGATTCCCTACCATGAGCCAGGTGCTGTTCTAACTGCTTTACGTGTCTTAAATTATTTAATTTTTGCATTTTGCAGCTGCGATTTAGTGAGGTTAAGTAACTTGCTCAAGGCATCACTAGTTATCAGGTGGAAAAACACAAATGGCCAGAAGACTCCCGTATACCTTCTGTATGTAGAGAGCTAAGGCATGACTGTGCAGGAATGTTAATGGATCCTTTAATTCATTGTGCAGGATTGGTGGGAGAAGTGTCTGCATTGTGCATAGATGAGGAAACTGGGCCTTAGTGAGAAAGTAAACAAAGCAGTCTGGACCAGTCTCCCTGTTCCTGACCCCTGGCTATCCCATAAAAGCTGAGAGTAAGGGCCTGAGCAGACAGCCTGGAATGGAACCTGGCCCTGTCCTTACCAATTGCTTAACTTTGAGCAATTTTCTTAATTTCTTCCTGTTTCTGTATCAGCTATAGAATGAGACAATAATAACACCAATTACATATGGTTCTTTGAGGATTAAATGAGTTAACACATGTAGAGTTATGCTCAGAACAACACGGCACATAAATAAATGCTCAATAAATGTACACTGCTTTTACTGGATCACGTTTCCTAGTAAAATGAGAATGAGGAGTGTCTCCATCCCAGCCTACCTTCTTGCCTTCTATTCCCCTTAGTGGGTGGAATTTGTTTCAGGTGATATGAAGAGATGTGCTTGCTATCTTTTGATCTCATTTTCTGTGGTCTGCAAGTAGAGACCACCTTGTAAGTGTGGGCCGTATCTTTGTGACTTTGCTTCTTTGCACTCAAAGGAAGTATGTGTTAGATGAAGGCCTGTTTAAGAATCCCAAGTTACTACCTCTCTGTTTCAGATCGCCCTAGCGAGCTTTTATGAGGATGGAGGGGACGAAGACATTGTGACCATTTCGCAGGCAACCCCCAGTTCAGTGTCCAGAGGCACAGCCCCCAGGTAAGGGCCAACTTCAATTATTGCTACTTGGGCGTGCTACCAACAGTGATGAGGAGCAATTTCCTGCCTTAATGGAGGATTAGGCCTGGGGATACACACCAGTGGGTTGGAGTAAGAAAGTTAGATTAACTGGTGGATACTAATTCCTTGCATGACGTGTTCCTTTCCTGTAGAGAGAGGCACAACACACTCAGGTGGAGACTTACCTGAGTGTGGTTTATGGTCCAGTCCTGGGAGAGACCACAGAACCTGCTTTTAAGATGTTTGAGGGTCTTTTATTTATCAATGTGAGGAGTGATCTCTCCATCTCTGGAAGTTTTTAAGTAGAAACCAAAGGACTTCCTTTCTGGGGGCTATAGATGTAAAAGATTAGACTAGATGATTTTAGAAAGGCTCTTTTGATATTTTAGGATGCTTGTTACCCTATTTAGTCTTACAGAAAATAAAACTGTGTAACACACTCTTCCCCAGATTGATTAGATGAAACAGAGTTAACCTTTATGATCCCATTTACATCCCCTGTCCCAGCCACCTAAGGGTCCCATGGCAGGTCACTGCTGTGATCTGCAGAGCGAGACAGTGCTGGTCCTCCAGGAGATAGGCAGGGCCTCTTCCTACAAAGGTATCTGAACTACAACTCCCCTTTGCTCTAGCCTGATTTTGTTTCTACCCTCTGGTATATGTTTTCGCCAGAAAAAATTGTTTTGTTTTTAAATCAACCCCAGAATACAGATAGAGTGTTTTTTTGCCAGTGGAGTAGTAAATTATGTTCCTTTCTAAGGGTGTCCAAGCTTTAAATTACATTTCCTCCCTTTCAAGAAGGAGCACTAACCCCACATTTTGTTCCTCCCTAGCTTCTTTCCCTATCTCCCATGTCCAGAGATTAGAGTGGGCAGTTGATCTTTTAATTATTCACAGGGACTAACCTATGAAGTATAGGCGATGGCTCATCTGGTTGTTACTACCTGGAACATGGTTGTTAGGAAGATGTTACATCTGATTTCCTGGGCATGAGTCTTTCATAGGTACCCCACGTTACTGTTGGGATATTGGCGTGTCAGACATACTGGGGGTGGGGGGGAGTTGAAATGTAGCCTCTGATATCAGTCATATGTTCACACCTCCTTTAGTAGCCTTAAAGTCCTATCAAAGCAGTGGTTTATTGGAGCGTAGGCCTACGAGCCCAACTGCCTACATTCAAATTCCAGCTCTGCTACTTGGGAGCTTTGTGACTTTGGATGGTTTACTGAACATCTCAGTGCCTCGGTTTTCCTCACTTGTCAAATGGGCAGTGCCTACAACATGGAAGATTAAAAGAGTTTATAACTTACGAAGCACGTAGAACACAGCACGTGTTAGCCATTGTCCTTTTATTATTATCGTTATTAGCACCAGTTTTCATTATCCCTGTTCTTTTTCTATGTGTCCCCTGTCTCTTTCCATAACAAATACATAGATAAAAATAGACCTAAAAGTAAAAGAATCGAGGAAATAGAGTTTAATGTTAAGGCCAAGGGGGATTGAACACATGTGCAGGCCTAAAGGCTTTGCTTTGTTGCTTTGGGTAAGCTTCAGACATGGTACTCAGCTTGGGGGAAGCCAAGAAAAATGGAGAGGGAGAGCACAGTCTGTTACATCATTGTCCTTCCTGGAAGGAAAACACTGAGTACATTTTCAGGAGAAGCCACTCTTGTACTAGCTCCTCAGAGCAGTTGTGTGTGCGACCTGCCTCTGCCCCCACCCCAAGGGACCAGGCTGCTGCAGGACACTTAGCCTGCTACCGGCTCACCCTGCTCCGCCCCTGCCGTCCTCTCCTTGACTACTGTTTCATGTCCTCACTGTTGCTGTGGAGCAGCACTCCGTTAGTGAGGTCCTCCCTTGATTTTGATTCTAGAACCTGGAATGATGTGAGAAGGCTTATAAATGACCTAAAGTTGCAGGCAGAATTTTGTGTGTATGTTTTCTGGCAAGAAAATTCGTGGCTTTTACCAGATTTTCTAAGATCTTTGGAACATAAAAAAGTTAACCATTTTGCGATAAGATAGTCTAAACTCCTCAGGCATTACAGCTGTCATTTATTGAGCACTTGCCAGGTGCCAGACCCTGGGTTAAGCTTTTACATGTACATTTCTTTAGTCCTCACTACAACCCTATGTATGGGTACTGTTACTGTACCCATTTTACAGATGAAGATACTGAAGCTGGGTGTCTTCCAAGATGCACAGCTGGTAAAACAGGGATTTAAATGCAGATCTGTTTCTGTTTCCAGCATTCAGCTCTCAGCCTGAATGATGTACTGTGACCCTTCATGGACATTCAGGGTCCTCCAGAGCTGGCCCTGAACCTACCGTCCTAATCTTACCCCTTTTCCTTGTTTCTTGGATCTTTATTCCAACCAAACTGATTTCGCTGGTATCTCAGTTGTGCCTTATTTTTGGTTCTCCTGCTTTTGTTTGAGCCTCTCACCTAACTGGACATGTCTGCTCTCTTCTCTGTCCAGCTCCCATGGATCCTTCCAGGTTTAGCTCAGTCCCTTACCTTCTCATTTGAGTGTGTTGTTCGCACCCCATAGGCAGCATTCCATGGCCTTGTTACTCAGAAATCTAGTTACCTATAATTCATTCGCTTCTTGACCCATATCCACATACTACTTGGTGACATCTCTTGTGGGTCATCTTGAACTCCTCTGATGTTTAACTTCATTTTTTCTCCCTCAGTAAATTATAAGTGCCTGGAAGTGGGAGGGCTAGGATTTCAGGAGCACCCACCATCTGTCTAGTTCTGCCAGATAATCTTACCTATGTTGTTATGCCTCAACAACTTTGGAAGTAGGTAGGGTGCTGGGTCTTAGAAAGATTGAGTAACTCAGAACTGCTGTTACGGCAGATTCAAGCCCAAGTCTGTGTGTATACAGAGCTGCTTCTGCCACATACTACCCCCCTGTCCAGCACCTCCCACCCCCGTATGTAGCACAGGGTAGAGCAAGAGGTAGTGGTGAGTTTCTTCCTTTTTTCTTCTTTGATCCGACTTAACTATACTTTCTTAGGATGTCAGGGACTGCCATTTTCTGATTCTCTAAAACTGTACTATCCAGTGTAGGAGCCTATAGCTTCATGTGGCTGTTTAAATTGGTTAAAATTAAATAAACCAAACATTCAGTTATTCATACTAATCACATTTCAGGAACTGAGTAGTTAACTGTGACTGTGACTTCCATACTGGACAGCACAGGTACAACATTTCCATCACTATGAAAAATGGATCTGACAAAGGACTTCTGTGCACTTCAGGGTGCCAGGGTACCTGGGAGATAGAGTTCTGATGCTCAAGCACGTGTGCACGTGGTATTTGAAGGTGTTTAACAACAGAGAGAGGGCTTTTTTCCCATGGATGCCAGGCTGAACATCTATGGAAAACTCCCCCTGGGAAGATTAATGAGTGAAATTAGCCTTTCAGGGCCACAGTGCACATCTATCACTTGGATCCTTTTGAACTATGTCATATAGAGCATCCAGGAGTGCCCAGGTGGTTGCTCTCTGCTAACTCAAGCAGGGAATGCATTTGCTACATTAATTGGTCTTTGTTCTCTCCTTTCTAGTCAATGGCACTTCAAAGCCTGTTTCATCCTCTGATTGTCTCCTTGATATAAACCTTTCTTCAAGATTGAACTGCGGCTTTCTCCCTAGAAAATAACTCCTTGAGGCTTCTCAGTCTAGCCTCAGTAAACCTGTATTATCTTCTTCCTCCGCCCCGCCCCCCTATTATAGAGGACTTACCTGTTCCCCTAAGAAATACAGAAAGTGTTTTTATAAAAGGTGTCTCATGATTTCTAAGTTCCTTGAGAACCATCTAAACTAGAAAAAACGTGGCAGTGTAAAACAATGTCGAAGAAGGAAGGTGACTTCTCACACCCCTTTTTAGAGTGCCCCCTCCAGCCCCACACACAGCTCTGCTTTTTTCCTGAACACCAATAAAGACTTTCCTCTTGACTGACCTGCAGCAGAAGCAGAGATATCTTCAGCCACATACTCATTTCCTTTTCACTTCTTGATAGCTTGCCCTCCTGGAATGTGTTACTGTGTGTGTGTGCATACCCCTTTCAAGCGGTGCCCTGCTGCTCCCCTGCCCCACACTGGCCTCCCGCCCTTTCTCCACCTGACTGATGGTCCACTCATTCTTTGGCACACAGTCCAAATGTTGCATTTTCCTGGGAAACCTTTCTTGATGTTCCCCCATCCCCACCCCACGAGGGATGAGACATTCTGTACCCACATGTCCCCTGTGCTTTCCGCTGCCACAGCCCATACTGCACAGCATTTAACAGAGTTTCCTGGCCCAGGGGCCATGAGCCTATAGCATCTCAAGAATAAGAACTGTGTCTGGTCATCTTTATAGACCTAGCATCCAGTTCAGTATTTAAAAATTAAATGATGAGGAGGTGCCTGACTGGCTCAGTCAGTGAGTGGAGCATGAGGCTCTTGATCTCAGGGTTGTAGGTTCGAGCCCTATGTTGGGTGTAGAGATAAAATTTAAAAATCTGTTTAAAAAAAATAATTAAATGATGAAAATAGCTATCCGATCATAAGTTTTTAAAGTAGTACACACCCCATACTGTTCCACTCTCCTCCCTGTAGGAGAGCTTAAATTGGACTCCATTTTATTTCACAATATCCCTTTCTAATTCATTTGCAGTCCTGCGTTACCTTGAAGAAAATTGCCACATTATTTTGATAGAAAGGCTAACTCTCTTTCACGTGGATCCTTTTCTACCCCACCAAAAAAATCAAACTCCTGTGTCCTCAACTCCTTAGCAGCTGATAACAAGAGTTACTTTTGTTTAACTCTTCCCGCTTTTTGTTCCTTTCTGTGTCTCCAGCGATAATAGGGTAACATCCTTCAGAGACCTCATTCATGACCAAGACGAGGAGGAGGAGGAGGAAGAGGGCCAGAGGTGAGTCTTTGTTGGGGGGTGCACAGCCCACAAGAAAGTCCATGATAGTGGGTAAGCCATCTAGAAGGACGTAGAAGGATAATGTGCTTGGTTATCATTAGCCATTACTACTGTGGGCTAGTCTGGGTGGGTTATATTCTAGAAACAGTCTCCCACTCACTGTAGCTTAGAAGTCATCCCTTTCCCCTGTTACTATTTTTTTCTTTTGGGGTATTCTGGGTTTTCCTTTTTTCAATTATTAAAATAATATGTATTTGTTGAGTGTTTGGGGAAGGGAAACAAATCAATAAGAAGGAAAAAAGTTATTCATGATACCTGGTCACGCAGTGGTCACCAGGTATCAGTGTTTTGGGTGTATATCTTCCCAGGTTGTTTTTGTTGTTGTTGTTTTCTTTGTGTGTGTGTGTGTTTTGTTTTATTAAAGAGGCAATATATCACATAACAAATAGAATAAAAGGCTTATCGGTGTGTATTCCCCCAGTATACACGCATACATATTGTTTGTCTGTTTTTAACCATTAGGAATGCTGTAATAAAAATAGTATCCATTGTGGAAGATACAGAATAGTGTGCTGACAAAATGTAAGAGTCAGGCACCCTTTGGTAACTAGTGTTAATGTTTTGGCATATTTCTGTTCAGTCTTTGCTTTGTATATAAATGTACTTTATTTGGTATTATTTTTTACATGGTGACAGATAATTTTGTTTCTTGTTTTTATTGGATTAATGCTATTCAGTGTTTCTCCATACCATTAAGATTCATTAGTGTTTTCAACAACTACAATAATAATTCATCATGTGGTTGTCCAACATTTAAATTTTTGATGGTTTTTGCCACTGTAAATATCATTGCTGTGGACATCTCTGTATATTAATCTTTGGTTACATTTCAGATTATTTTCTTAGGGTAGTTTCCAGAAATTGCAGGTCAAGGGAATGAATATTTTTAAGCACTTGATCACAGGCTCTTAGTTCACAAGCCGAGGCTTAGAGATTCCATAATAAAGACTTTTCAGTCCACTGAGCAGAACTTCATCTGCAGACTCATTTCACAGATTTTAGTTCCCCACGGGCCCTGCCTCGGTCTGTCAGACATTCTTAACGATCATTATAGTAACCCTTACGGAAATTTAATTATCTCATGATGGTCACTCTTTGGGAAGTGGGCTGAGAAATTACATGTGTTCTGTTCTCTGTTTTCATCCATATAGTGACCTTTACACTGCCTCACAGCCTTCTTTTTAGATACATTCAAGGTTCAGAGTTTTACATTCCTTGAGTGAAAGGCAATGCCATCAAGTATGTGAATGCCCAACTTCTAAATGGCCGCTGCCTCCTTTTCCTGTCCTGTCACATCCTCCAGGTGATGACCTTCCTTTATTTCACATCCTGATTACATTCTCAGCCCCTCAGCATTTCAGATCTGATGACATTGGTGCTGTTGTCCTTGTCAAGGCCTGTGGCTTGCCTTGCATTCAGTGGGGAATGTCAGGAAATAGAAAGCTGAGACTAATTTTATAGATTCTCAATTCTCCCCACTGGAAGACACACCATTGATCTAGCAGAGAATAGGAGCAACAAGGAGGTGGCTAGCCAGGCTACATGAATACTGGTTTTCAGAACCAGATTAAAAACTGCTAACTTCACCTCAAGCCATGCTTGGCCCATTGCAGAGCCTGGTGTGGGTATATTGGGGTTTGTATTTGGCTTTCCCTGACCTCCTTCAGTACCCTCTTCTCATTGCCCCCAGTGGATATCACCAGAATAGCAAGGTGAGGTGAAGCTTGGGTGAAGCTCTTGGTGCTATATCACACCACCTTACATGTGTGCATTACTCTGTGCTTGTTCTTTTGCATACATCTGCTGATTTGAACCTCATGGCCCTGACTTAAGGAGCAGGTAGGTAGGGCATGTGGTCCTTCCCTCCCATTTCAGAGATAAGGAAAATGAGATACAGGGCAATGCACTGGTTTGCTCAGGGTCACTCAGCGGCAGAGCCAACACCGAAGCCTAGCTGCTCATACTAACCACACCGCTGCCACTATTAACCTAGAGCTGCTAGTGGTAGCTGCTTCTCACTGGGACCGTAGTTGCTGTCTCCTAGAGAGGTGCTGGCCACCGGATGAATAATGCCCAGTTGGGACTATTTCTGGAGCTGGCATGTTGTCATGCATGCCTGGAATGCCCTTCCCTGGTTTCTTCACCTGATAAAATGTATCCTTATCCTCAGGATTCAGCCCAGAAGATATTCTAGGAAGCCTTGATTATCCTCCCCAGCTCAGTGCTCCAGAGCACCCCTTACTGACCTGCACTGCTGTTCACACTGCATTACGCCTGCCTGCCTACCTACCTGTTTCCCCAAGTAGACAGTAAATTCCTTAAAGATGGACATTGCCTTTAATTCCGTGTGCCTAGCACCTAGCCCAGAGCCTGACACATGCTCTGTTCATGTTTTCTAAGTGCGTTTAGTGTTATACACGTATTTTCTGCACAGGTTTTATGCTGGGGGCTCAGAGAGAAGTGGACAGCAGATTGTCGGCCCTCCCAGGAAGAAAAGTCCCAACGAGCTGGTGGATGATCTCTTTAAAGGTGCCAAGGAACATGGAGCTGTAGCTGTGGAGCGAGTGACCAAGAGCCCTGGAGAAACCAGTAAACCAAGAGTGAGCATAGGGGTTGTTGTCTGTGGCCATAGGCCTCTGGTTTTGGGGGCTGGGAGGAGCCCTTTCTCACCCCAGTAGTGACTGAACTTGTTTTGTTTTGTCTTTCATTGCTCACTTGCTCTTATATGTGCAAGAGCAATGCAGTTTCTCTCACCTTTTAATGTGAAATCAAGATTTGAGGCAATTTTCAAATCTTGGCCTGTGGGCTAGAACAGATCCTATACACGTTTTATTTGGCCAACTTGATTTACTTAGTGTTTATTTATTTATTTTTGTTTTAATTGAATTAGTAGCACCTGTGTGACATAAATTCTAGATTTCTGTCGTCTTTAGGAAAGTCAGAGTCTTTGATATTATCTTGTACCCAGATTCCTTCATGACCATAATTAACTAGAGCTTAGTAGCAGCTCTTCCCTTCAGCCAAGCAGTGCCCCCCCCCCCAAATTCTCACCAATCCTGGTCACTTCATTGATCTACCATACTGCCTGGCCCTGTGGCTCTTGAGTTCAGTACTGGAGCAAGTGCACCTAGTAGGTAACAAGCTTGAGGTATGTCATCGTATCTGAGTGACCCATCACCATTGCCTGTCTCCTCAAGTGTTTATGAACTTGTGTTCTCTAGCCATTTGCAGGGGGTGGCTATCGTCTTGGGGCAGCACCGGAGGAAGAGTCTGCCTATGTGGCAGGAGAAAGGAGGCAGCATTCCGGCCACGATGTGAGTGTGCATTTACATTCTTTGGGAAACTTGTAGACTGTTCTGCCATTTATTAGACGCAATTGGTCACATGTTATTTGTACCCTCAGCCTCGGAAAGGGAAGAGGCAGTGCCCTTACTATGGTCCTTGAATGGAGAGGATTACCTGACTGGGCAGGGGCACTCATGAGAAGGGGTGACCAGAGGAGATGGACAAATGAAGGAGTTTTCTGAGCATTCCATGAACCTTGGGCAGAGGGATCATGATTCTGGGGTTTTCTGGTGGTGTGGACATGGCTAAAGAACTTGGTCTTCAGTCCACCCAAGGAGGCCTAAAACACAACTTTGAAAAAATTTTCTTTAGTATTGTTCAGTCCTTTTTCCTCTGTATATAGGGTTCCGTCTCCAATAAGTGTCTCATACTATATCAGTAATTGTGAGGTTTTTGAGTTTAATATTGTGCCATAAACAAATGTGTGGCCTTGTGACCATTAGTTTCTATAATGTATTTGTTTTTAATCATTTTGGGTTTTATTCCAAAGTAAAATTGAGCAAGAGGAAAATAAAAACTGCACCTGAGGTAGCAGCTGCTGATATGTTGGCTTGTAGCCTTGACCCTTGGGGTCAAGGGGAGTTAACAGAGATGGGGAGTTAACAGAGATTGTGGATAGCATTTGTAATGACTGCAAAATAGTCCCGTGAGTGAATTTGCCATGGCAGTTTAGTTGAGCAAGAGCTACATGCCAAGCACACTGGCAACCCTACAGATAAGCCACAGCTTTGACTTAGTCACTTGCTCAGAGCCACTTAGCTAGTGATTGCAAAATCGAGACGTAGACCCACGTCTGCTTAAATCAAAGTCCATGCTCTTTTTTTTTTTTTAAGATTTTATTTATTTATTTGACAGAGGAAGAGAGATTACAAACAGGCAGAGAGGCAGGCAGAGAGAGAGGAAGAAGTAGGCTCCCTGCCCAGCAGGGAGCCCGATGCGGGCCTCGATCCCAGGACCCTGAGACCATGACCTGAGCCGAAGGCAGAGGCATTAACCCACTGAGCCACTCAGGCACCCAAAGTCCGTGCTCTTAACCTGTTGCCATATCACCTTATTTGGTGGTTGATGGATTTCCTTGTGCATGCGCTTGTGTGGTATGTCTCTGTTTTCATAATGACACAGGAAAGTAGTAAGAACCTGCTAATTTGCAGGGTCGCATTGGTGTGCTTGTCAGTTTCCTGACGGTGTATGGACTGCTTACCTCCTATTGTCACAGGTTCATGTAGTGTTGAAGCTCTGGAAGAGTGGGTTCAGCCTGGACAATGGTGAACTCAGAAGCTACCAAGACCCATCCAATGCCCAGTTTTTGGAGTCTATCCGCAGAGGGTGAGCAGAGAAGCCTTCCTCTGGGTTCCATGTCAGTGAGTGGAATGAGAGATGGAAAAGAGGCCAATTGAGATGTTTATTATTTAAGAAGTTAAAAAAAATTATTAATTAGAGCAGGAGAGTGCAGCAGGGAGGGACAGAGGGACAAAGAAAATCTCAAGCAGACTGCACCGAGCCCGAAGCCTGACACAGGCTTTGATCCCACGACCCTTAGATCATGACCCAAGCTGCAGCCAAGACTTGGATGCTTAACTGGCTGTGCAACCCAGGCGCCCCCCCCCCAATTTTTAAAAAATTTTATTTGAGAGACCACACGTGCGCATATATGAGCATGGGGGCGGGCAGAAGGAGAGAGAGCCTCAGGCAGGTTCACTCTCAGCGCAGAGCCCGATGCAGGGTTCAGTCTCAGAACCCTGAGATCATGATCTGAGCCAAAGTCAAGAGTTGGACACTCAACTGACTGAGCCACCCAGGTGCCCTAAGAAGTAAAAAATTTTAAGCAGATTTAACAGTTAAATATAGATTCTAAAACCTGGTGTGTCTCTTTTTCCCTTCTGGGCCTGGGACAGAACCAAGTGACCAAATAAGGTAGAGGTCCCAGCTGTGATTTTGAGCAAGCGAGAGACAAGTGGGAGTCAGACAATAGCCAGTAAAGTAGCCGCTCCCTGTGGACCCCAGCATTGCCTTTTCTCTTGCAGGGAGGTGCCAGCAGAGCTGCGGAGGTTAGCTCACGGTGGGCAGGTGAATTTGGACATGGAAGACCATCGGGATGAGGATTTTGTGAAGCCCAAGGGAACCTTCAAAGCCTTCACTGGAGAGGGTCAGAAACTGGGCAGGTAAGAGCAGCACAGGCAGAAGTGGGACGTGCCGGTCACTCTGCCAGCCCCCGCAGACCCAGCGTCACACTCACTTGACATGTAGCTGTTCACCGTTATATAGTACTGCACATTTCATTTGTATGAGAGGAAGTGTGGAGAACGTGGACTTTGGTGTTAAAAGACCTGAGTTTAAAATCTTTTCTTTACTTTCTAGCCACATGACCTTTGACTGTATAACCTCAGTTTGCCCAAGTATAAAATGAGACCGATGAGAGTCCTTACCTCCTTAGTTACTGTGAGGAGTGCAGAGCGCTGCCGCACAGTGAGCAGTCAGTCAGTGTAAGCAGGAAGGGTAATATGTTGCTGCTTTGATTCAGTAATCTAGCGTGTTTATGGCAGTAGTAACCTCCTTCGTGGCTTTTGGCTGAAACAGACACACATTTTCTTGGGTCACCTGAAGTGGGGGTTTGGAGGGATGAGAAATCCTAGACTCTCCCACCCAGCCAACCTTACAGCAGCTTTGTTCAGGATCCAAGGAAGCCCAGGGACATTATTGCCCTGTGCAGGCTGCTGCTCCACCATTTTGGTGGCCCCTATCTCTCCTTTGGCCCTGCCTGACACTCACTGTCACCTCCTGTGACTTTTTCAGCCTTGTGTCCTGCCACTGCCTCCATCTTGCATTCAGACCCCTGATAGGATCTGATTGGTTGAAGCCACTCTTGCCTTTGATAGGCAGAGTTCTCCCAGACCTTGGCCAGCCCATACTCAGGCTGCCTTCTCTCAGAGACCCATTCAGCTCTGTTCGTGGGGTCAGTTGGTCGGTGTTCTTCAGAGAGAACTGTGGACAGAGGAGGTACTCGGAATAGTGACCCTCCCTGCTAGTACAATCATTATTTTACAGAGGGAATGCTAAGATTCTCGGACTCTAAGGGTTATCCTTGGGTTCTTGACTAGTATGGGGTGGAACTGGGTTTGGAACCCAGGCCTTTTGACTGGCATTTCTTCCCACACCTGTACAGTGAGCACCCTCTCTGACCTAGATCTGGCAGCTCTTGAGCTAGGCACTGCCCGTGCTCACCTCATCACCATCTGTAGGGATCAGAGTGTGGTCTGCCAGCAGCTGTGCCCTTTGAGCTTCAGCTGGGCCCTCCTGGAATCCCCTACCTCCCTGTTGGCTATTCATCCCTTATCAGGAGCAAAGGTGATAGCTCAGGACATTAGAGACCGATGGACTGATTTCCCAGGACCAAAATAGTAAGTCTACCCTGCTCTCATTTCGTCCACCGCATTGGGCCTGTGGGTTAGTTCCAAGATAGCTGTCCTCGGAGTGGTCCTGTCTGTGGCTTCCCTGCCAGCTGTGGTAAACTTTGTAGAGCACTAGATAATTCTTTTTTAATTATTAAAGTAAAACATATTTATCTTTTAAAAAATAATAGAAAATACAGGGCGCCTGGGTGGCTCAGTGGGTTAAAGCCTCTGCTTTCGGCCCAGGTCATGATCTCAGGGTCCTGGGATCGAGGCCCGCATCGGGCTCTCTGCTTGGCAGGGAGCCTGCTTCCCCCTCTCTCTCTCTGCCTGCCTCTCTGCCTCCTTGTGATCTCTCTCCCACTGTGAAATAAATAAATAAAATCTTTAAAAAAAAAAAAATAATAGAAAATACAGATCAAGAATAAAAACAATTAAACACCCAGATATAGCCAATTAGTATCATTCGGTCCTATATGTGTGGGTGTGTATATGTGTAAACTGAGTATGCTGTTTTATCACTTGCTGTTTTGCTTAATGAAAGTAATATGGCTGTCCGTACCAGTAAATATATTTCTACAATCTTACTTCTAATGCTAACATAACTTTCGATCTTATGTATGTGCTCTAGTTTAACCAGTCCCTGCTGTGAACCATTTAGGCAGTTGCCAGTATCAAGAAGCACATTGTAATGAGTATCTCTAATGCATTGTATACCCCCAATCTTGGGCTAGGAGTAAAATTGCTGGCTCAAAAGGTCTTCATATTTTTAAGATGATGTCAGATTGTCCTCCAAAAAGGATATATCCATTTTTATGCACCAGCTATTATAAGGAAGGGCTCAGAACTCAGAACACCGTACAGTTGGGCTTATTTGGTTTCATGATGCTAATGGGAAATGCTACTACTGGAAAGTCTATATTATTTGTGCAAGACTCCACATCTCAACAAACTTATAAAAAAATTTTTTTAAGATTTTATTTATTTACTTGGAGAGAGAGAACACGAGCAGGGCGAGTGGCAGAGGGAGAAGCAGACTCCCTGCTGAGCACAAAGCCTGTTGCGGGGCTCGATTCAGGGACTCTGAGGTAATGACCTGAGCTGAAGGCAGACACTTAACCAACTAAGTCACCCAGGCGGCCCCCCAAAATTAAAATGTTTTAAGGAAGTCTGTTTAGCAAGAGGAAAATAATTTTATTAGTGTGGAGGATGACTTGAACAAGTTGAGATTTCTATGAAAAATGAGCAAAAGACATGTTTATACAGCTAAATGAGGTTTTATAAGCTAAGTAAGGTTTTAACTTTTCAGTCTAAACCAGATGGACAGCTTTTTCTAGTTTTTCCCATAAATCTTGGAACATTTTACATTGTCATCTTGTCAGCTAAAATGATCAAAGGCCAAAAGTAAGAAAATGTTCTCAGGTTTCCCTCAAAAATCAGTCATTCCTGGGCTTTTTCTTCAGTTATCTGAATGAATAACCTGTTCTCAGTTCAAAAACTTGAGAAAATTCTTAAAGTTGTATTAAACTTCATTTTTTAGGTTTTACATTGTTTGGATGGGAACTAATCTGAAGGTCCAGGAAAGAATTTCTTTGTTTGATTATGAGTAGCAAACACCAAGAAAGCCCTGGGAGGGTGTGAGTTTGCTGCTGCCTGGATTGAGTTTCGGCTGCTCACCATTCTTCCTGGAGTGGTCATTTTGTAAAGAGATGGCAAGGTGTCTGGGCGCCTGGGTGGCTCAGTGGGTTAAAGCCTCTGCCTTCGGCTCAGGTCATGATCTCAGGGTCCTGGGATCGAGGCCCGCATCGGGCTCTCTGCTCAGCAGGGAGCCTGCTTCCTCCTCTCTCTCTGCCTGCCTCTCATCCTACTTGTGATCTGATCTCTCTGTGTCAAATAAATAAATTAAAAAAAAAAAAAACTTTAAAAGAGATGGCAAGGTGTCAGCACTTATAATTGTGACGACAAAGCACCTTAGTGCCCAGTTAATTCCCGACTACAAAGGAAATGAGCAGTTGGGTGATTCAGGCTTTCAATCTGGGTGAAGTTCTGTTGCCCCTGTGAGTTGTATGGTATTTGCAGGGAGATAGTAAAGAAACTTTTGGATATCTGATCTGATCATTCCCATTCCTGGGTGAAGTGCCTTCACTGCCTCAGATGACCCAGCCGCTCCTTTCAAGGTATGGCTCAAGTGCTGGCAGTTCTCCAGAAACACCAGACCTAAGGCTTAGTTCCCTTGAACCAATGCACATGGCTATCATGTACAACTAGAGCAATATGGACCTACTACTTTTTGAGTGTCTTGCTACAAATAAGAAACGTAAGATCTGGTATGGAGGTTCCTCCCACTCCAATCCTCACCTTCCTTGAGGGCTGTGTAAGTTGGGAGTGCCCCTTAAGTGACCTTCTAGTTACAGCCATGGCCAGGCAGTAGCATCTCCAACTGATTTGGGCCCAGAATGTAGACAAATATGTGGGGCAGGACCTTGAGAAATGATAGTAATCAGCTTTTAGACTATTTTTCTGCTGTTGCCAAAGCACTGGAGTAAGCATTTCCTATGTGTTACCACCTTTAATCCTGTTTCAATCCGTAGGCTACAAAGACTATGAGCCTTGCAGAGGTCAGGTTGCACCCAAGGTCACACTGCTGTTTGGTGCAGAGATGGGTTCTCTCCAGTCTCTGGTTTTACCTCCCATGCTGTATTGCATCTGAGATGTTCTTACATAGCCACATAGGCCTTTGTTTGTGTTCCTAGTATATGCTGGATACGGGGCATTATTTTTAGCTATTATCTCAACCAGAAATTTCATTTAACTCCCATTTTATTGATGAGCAAATTGTGCCTTGGGGCAGTGTTACATAAGTTCAGGTCTAGGTCTGCCTGACTCCAAGGCTTGGTGGGAGATTACGGCAGGTGTTAGAGCACAGGACAAGAACCAGGCAGCTTGGCTTGAGGCCTGGCTTCACCTCAGTCCAACACTGGGATCTTGAGTACATTGCTTAATCCTATTGTGCCTCAGTTTCCTCACCTAAGAAGTAGAAATGATGAATTACTACCTCACACACCATTGAGGATTAAATGGAACTCCTGGGCGTGAAATACTCAGCCTAGGGCCCAGCTTGCTGATGGCAGGTCCTGTGCTGTTTTCCCAGCATCACACTGACTCTCTTTCATAGGAATGGCTGCCATGTAGGGGACTGCCTGCCCTAAGAGGTACAGAGGTGGGATAGGGATAGTAGTCCCCTTTTACAGAAAAGGAAATTGAGACGCCCAGATATTCACTAACTGCTGAGGATCACCTAGCTCATGAGCGAGGGCTATATCAGGTTCTTTGGGAGCAGGGGACAGGTTTGAGAAAGCAATTTTAACGTAAGTATTTGTTTCTTAAAGTAAACCATAGAATGTGAAGCTTGACCAAGTCCTGGCTGGTAGGAACTGGTGCCCTCCAACATGCACTTCTGTTTTCCCACCCGTACAGTGGAGACCGTACCCGTCTCAAAGGATGGTTGTGATGAGTCATGGGGCTGTGGCTATCAAACCCCCACCCCAGGACAGCACGTGCGCAAGTGAATGCCATTCCCATTTCCCTGGTTTCCCCTCCACCCTTTCCCATATGGATACTCTTGGCGCTCTTCGGAATAGTTTCTCTTTCACTGTAGGCCTGACTGAAGATGTGAGAATTCCCTTTCTGGCAGGCAGTAGCTTCACTGAGTACCTGTTCTGTCCTTGGAAGTGTTACATGAACAGTTGAGGGACAGGCCACCTGCAGTCTAATTAGACAGTTGACCTAATGCCCATGAAACTCCTGAGCAAAACAGAGGCAGTCTTAGGCACTTACAGGCGTAATGTTAACCTTTCCACTGTTCCTGAGCATCTGTTGAAGTTTGGGGTGTTGCGGTTTCTCTGTGTGCGCTGGCCCACATTTGAGTCCCACGTGCAAAGCATGTGTGGTTAAATAAGTTCGCCTTAACTGCGCAGTCTCTCAAGACGTTTAATATGCAAGTGGCTTCTGATGCTGCCAGTTTGTTTTGTGGCATTTCCACAACCTTCTTGGGTGATGGTGGGATTAGGATCTCAGAAAACACACTTGGGAAAGCGCTTTCTGTTGGATTTACTACGGGTACCATTTTTAGCTTGTAAAGATCCAGGGCAAAGGGCAAGGTCTAAAAACTGATGACAGTAGAGACTTGGGAAAGCAAACAAGCTGACATCTCATGGCCTTTTCTCTGCATGGGTCTGGGTTAGGCCTTCTGCTAAAAGAAAGGCTGGGAGCAAGATGCACGAGTGTATACAGGAGAAGACTGAAACCTCCCAACAGTTGCCGAGAACTGGGTGTTTTGTTTTGTTTGGAAGATTTGCACTAGCAGGGAGGAACAGAGGGGGAGGGACAGGCAGACTCAGGCTGAGCACGGAGCCCAGCATGGGGCTCAATCTCACAACCCTGAGATCATGACCTGAGCAGAAATCAGGAGTTAGGACACTGAACGGACTGAGCCACCCAGGTGCCCCCAGAATTGGGGGTTCATTTTCCATATGTCTGTGTTGTATGTAATTCTCCCCTTTATCCCTCACAAAATCTGAGTAAGGCACATAGCCTTAACCCTTGTTCAAAATCCTCATTACTACCCTTGTTGAAACTAAGGGAGTTCGAGTAACTTGTGCAGCATCACATAGCTAATGGGTGAATTCAGACCCCAGTTCATCTGATCTAAGATCTGAACTCTAAACACTGCAGCAGACACCATGTCCTGTTCATCCTGTGTAAATAATGCCTGTGGTGCAGGATACTTGTTTGGCCTGTGGGAAATCTCTGACCCCTTCTGATAGTTGACACAGGAGAATAAAGGTGCACATGAATAAGGTTGTAGTAGGGAGTGCAGGCCTGAAAATTCTGTGACAGGGAAAGAGTCTGGACTGGTCCCTGCATCCTAGCAGTCACGTCCCGGGCTCTGTTAGGCCCCCTCTGCTGCAGACCTGGACTGCCCTCTCTCGTTGAGGCTAAAACTCAGCCTGGTCTGGTCCCGCTACAGGCTGCCTTGCATACTGCTTTGAGGACACCAAGGAAGAAGGGGGTTAGTCACTTGCCCCAGTTACTCAGGAGTGAGGAAGATAGCAACAGCCCAGGGCCTGAGCATGTCCTGCTGGGCCCGTAGGTAGGATCCACGAGGGCAGGGCTTGTTTCGGTCACTCCCTGTGTTGGCAGCAGCAAGCCTGGTCCCGCGTACAGCAACTGCTCAGGTCGACTTTGAGGCGGGATTGCTTCCTACAGGGGCCTTGTTTCTGCATGCAGCCTGACATGCTCCTCTCTCCTCAGCACGGCCCCCCAGGTGTTGAATACCAGCTCTCCAGCTCAACAGGCAGAAAATGAAGCCAAAGCCAGCTCTTCTGTCTCAATCGATGAGTCACAGCCCACCACAAACATCCAAATACGGCTTGCCGACGGCGGGAGGCTGGTGCAGAAGTTTAACCACAGCCACAGGTGCCTTGTGCCATCTGGCCTTGCTTATTCTGGGAGGGCCCCCTAAACACCAGCAGGCACTCCATGCTGTCCTGAAGGAGATAGTGGGATGGGAAGGTCTGTAGGTCTAAAGCCTTTGGTTCTAGTCCCTGCTCTTGCATTAAGTGTGGCCAGTAACTGCTTACTTCCCTTCTGTGGGTCTCATTCCTCACCTGTAAAAATAGGGGATTGGAATTCTCAGGTCTTTTAGCACCAACAGTATACATTCACAGGAGATTTCATGGTAAAGCCCAAGTGCAGAAGAATAAAATCTGAACTGTTGTGGTTGATGGAGGGTGGGGGGCAGGGGGACATAGTGCCAGCATCTCCTCCAGCTACCCACCCCCCTCCACGGTATCTCCGAAAACCACTGGACTGTCCAAGTCTCTTCTAGATCTGCCCTTTGAGAGTACTAGAATACCTGCTCTGCAGTTTTAGATCATCTGGGCTGGATCAAAGCAAACTGTGCCAACCCCATTTTAAAGATAGGGAAACTGAGGCGAGGAGAGATTGAAGAGATTAGCAGCGAAGGACTGTTACTGGTATTATAAGTATTTGGCAACTCTTTTCTAGAATAGCCGTATCTAAATTTCATTAGTCATAGGCCAACTAAACCAGAAGCACATGTGGGGCCCAGGGAATGGCTTGACAGTCCTTGTGTGCTGACAGGGGTCTCCCTGTGGGCTAAGTTGTGACACGAGGGTGATTAGGATTACAGGAGATGGGTCAGGCAGAGGAGCCTCTAGGAGGAGGGACCCTAATGGGGGCAGGAAGCCCGGCACGATGAAAATCTCGGAGAAGACAGAGAACAAGGGGAAGAAGGGTGGTCTCAAAGTAGGTAGGGCTTGGGATCACAGTAAGGCGATCAGTGTTTATCCCAAGAAACAGGGAGCAGCTGTGAAGGTTTGAGGCAAGGGAGCGACATGACCTGATGTGTTTCCAAATGAGTGTTTGGCTGCCCTGCGGAGAAGGATGGCCAGGGGGTTGTGGACAGCAGGGGAGGGCCCTGCTCACCCACCTCCCCACTCACCCCTGCTCCACCAGGATCAGTGACATCCGACTCTTCATCGTGGACGCCCGGCCCGCCATGGCTGCCACCAGCTTTGTCCTCATGACTACCTTCCCGAACAAAGAGCTGGCTGACGAGAGCCAGACCCTGAAGGAAGCCAACCTACTGAACGCCGTCATCGTGCAGCGGTTAACATAGCCGCCCGCCCTGCTGGCAGCGTCCTCTCCCTCCTGCGTCTCCCATGGCCAGCTGCCCCGTGGGGACCACCCTTCCCGCCCCTCCTGCACACCCAGCAGTCCAGTGCTGCGTCTCCGTAGCTCTGGGTTCTTAGGTCTCGGTTGGACATTTGTTTGCTCCTTAGTTGCATCTCCTGGGTTTTTGTGAACGATCAATGGACTTTAAAGAAAAAAATAAAAATAACCAAAAAAATTGAAGGAATATCACCAGCATGTTGTACGGAACCTCTCCCACTGAAGCCGGCTTTGATTGCTTTAAAATCACATTAATTTCCAGGGTGTGTGGGGAGGAGCCCCCCTTCCACCATCTCTGCTTAAAAATTGCTTGTGGCCCACAACTCCCATCTGCTAATGTCCACCCACCATCCCTGAGATGACTAGCAGAGCGTTTCCCCCCTTGGTTGGGAAGAGCGTCAGGCACTTGAAGAAAGAGGCTTTGTAGCCACTTGCTCCCACAAGAACAAACCTCTTGACTGGATCAAACTGGGCAGCAGCAGGAGTGCCTGCAGTGTGAGGTCAGATCTAGATGACCACGTGCCCTTCAGGTGAAAATAAATACTTCCTGTGCTCTTTTCGCTCAACCCTGGGAAATTTGAGCTCCCTGGGCTGGGGCCAGTTGGGATTTTGTTGACATCCGCCTGCCCCAGCCCTTTACTCCCCCATCTGGGCTACTCGTACCCTGATCTCCTCAGCCCTTCTGCCATTGCCTTATTGATTCCATGTGCAGAGATCTGTACCTGGGAGACAGATAGGGTATCTTCTCATTGGAAAGCAGCTCCTGCCAACTCAAGTGAGTGCAGAGTAGGGCATCTTGGCCTAGAAGAGGAACAGATTCAGAGTGTCCCTGAGCTATCACTCACGGTGCAGGGCAAATCAGATGGTGCAGAAGGGGCGGTTTCCCTGTGCCGCAAGCCCCTTCCACTGTGTGAGCGTTTGTGAGAGGCTCCTGCTGAGTCCGTTTTGAGGGTGAATGCAGCATCCACGGCTCTAGTGTACAGGTCCTGTGCGCAGTTCTCTGCCCTGCTGCCCTCCAACTGGCAGCCCAGGCAGGAGCTCCCCTGATAAAGGCCTCCCCCCAGAAGCATGCTTCTGTGTGAGTTTAGCAGAGGAGGATCACAGGGGTCTCGGATGGAAGTCCTACCGCCCTACCAGCTGAACCACGGATTCCAAATCAGCACTGACTCAGAGTCTCCTGGTTTTGAATCATAATGTGCCTCAGCCCTCTCACCAGGCACTCCTCGCCACACACTTTCTCTTTCCTGCTTCACCCCTGCAGCAAGACAGGAATATTGTTTCCCCCAGAGCTAGGGAAGGGCTTGGGGTTTCCGATCCCAAACTGGCAGGGGCCTGCCAGAGTAGCAGGGTCCTCGGCATGTCTGGCAGGCAGAGGTGACCGCGGATACTAAATGCGGGTCTGGAAAAACTTTGTAAATTGTCACCTTAACGATTAAAAACCAGAATGAGGACAACAGTTTTGTACTTTTTAATGGATTGCTCTGAAAGAGTGTAATAACAGTAGCTACTACAGTGCAAAACCTAAAGCCCAGGTCACAGCTGGTAAGCGGCAAGGTGCTCTCTGTCTTCTTCCAAAGCTCATGCCCTTAATCGATGTGCCCTGTATCTGTATACACTCCATCCTCCAACCCCCAGCCCTGTATGCATACACTCTGCTTAACGTTAATTCTGCTTACATTAATTAGTACGTAGCCAGAGAGATCATAAAAACACCACTTATAACCTGAATCATCTGGAAGAATTTACAAAGGTCTCTTCAGATTCCCACCTAGCCCGGAGAAGTAGGTGATACAGCTGATCTAATTGTTGGAGCCACCACAGTTTAGATGGACTGGGTGTCTAGCCCAAGGTCGGAGGGATTGCCAGCCACCAAGCCAGAGCTCACACTGGTCTGGATCCAGGCCAGGCAAGGATGTTTTCAGCCCTAGCTTTCTGTTCTGGGTGGCTCAGATGGGAAGGTCCATCACAGGTTTTTTTTTTTTCAAAAAAAAAAACTACAACCACTGGTTCTGGGGCTTCTGAAATCAGGGCAGTTGTTCTCAACTAGACATTCCATTCATCGGGGAGGATTTTGAGTCATCCCCAGAATTGGTTGGTTGGTAAGGGAACCTCCTGGCATTGCATGGGCCAATGATATAATGGAAAACATGGGACCTGCCCTGATGGAACAATATTTAAAATTCAGCACTGAGTGAAAAACACAGGTTAACGGTGGTGATGATGATGCCTCACCAAGTTTACTTTAAGCCAAGTTTAAACTGTTCTCTCCCATGCAACATGTGTATTGTTTCTGTTTGGTCTTGCAAACTACACCATGGCAAACCCTGTAGGCACAGTCTGGGATATATCTGGTCGTCTCCTCAGGAGGTGGCCTCGGGAGGAAGCGAGCATGTAGGCAGCAGTGGGGCATAGCTCTAGGGCTTCGGCTGGCATTGCCAAAGTGCCCTCCAGGGCAGCAGCGCCCTTTTCCATGCCCACCAGGAGCCCCTTAAAGCCAACTTGGAGCTCAGGGGGGGAAGCAGCTGGTGCAGAATGGTGGGTTCGCTGCTTGGCACCCTCTGCCCTAGCCACCAGCATGGTCAGAGGGGATGGCTGCAGGACTTCTCCCTCCCAGGGCCAAATAAAGGGAGGTCTTCCTTCTTTAAATGGGTTTTACACCTGTTCCTGGCCGGGAGCTGTGGCCTCCCCCACTCCTTTCTGGGTCCATTCTTCCCCGGCCAGGACTGGGAAGCAGAGCAGATACCACATGGTCGACCTCTGCTGGCCAACCTGTTCCCCAGCTGGGCAGCTCATGCACCTGGGACTTCTCTCTCTCCCATGGCCCCAAGCCTCACCCCACATCCAGTCCATCAGCAAGTTCTCTGGGCTCAGCTGGACGTGCATCCCAGATCAAGCCACTTGTCCCTCCCCTGGGTCTTCCAGCCCAGCCTCCATATTGTCTCTGCCGACAACCACCACACTGACCTCGATGAGCCCTGCTTCTGCCCTTACCTGGACAGTCTGTTCACAAATAGGCACCGCACCCGTCACTTCCTTTAAAGCCCTCAAGCTTGTCCCCCCCCCCCTCCTGCCCCTTTACCCCTAGAAACTGCTCGCTGAGGCCTAGAGAGCTCTGGCCCCTGCCGGTCACTTGGTATCCCTTTGTCCTTTATTTTCCTTCTCTGACCTCCCTCTGGTGCATTATATATTCTGTGTGTCTGTTTCCTTCATCCCTCCACTAGATAGATAATAAGCTCCATGAAGACAGGGCTTTTGTGTAACTCGTACCCTGAGCCTCCAGCACAGTGCCTGACTCAGCAGGTCCTCCACAAATAACTGGTTGGATGAACCTGCGGAAAAAGTGAAGACCTCCCTCTCTCAACTCAAGGATGACAACTGCCCTGCCCAGCATGCCCCATGTGGTCCTGCTTAGGTAACTGCAGTCCCTCCCTTCTCCCCAAAGCAGGTTCTCATTCAGCCACAGGAGGGCATCATCCCAAAGGGCACCTGTTGCTTCCAGCAGAGGTACTAAGAAGGTGGAGCTAAAACCGTTGTGTATTAGGTCCTTTCTGGTCCTGCCTGAACTGGACTAGGACTTTATTAAGGACCAATTCCCTTCTGTCTTGAGCACCTGAGATCTTCAGTGTCAAGACCAGGTCTTTAAGTATGACTGATGATAACTGGAGCATCCAATACTTTGTGCAGGCCCTGCAGGTACATTACCACCCATAGTCTGACAGCAACCAGAGGTACTATGGTTAGCTCATTTATTGGAGAAAGACACTGAGTCTTGGCATGGTGAAAGGACTAACCTGAAGTCCCACACTGAGAAAAACACAGAACCAAGATTTGAATCCCAACAGCCTGACCAAAGCTAAGCCCTTGACCACCAGACTTTTGCTGTGAAAAAGCCAGGCCCAAGGACAGAGGCTGGAGAGACAATTGGGGCAGGGGGAAATCAGGGAGGGCTTCTCTGAAGAGGGCACTATGGACTATGTAGGATGATCAAGAGTTTGTTCTTTGACAAAGAGGCAAAAAGATTTCCCTTCCTTAGGAGACAAACCCAAAGGATGTATGAAGATATGGGGCAGGCAGATCTGGCTGACCTCTGGGCTCTGAGAGGGAGCCAATGCCAGGGACAGCATCTGGTCCCCTACTGAGGGACAAGAGTAAGTCCCCCATCAGACTTGTGAGATGAGAGCAAACTGATGAAACCAGAAATGGACCCCAGAACTTGGGGCCCAAGCCCTTCCTCCTTAACTCCCTTCTCTCTGCTCTGCCATTTTCCCATTTGTAAAGTGGTTTGTCTGCAGAATTAAAGGAATCAACACACCTAATGCTCTTAGCTCAGTGACCTGAGTTGTCGATAACAGTTTCCCAGACCTTTGAGTTCCTTTGTCCCCAGATCAGCCAGTACTGTTGATTTTGAAAATCATGCCCCAGCCTCCAGGGCAGGTTTGGGACAACTAACTCCCCACAGGTGACAGAGTTTATCAGAAGATTTCAGACTGATAAGGTGGCTGGTCAGCTTGAGTGACCCTTGCACTGTCTCTCCCTGGGCCCAGGGTCTGTCCTTGCCAGCTTGATTTTCAGCCAAGAACCTGAAAGTCAAGGTCCCAATCAGCTGAGACCCAGAAGGCTCTGACCAGGCAGCTTATCAATGATCCTCGATCCCAAGAAGATGAGACAGCTTCCCCTCCAGGCAGACCAGACAAGTGCCCAAATCCCCAGTGGTGGCCAGATTTCGAAAGAGACTTTGAACTCTGAACACTCTGAGCTCTCCAGCCAGATGACAGAGATCTATAGTGGGGGGGGGGAGTCCCTGGGGACAAGAGTTGTCACAAAGGCATGACGGTTATCTAAACCAAGTCCTTGAAGCCCCAAAGGCTCAAGTAGAAGTAACCAAGAGACAATTTTCCCAGGGCCCTGAACTAGACCTGGATTTGAATTTCACCCCACTCCTTCTTAACTGGCTGTGTGTCCTTGGACCAGCTGCTCCCCTCTCTGAGCCTTAATGCCGTCATTTCTAAAGGATGACAGTGAATTAAGTGAAATAATCCGTAGAGGCTCACACTTGAGCTTCCAGTGTTACTTGGTCAGGGCAAGAGATAGACCAGTGAGCTTGCTAACAGCCTTCTGTTTTCACAGGAGCAGTGAGATCTTGAGTACAAGAAAATGTACTTTGTAAAATCCAGGTCTCCCAAAGATTTGGAATATTAAGTGAGAGAGGGGCACCTGGGTGGCATAGTCGGTTAAGCGTCTGCCTTCGGCTCAGGTCATGATCCCAGGGTCCTGGGATCAAGCACCGCATCAGGCTCTCTGCTCAGTGGGAAGCCTGCTTCTCCCTCTCCCACTCCCCCTGCTTGTGTACCCTCTCTCACTGTGTCTGTCTCTGTCAAATAAATAAATAAAATCTTAAAGAGATAATAAAATAAATAAAATTTTTTAAAAATAGATAAAATCTTTTTAAAAATAAATAAAAATTTTTGAAAAAGTTAAACAAGTGAAAGAAATGTAGTCTATGGTGTCCATCAGCCAACCAGAGTTGGTGAGCACCTGCTTGGTATCAGGCCTCAGGGTTCATGGTGAGCCACCAGGTTCGTTCAGCGTCCTGCCCCATGTACAGTCTGTACAGAAGGGAGGTAACTAAAGAACAGCAAAGATGGTGGGAGAGAGACCAACCCTGGGAGCTTCTCACAGGCTCCATGTCAGCCTTCTCCAAGGTGGGAATTTTGGAGCCAAGAACTGGATGTTGTACAGATATCAATCAACCAGGTAGAGAGTAGGTAGAGAATGTTCTGGGAAGAGGAACAGGAGGCACAAGGGCCGGTTAGCTCAAGAGAGTGTGGTGCATTCTGGGAGTGAGACATGCACACGTGAATGAATGAATAGCTTTGGATCAGACTTTGTAATATAAGACATTTCCAAATGAATTTTAAAAGTCCATCCACCCAGATGGTTACATAAATTCTGGGTACAGTCTCATAGTAAATACAGTGCAGCCATTTGTAAAGAATGAGTTCTTCATGCATGAAAATGGATGTTCTCCAAGATACCTGATAAGTCATTTCCAGGAATAGGGCTCACCATGTGCCAGACACTGCACTTGATGAAAATTAACTCGTGATCCTCACACCGACCCCATTCGGGGGAAAAAGAAAAGAGAAACCTGGAACGTAGGTTACTTGTTCTAAGTCACTCAGCCAGTAGGTGGGAGAGGCAGGATTTGAACTTGGGGCCTGCATCCAACATCTCTGCTGGACCATTTCCCCTCCCTCCTTCAGAATTATGTAGTTTGCTTCTGTAGGGGAGGCAAAACATCACCGCCACCCATCTTAGGTTTTCAGCTGGAACTTTTAACAAGAGTTAGTTTAACAAGAGAAAACACTTGGATTAATTCATGCAGCACACATTACTCAGAGAAACCTACTGAAAAGCAACTTAAAATGGCAGCTTATAATTCCAATACATTTTGCAGAGAAATGACAGGACAAAGGGAAATGACTTCAGGCTTTGGAGGGAAGCAGACTGTGGAAAGGTAAATACGTGGGAGGGAACGAATGGAAGAAGGTTTGTTTGCAAATTCCCTTGGTGTCATCTCTAGATTTATACCTGTCTCCGATAAAAGGAGAATTTATATCCTGCCTTTAGGCAGAAAAGAGGGAGCTTTTTCTGGGCTTGCTCCTTCTTAATTGCCTTCAGCTCAAAATAATTTTTATGTCAAGGAGTCATAGTTTGGGATGACACATTCTGGTTTCCTTCACTTCCATCCATATAAAATAAAATGGTTATAAATACATTTGGGGTTACATCTAGAGAGACCTCTCCACTCTGGAAAAACACACCAAACAGTTATCGTGGGTGCCAGGAGCTGGGGCATCTGGGTGGCTGAGGGATGGCGTGGAAGGAGGATTTTTTTTTGCTTTTTGTTTTAGAATTTTTTATCAGGCACTTTCAGTGCCTACTAAAGGTCCTGCTGGCTGGGGAAGAGGACGGATTCACAACATGTATGCTTTGTATGCTAGGACCACTTTGGAAAATGAAAATGAATTTTCCTAGATGTGAACCTAAGAGAAATGAGGTCCAAAAAAGACATTTCATAAGCCCCAAACGAGTCACAACCGAAGTTCCCATGAATGGTAGAATATACAAATATATAACCACCACAGAGCAAGGCAAATGAACAGGGGACCGCTGAACAAACACACTGATGCATCTCATGGACATGACGTTCATCCAAAGAATCCAACCACAAAAGAGCTCACACCACGTGATTCCACTGGTCTGTGGTGTCAGAAGTCAGGATCAAGGGTGCTCTCGGGAGAGGGGGAAGGAGCAAATGGAAGGGCTCAGTGGGAGTTCTCAGGGGCTGGTCGTGGGCCATTCCTCGAATTGGGTGATGGTTTCTCAAGTGTGTTCAGTCCGTGAGAATTCATCAAGATCACAATTTTGACTGAATTATCTGTATGCATGTCATCCATGAATAAAAGGCTTCCAGAATGAAAAAGTAGCCGGGAGACATTGGCAATTGTCAAGGTGAGAGATGAGCGAGCCAGGGCCTGCCTGGAGCGAGGAGGGTGGGGTGGAGAGGGGGCTGAGGAGAGGGATGGGGAGGGAGCCTGAGAAGCCAGGAGGGTGCCCAGCTTCTGGTGCAATCAGAGAGATGCTGGTCGCAGCACCGGCCTGGGGGAATAGAAGGAGCGTGGCTTTTGTGGTACCTGGAAGACATGCAGGACAAATGTCATTCCAAGAAATGGTTGGCTGTGTCTGGGTTCAGATGAAAGTTCTAGAATCTTTGATTTCGCAAAGTCCAACACGGAGCTCCTTCCAGGAGGAATCCTACTCACTGGGAACCTATGTGGTCAGGAAAAGCAGCCTTGTTCCCTCTAAGCTTTATCCCCGGAGCCCTAGGGGCTTGATGGAACCTGGCAGCTCTAGCTGGTTTGGGTCTGAGGAAACTGAAGTTTCACAAAGAAGCTTCCTGTGGTCTTCCTACCGAGCCTCAAATATGCCCCCTTCTTGGAGAGTCAGAGGATCCCATAACAAGGTGTGTGGTTCCCAAGGGCACCAGATGCAAGGCACCTAACCACGTGCCAGACTGCCCGCACACCCTCTCCTCCACCATCTCCACAGCAGCCTCCACCACCAGTTCCTGCAGCCTGGGCTTTCTTGCCTCCCCCCTCCCCGCCGCCTCCCCTCTCTCCATCTCCGTGACCCCTGCTTCTTCCAAACTCAAGCTACCTGAGAAGGCCCACACTGCATAGGGAAAACATTTTTTTTAAAGGAAAGATATTACCAGAAATTTTTTCTGATTGTACCTGATCATTGGAAACATCTAAAACAACAAAAGTGACCATCCTCCGTGATCCACCCTCACGATCCCAGATCACGACACCCCTGAATGCTGATCCTTCCTGACTTCACTTCGAGGATGACAGTGAGGGCTTACTGAGGGCTTACTTCCTGCCAAACACGGTTCCGAGCACTACAAATGAAAACTTTCCATGACAGAATTATAAATGTAATTCTCAAAACAACCCTATGAAGTGTATACCACTTTTTCTCCGTTTTACAGGTGAAGAAACTGAGGCACGGAGAGTAAGGTGAGTTGTCCTGCTCTCATCTCCCATGCTTTCCCCCGGCCTTTGCACATGCTTTTCCATCTGCCTGGAACACACTTCCAGATCTTTACATGGCCCAGCCACACAAACACACATGCACTCACACACACACACTAAATGCAGGTGTCTGATCAAATGCCACCTCCCGGAAGGACACCCTGATCCCCACCCCCTTCAACCAGCTTTGTTTTGCTTTGTAATGATTTTTACTACCAGCAGTATTCATTCACCCACTCAGGACATATTTAGCAAGGCCCTCGGGTGTGCTAGGTACTGTTCTGAGTACTAGGGCTGCAGCAAGGAAAAGACAGACGCAAACTCCACCCTCACAGAACTGACACCCTTGGGGAAACAGACTTTATTCCATTGATTCCTAACAGCAGGGCTCTATCCTGGCTCCATTTATGAGCTCTGTGGCTCAGTCCTTAACCTTTCTGAGCCTCAGTCCTCTTCCTGTCTGTAAAACTGGGCTAATCATAGAGCCCACCACGTGGGCTGTTGCAAAAATGAAATGAGCTCAGGGCACCTGGCTGGCTCCATCGGAAGAGCATCGGACTCTTGATCTCAGGTTCAAGTTTGAGCCCCATGTTGGGTGTAGAGATTCATTTTTAAAAAATGAAAATGAACTAATAGAATAGCAACTGTTCTGTAATCAGTAGCATTTATTATTATGGTTGTGATTATCGTTATTAGGCTCTGTATAGAGGCAGAAGTGGTCACTCTTTCCACTGATGACCCCCTGGCCCCAAAGTTTCTCAGAGCAGACAGAAATCAGTGGGGGGCAGAGAAGGCCTGAGAGAGGAAGCAGGCCTGGAGCCAGGACTCAAAGACGGGGTGGGATTTGGAGATGTGGGAGTTGGGGAGAAAAGGCTCTCCAGGCAGGACTCACTGCATGGAAGTAGGGAGGCGGGACTGAGCGCAGAGGCCTAAGTGGGCTTCTCTCTTTTTGCTCCCTCTCGGAGTGTGCCCGTGCTGACTGGGTGCCTTCTGCTGCCTCTCCTGCCTGGTGCTGGTTCTGGGGATGAAGGGACAGTCCGGTAAGGAAGCAGGAAGCAGGTAAGACAACTAATGGGTTTAAGAGTGGGAGTGGTCTCATGACCCAGGGACTGCAAGCACCGCACTGTGGGGACACCCAGACAGAGAAGAAATGTCACCAGAACATTTAAGTGAGGCTCAATCCTACCCTGAACTTGGCCAAACCCCAGAAGGGTGGCAGAATGGAGACCAGCCTGGCCAGAGCCACTTTGGTCTGGTGTGGATGGAGCAGCCCAGATGTGACAGTTGTTTTTTCTCCTGCCTTTTTGCTGTTAAGGCCACCAAAATCTCCACACCGCCAAGTCCAGTGGCCACTGTCTGGCCCCTTGTCCTCCCAGTAGCCTCCGTAGAGTGTCCACTGGCTCCTCAGGGCTTCCAGAGACCCTGCTCTCACCCACCTGTCCCTCCCAAACTCCTTGGCAGGATCCTTGGACGGTTGGTTGGTTGGTTGGTTGGTTGGTTGGTTGGTTTTGAGCACTTTCTTATTTCCTATCACTACAAGATGCTCCAGGCTCATCTTGTGTATTTCCTACCCCGATCCTAGATTGGGTATTTCTTCAAGGAGCCCCGGTTCCTTTCATTGGAGAATGGCATTAGAAACTGAGATCTGGGTGCTAAGTGGGCTCCTTGCTCTTTGCGTGTCTTTCTTTTAGCCCCTGACAGCCAACAGAGCAAAGAAATACATGTGTATATACTAATTTGTAATATACACATATCCATAAATATTTCTGTATGTAACCATCTGTATCTATATTAAATTTAACATAGTTCTTACTGATGGCTCTTCTTACAGCTCTTTTTTATAAGGTCTATTTAACTGCTGAGATTATCTATTTTTTCCTTCATTTCATGGGAATTTGTAATTGATTGTTAAAGCATTTTTATGATGGCTGCTTTTAGACCTTCTCGGATAATTCTAACATCAGATTTATCTCAGTGGTGGAGTCAGTTGATTGTTTTTCTTGTTCAAGTTCTGATTTTCTTGGTTCTTATTAGGATGGGTGATTTTCAGTTGTCTCCTGGGCATTTTGTCTATTATATTTGGGAATGCCAGGTCCTATTATTTCAGTAGGCAGACACCCTGCTTAGGTCTAACATCCAGGTCCTGGACCATTCTTTGTTCCAATGATAGTTTAGTTTTTAGAGCTTTTGCTATATGATTTTGGTCAGTTTGGTTTATCTGGTATTACTGGGTCTCCTGCTGGCTTTGGGCTCATGCTCCCAGGAGAGTACAAAGTGTTTGCCTAGGCCTGGCTGCCTTGTGTCTCTTGGTAGGGAGGGAAGTATAGGACCTCCCATGGTTACTTGTTCTGGTAGGGTCGGTCCTGCCTGTTCCACCTGTTCACTCTGGTGTCTCCCCATGGGGAAGGTGAGTGCTTCTCCTACATGCTTACTGTTGCTGGTGTTGGGCTCACCTGAGGCTCCCTTCAATCCAGGGCTGCCTACCTGAGCACATTTCTGGTTTTATGTTGTCCTAAAGCTCTTGTGGCAAATTACCATAGACTTGGTCTTCAAATGTCTCAGCTCTGTGGTTGCATCAGTTTCTTTTGGCCGGGGGGGTGGGGTGGGGGAGGAGGGAGAGAGAGAGAAATCTCCTTCTGCTTTCCTTTTATACACGATTGCATTTAGGGCCACCCTGATAATCCCAGATAATCTCCCCATTGCAAGATCCCTAATTTAATCATATCTGCAAAGATCTTACATCCATGTAAAGTAACATTTACAGGCAGGTCCCAGGGTTTAGGACCTGACTTCTTTGGGAGACCGTTTTTCAGGCTACCATGGTTAGCCATAAACAACTTACCCCACATTGCTACACCTCAGCTTCCTCTTCTGTAAAAGGGGGTTAGTGACAGTGCTGTCGGGATGAGAATTCTATAAACCACTATATACAAAACACCTGTCACTGCATTTCGTCTACTCAGGTCAGCCACCTGTTGCCTTGCTAGATGGTGGGAAAAGATGACACCATAGGCGAAGGGTGGGGTCACAAAGGGTGGGAGGCAGGTGGGTAGAAGTCTGTGTGTTCTGGCTTCCCACTGAGGGCACAAATCCTGCAAAAAGCAGAGTTAGCTAGGATAAGGGGAAAGTCAAAAGCACTGGAGAAGGTCACACCCGAAGGTGAAACCCCACACCTTAAGTGAGCCTTACAAAGTTCCCTGAAGTTCCCCAGACTTCTGGATCAGGCTGCGGAAGCTGTCATCGTGGGGGACCTCAGTGCCAGAGATGATACTCGAAAGAGTTAACAACTAGCAGGACAATGCCGATCACAAGACTGGCCCTAGGTTGGAACAGGTTCCTGGGGGTTCCTGTTGTGCCAGGTTATCAACTCTTCAATTACTAGATCACAGAGAGGTCTGAGAGAGCGGTGCCCCAGAGAAGAGTAGGGAGAAAGACAATAGGGGACAGGGGGCATTGCTATCTAGTAATTGTTTTGGAGGTATTTTAATATTTTAATAATCAGTGAGATCTTTGCGGTGGATTGTATGTCCCAGCAATGGCTATAACAAAGTTTCCCATCCCAACTGCTCTTCTTAATGATGTGACTTTTACCCTTCTCCCATTGAGAAGTGAGGTCTAGGTTTCCCTTCCTTTAATCTGGTGTGGGGTTGGGGCTAACTGTGGAGTAAATAATGTGATGTGACTTGCAGGACTGCATCCTAAAATGTGATAGTGATTCCACCTGGTTTTCTTGGGACCCTCCCTATTGGAATCCAGCCACCACACTGTAAGGAAGCCAAACGGCCTTCGGAGAGGCCACATATAAGTATGAACTAAGCAAATGAGGTCCCAGATTTCTGATTGGAGAACCAAAAAGAGGAACCCCAGCAAATCAAAAATTTATTGAGGCAATCACAGAGAGGGAAGAGGTCAGGAAAGCAACCTAAAAAGTTGTTTATAAACTTCTGGGCCATTCCCCTGTTTCATATACATGAATTAAACACTAAACAGTTGACACAGACTTTGAGAATTTACTATAGGATTGACTACAGCCCAGGCACACTACAGACCACCGAGTGGTGCACACACAGGATGGATTCAAAGAGCATGGGAGAGGCTTTTGAAAATAGAAATGACCTTGAAGTCATAACACACAAAATGCTGGTTGAAACGAACAGCCTGAGCCAATCTGGTCAGTCACTTGCTAGAAGAAAATATCAACATTCTCCATATGATTTTTAAAAGACTGAGTATTAAAACATGAGATTCTGAATGTCCAGATACATTCCAGAATGACCTGATATATGAAGAAACCTGAAAACCTCAACTCACATGGGAGAAGATCATCAACAGATGCCAATGCTGAGATGGCACAGGTGTTGGAATTATCTGACAGTCTTTAAAGCAGCTCCTACAGGGGCTCCTGGGGACTCAGTCAGTTAAATATCTGTCTTCGGCTTGGGTCCTGATCCTGGGTTCCTGGGATGGAGCCCCATGTCAGGCTTCCTGCTCAGTGGGGAGTCTGCTTCTCCTCCTGCCACTCCCCCAGCTTGTGCTCTCTCTCTCTCTCTCTCTCTCTCTCTCTCTCAAATAAATAAATAAAATCTTTAAAACAAAAAAAAATAAAGCAGCTACTATAAAAATGCTCCAGCAAATAAGGGCAAACCACCTAGAAAGAAATGGACAGATAGAAATTTTAAGCAAATAAATAGAACATATAAAGAACAAAATGAGAATCTTAGAACTAAAAACTAAAATAAGCAAAAACTTAAAAACTCTTTGGATGTGTGCCTAGCAGAATGGAGATGGTGGAGAAACAAGTCAGTGATCTTGACGATAGAAAACATAATAGAAATTATCCAATCCGGGAGCACGTGGGTGGCTCAGTTGGTTAAGCTTCCTACTCTTGATTTCAGCTCAGGTCATGATCTCAGGGTCGTGAGATTAAGCCCCATGCCAGGCTCCACACTGAGCAGGGAGTCTACTTATGAGTCTCCCTCTCCGTTTCCCTCTGCCACTCCCTCCAACTTGTGCGTGCATGCTCTTTCTCTCTTTCTCAGATGAAAAAAAAATTGGGTGCCTGGGCGGTTCAGTTGATTGAGCTGACTGCCTTCATGATCCTGGAGTCCTGGGTCCAAGTCCCACAGCAGGCTCCCTGCTCGGCAAGGGGCCTGCTTCTCCCTCTGACCTTCCCCCTCTCAAGCTCTCTCTCTCTCTCTCATTCTCTATCTCTCAAATAAAAAAATACAATCTAAAAAAAAAAAAGAAAGAAAGAAAAAAATTATCCGATCTGAACAACACAGAGAAAGATTGGGAGGAAATGAACAGAACTTCAGGAACCAGTGGGACAATTCCAAAAGACTGAATGTTTATGTCATCAGAATCTGGGAAGAACAGGAGAAACAGTGGTACAGAAAAAAATGTTTGAAAAAATAATGTCTGAAAATGGCTGAAAACTTCCCATACTTGGTGAAAGATATGAACATACATGTTCAAGAAGCTGAATGAAACACAAACAGGATAAAGCTAAAGAAATCTAAGCCCCATTTTTCAGATTTTGGAGCTCCAAGGAAGGAATCACTTCCCCTGGCATCAGGGATGCTTATAACTTGAGACTCAAATGACATTATGTGTCCTTTATAAATCATGAAAATAATACACACAGAGAGTAAAAGTAAATTCAATCAGTTCAGAACGATATTAAATGAAAAGTTTAATCTGCCTTTCTCCTTGTCCCACCTCTTAGAGTCACTCACTATATCTGTTTTAAGTTCTTCTGGTTGCTAAAGTTTGATTTTAAAAGATTTGAACACTGGGACACCTGGGTGGTTCAGTTAGTTAAGCATTTGACTCTTGATTTTGGCTTGGGTCACGATCTCAGGGTCGTGGGATCAAGCCCTGTATTGGGCTCGATGCTCAGCAAGTAGTCTGCTTGAGATTCTCTCTCTCTCTATCTCACCTGACCCTCCCCCCACTCTCTCTCTAAAGTAAATAAATCTTTTTAAAGGATTAAAAAAATAGAGGATTTGAACACAACACTTTTATAAATGAATAACTAGGCTTAAGCTAACCAATTAAGTCTTACAAGAAAATAAATCATAATTTTGTAAAAAAAATTTAATAACTACTCTATGTGTGAACATAGAACCAAAATCAACTTGGAACTCAACACCAAAAAAAAAAAAAATCCAATTAAAAATGGGCAGATGACATGAATAGACATTTTTCCAAAGACATCCAGATGGCCAATAGACACATGAAAAGATGCTCAACATCAGTAATCATCAGGGAATTATAAGTAGAACCATAATGAGATAGCACCTTACACCTGTCAGAATGACTAGAACAAAAAAGACAAGAAATAACAAGTATTGACAAAATTGTGGAGAAAAAGGAACCAGCGTGTACTGTTGCTGGGAATGTAAACTGGTGCAACCACTGTGGAAAACAGTATGGAGGGTCCTCAAATAATTAAAAATAGAAATACCATACCATCCAGTAATTCCACTACTGGGTATTTTTTTTATCCAAAGAAACCCCCCAAAAAACTAATTGGAAAATATATATGCATCCTTATGTTTATTGTAGCATTATTTGCAATAGTCAAGATATAGAGGCAAGTGTCTATCAATAGATGAATGGATAAAGAAGATGTGATTATATATATGGTGGAATATTACTCAGCCATAAAAAGGGATGAGATCTTGCTTTTTGTGACATGGATGGACCTCGAGGGTATTATGCTGAGTGAAATAAGTCAGACTGACAAATACCACATGATTTCCCTTATATGTGGAATCTAAAACACAAAACAAATGAATAAACCAAAAAAAAAAAAAAACCAGAGGCAGCCCCATACAGAGAACATACTGATTGTTGCCAGAGGGAAGGTGGGCAGGACAATGGGAAAATGGGTGAAGAGGAGTGGGAGGTACAGACGTCCCATTACCGGATGACTAGGTCATGGGGATGAAAGGTACAGCATAGGGAATACAGACGACAGTATTGTAATAGCATTATATGGTGCCTAGTGACAGCTACACGTGTGGCAAACAGCATAATGTACAGACTGGTTGAATCACTACATTGTATGCCTGAAACTCATGCAACACTGTGTGTCAACTATACTTCCATAAAAAAGAAGAAAAAAGCCAGGTTGGAAAGGAACTCTCCAGTGACTTAAAAAGTCTTACAAATATTTAGTAAGTGTCCCTCGTGTTATATATCACACATCTGTGGATTGGGATGGACATTGTCTCAAAGACAGGTCTATGTTCTGAACTGATGCCTAGTCCAGAGCCACGAGAGAACGACCAGATCACAGAATGATCTATATATCCCAGCTTCCCGTGCAGCTACCACATAGTTGTAGTAGCCAATGTATATAGTAGCCAATGAGGTGTGAGGGAAGAGATCCATGCAACTTCTAGATCATGTACTTATAGGAGGGAGACATGCCCTCACATGCCACCTTTCCCCCTTGCCACTGTTTGGGATGCAAACATCCTGGAGAGCCAACTTGGGTCATGCATCGGGGAGGAGGATCCTAGGGTTGGAGAGGCACAAGTGGGAGGGTCAGCCTGCGAAGCTGACCTGCCTGCCTTACCCGTCTCGGGACTGTTTCAAGAGAGAGACAACTTCGGTCTCCTTTCAGCCACTGTTACTTTGGTTTCTGTTAAAGCCTGTATCTGAAATAATACAAAAATCGTCAAAGCTGTCACAAGTGTCCTGAGATTCTTCTTTTTAAAATAAAAAGATTTTATGTATTTGTTAGAGAGAGAGAGCACACAAGCAGGGGGAGTGGCAGGCAGAGGGAGAAGTGGGCTCCGATGCAGGCCTGGATCCCACAATGGTGGGATCATGACCTGAGCCAAAAGCAGGGGTTTAATCCACTGAGCCACCCAGGCGTCCCTCTTCCTGAGATTGTAGGGAAGGGGACATAGATGATGGAAAGAGTGTCCAAGAACTTTGAGGTCATGTTTAAAATATCTCAGGAGCACATACAAGACCCAGAGGAGGATTATCCAGATCTGCCTCCCTCCTGTCCTGCGCTTGTCACGATGTTCCCGGGGCCGCAGTGCCCCTGCATGTTCCTTCTGTCCCAGCGTACACACAGCGGGTCAACGCCTTCAGAACTTGGCTAAACCTGGCTACCTCAGGGAAGGGTTCAACACACTCCACACTTAAGTTAGGCATCTCTGTTACACGCGCCTCAGAGCATAATGCCATGTATCACTGACAGTACTAACAAATTTGAAACTTTACATTGATCTCTGTGGCAATTGGATGGCCCCTCCCTCACCAGACTCTAAGTTCCGCGAAGTCAGGGACTGAATCTGCCTCCTTCACTGTTGTTTCCCCAGCACCTAGTAGCACAGTGCACCGCATATGGTAGGTGCTCGAGAAGAACCTAAGTATGCAAGCAACGAATGAATGAATGAGTGAATGAATGAATGAATAAATGAGTGAGTGAAATCCCGACACGACAGGACAGGTCTCATGCAGGGCAGTGTAAATACCGACTCCTCTTCCAACGAAGAAAAGCGCAGCTCAGAATCTTGAACCATTTGGTGAACGCTAACGTGAACGCACACAGGCGCCGGCCTCCCACAACCATGCTTTTTGCGCCAAGTGTGTACTTCAAAGTGTGAACCTGCTCAAAGTCGCCCAGCCGGTAAGTCACTCCCATTTCCCAGATGCGGAAACTTGGGGAGAGAGACGCCCACCGGGCCGGGAGCTCGGGGAAGGAAAGGTGGGGGAAGCAGGACGGCCCTCCCCACGGGTGCATCCGGAGGCCTCGGGGCCGCCGCGCTTCCGGTCCCCTAGCCCGCCGCCGGGGGCCGCGGGGACGTGCGCGCCGTGTGGGGCGCGCACGCA
>LNAC01000050.1:2225663-2246734 GCA_002007465.1 Ailurus styani
CTGGCCGCGGCGGCCTGGGGGCAAAGGCCCGGGGCGTGGCGGCGGCGGGGCCCGCGTGGCCCAAGGCGGAGGCCTGGGCGGTGGCAGCGCCCCCGAGGGGGCGACCTCTGGCCTGCCGAACCCGGGACGGCCTGAGCCGGCGCTCTCGCGCTTCCGGAGCAGCTCTGTGCCCACTGCACAGATGGGGAAACTGAGGCTTTGGGGAGGCGAAGTTGCTGGCGCAAGGTCACATGCTCCGGAACGGGCAGCGCCCTGGCCAGGGACCATCGGAAAGGATTTGTACCATTTCTGTGTCCCGGGTGACACCCTACCTCCCCTTCCGGCCCTCCCTTGGATGGAGATAAGAAGGGCGAGGTAATTTCCACTCTTCGGAGCTGTCTCTTCCGAAGTCGGGATTCGTCCCGGCTGGAGAAACGCCCTGGTTCCTAAGGCGCTGCTTTGGCTTTGCCTGGCCTTGGAGTCGCTAGATCCACACGGTCTCTTTCCTCTTCTGACTTTTGAGCCACTTAGAAATCCAAGCCTCAGTGGCAGTGACAGTCCAGGCTGACTAAACATGTAATTTAGCCCCCCCCCCGCCCCAACTAGACTTTCTCCTCCCCATTTTAAAGAGAGGGAAACTGAGGCCCAGTTAGAGTAACAAACAGTAATGTAAGCCAAAGGAGATTGTAGACCTTCAGCCAGAATTAGACTGCCAGAATTCAGACTTCAGAGTGGATGCCTTGAGACCATCTTTTACTCCATGCCCTTACAAGGTCCTCCTGGGTTGTATTGGGGAGGGGGGGTGGAGGCTGAGCAGGCGGAGACTCCCTGGCTGTGGGCTGGGGGGGTGGTGGTGATTGGTGTAGCCACAGTTGTTGATATGAATAACCTTCCCTTCCCCTCCTTCCCCTTTCTCCCCCTTCCCACCCTTTCCTCTGTTCCTCCTCCCCCTTCCTCTGTTTCTTCTCCTTCCCTCCCTTTTCCGCTTTCTCCTCCTCCTGGGTAGTAGGCTGTAGGCAGTTAGGACCAGGCTGCTCAGGGGTGAGCTCTGCCCTTCTCTCCCAGATTATTGGGGGGAGCCCTCTGTTAAGGAAAATGACTTACAGAGAAGGAAGAGAAAGGCACCTAACATCTCCCTTCCCGTGCCCTTTTACTTATTTGGCTGTTTTATTTCTCTGGCCCTTCTCCGGGAGCAGAAATGGGGTAGGGGGTGGAGGGAGTTAAGAACTGGAACCTTTTAAAAGGCTACCCAAGGAGGAAGTATTGGAACCTATCTTCATGGGGAACTGTGAAATGAAACTGGAAAGTGCTTTTGACATTTTAAATGGCTGGCTTTGTAGGCCATGGTCAGCACCTGAGCTTAGGAGGTCTAGTGGAGGAAAGCTTGTTGGTTTGGTTGCTTTTGATCAGTGGGATGAAAAGAGTAAGCGTTGCCTTTTACATTGCTGGGGTGAGTGCGAAGTTCATTCAGTTCCCACAGCCAGCTGCGGTGGACACTGGGACGCAGGTGAGGAGGTGACTTCTCCCACCCCCATTCGATAAGTAGCCATGCTAGGATAACCGGTATATCTTTCTCACTCCCGAGTCTGTGCCCCTCATCCTTGGCTTGCCCGTCTTCTGGTGCTCATGGCAGGATTGGATCCACAGCATGTAGCCAGAACCATGTTTCACTGTGCCTTTTGGTGAAACGTCCCCACACAGCATGTCTGGAGCCTTTCCTAAGAGAACAGATGGTCGTGGGACCCAGAACACCATCAGGGCTCCCAGTGCCTCTTCTCCAAGTCTGTGTTTTCCTTGAGGGTGGCACCCACCCACACGTTCCCAGAACAGCAGCAGGACCCTGGCATGCATTGGGACAAAAGCTTTCTTTTTCATTTCATTTTTGATAAGCTCTACAAAGGCGCCTTAGTGAGAAGCCAGCTCTGCCTCTTGCTCACAGAATAGGCTGTTCTTGGGCAGGCGGCTTTGTTCCTGCGGGTCTTTGCCACCAGCCTCCCAGGAAGAACCTGTTTGAGACCTGTGGGGGCGTGAGAGGAATGGGTAGGCGCTTTGAGATTTCATCTGTAGCAGCAAAGGCTTTCAAGCCTGTGGGAACAGAATTCATCTTGAGGGAACGTGATGGGGGTGGGGAAGTACCAGAAAGACTTGAGGGTCTTCAAAGGCAGGAAGCCTACTGGGCCTCAAGAAGGGAGAAGAAATTCTTGTAATACTCCTAGTTTTCATTCCGGTTTTTCTCTGCCTGGCTGCGTCAGTATTCCCTTGTCAGATTTCTTTTTCTCTGCCTTTCCTAAGTGGTGAATGTTGGAAGTCCCCTGCGTGCCCTTCCACCCCCATGCCCAGTTTCTCACGTTGCTTGGCTGTGTGACTCCAGTGATTACAGTTCCTAGGAGCGAGAATCCGATTGACCCAGGTTCGGGTCAGGCAAACACTGTTGATCCAGCCTGCTCTGGCCTGCTGTCCACTGCTGCTGATTCCGGGGGCAGGTCCAAAGAAACAGCAGTGGAAAGAAGGTAGCCAAAATCCCCTCTCAGCCGCCGGAGATAGGCATAGCACAGACTAACTTTCACCACATGGACATTTGAAGTGCTGCTGGTGGCTGCCAGTCATAGCCTCGAGGCCACTCTCAAGGCTCCCTCCGGTGCTTTCTGTGGCCTCTAGCAGAGCACAGCACACGCATGGCTTCAAAGAAAGGCCTGCATCACCTCTCTGCGGTGCCAGAAGGGAAAACGAAAACTTTGCTGTCACCAGCCAAGCACCTCCTAGTAGCATGACAGGCATTGAGGTGGGAGGAAGGAGGTGGAGGGATAACCTGCCAAGTATGTGCCTTGAGGATCAAGTGGATTCTCACAGCTTCCTCCTTGCCTCCGGTAGCTTCGTCAGCTTTATTGTTGAGCTTGTCCCGACACACAGCTAGGCTTATGTCCCTTTTGCTCATCTCAGCAGGCCACATGCCTGCCATTGTCAGAGCAACCTCAAGTGGATCGAAAGAATTCTTTTTTTATCCTCTTAAAAGGTAGTTGACATCTCACCCTTGGGATTGGGTTTAAGTTGTCAGTAGCCTGGCTTCTAAATGAGAAAAACCAGGGGTCCCTCAGCCTCACCTCCTCAGAGGGTCCCCTTGGAGGGCAGCTGAGGGGGCCATTCTTCTGCAGCCCTGTCTCCAGCCCCTTGCTTTTCTTTCTGTCTCCCCTCTCCTCTGTTTTATTCCGTCCACCCCCCTGCTTCGTGTTTCTCGGCTGATCTGATGTTAGGAGCAAGGCTCACCCCCAGCAGAGGCTCCGGGCGGGTCCAGTCCCGCCCCCACCCCATGGTGTCTTCAGTCGGACAGGCTGTACTGTTCAGGCGTCCAGGCAGCGGCTGCAGCGGGACCCCTTTCCTTCCTGCAGCAGGTGTTTGTCGAGCAGCAGCAGCAAGCCGGGCATGGGGGACCTGGCCAGTGAACTACATAGGCAAAGGCTTGATCTGGCGGGGCTTCCCTGGGGTGACGAGGCCGCTGACTTGCAGGCGTGAACGTCAGGTGGCAGGTGGCGAGAAGCTGTGGAGAGATGTGGAGAGCTGAAAGCAGAGAGGGTGGTTGGCAAAGGCCTCTGACGAAATCCCATTTTAATATTTACCCAAAAGACGTTGGGGAACTAGCAGTGTGCTGCCCAGGGGGAGAGTCTTCCAGGCGGAGGGCCTGAGGCTGGGGCATGCTTGCTATGTTTGGGGAGCAGCAAGGAGACTGGTGTGGCTGGACTGGATGGTGGGAGAGAGAGTGGTGGGAGAAGGTGATGGTGGGCCTTGGAGAAGAGCCTAGCAGAGCATTGGTTTTCTCTCTGAGTGAGGCGGCAGCCATTAGAGGGTCATGAGCTGACTTGGGTTTCAGCAGGCCCACTTCCTTCTGGCTGCTGTGTGATCATTGAACTTTTGAGGGCAGGGTGAGAGACAGGGTTCTGGTCATATCCCGGGTGTACAGTGTGCCAGCCTGGGGAGGAGGAAAGAGGTGGTGCCAGGTGGACAGTGAGTCCCCAAGGGGATGTGAGGTCCTTTACTGGGTTTCAGATCTTGCCTCTGCCATGTAACATATTAGGAGAACTTGTCCCACTTGTCTCAGCTTCCGCGTGCCATCTGTAAATGGGAGTAAGCACCTGCTGGGGGCGAGTACGTTCACCGGGCTCCCTGTGTCCTGGGCACTGGGTGATGTGTCCCCACCGGTCCTTTGGCCAGCCAACATCACCGGAGATGCCTACAGTGGGAGAGATGTGTCAGCACTCAGCTCCTGGAGTGGCCCAAACTGACCCTGTACAGGATTGGGGCCAACACCCCAGCCTCCATTCCTTTACACGTAGGGAAGTAGGCAGATAAGAAAGACGGCTCTGAGTGAGGGTTCATGTTCAAACAGGCCTACACATTACCTACAGAATAGAACATACTGGCTAAGAAAGTAGCAGCCGATCTGCTAATTGTATGTACGGGGGGAGGTTGTTAGCGTTTGTTTCCCTTTCCTTGTTCCGTGGTGGGCACGAGAGAGGCAGAGTTGGGCTATACTAGCCTGGCTGTGTAAGTCGAGGTGCCAGTCCTTTTTTTTTTTCAGTTGAAGTATAGCTGACATACATTTCACTGGTTTCGGGGGTACAACACAGCGGCGGAACAAGTCTGGGCTTCACACAGTGCCCCCCACTGGTGTAGCTGCTGTCTGAGGGTATCCGTTCTTTTTCTCCTCAAGTTTCCTGAACAAAATGGGGTTTTAACATTGTGGAAATAGACCTTGCTGTGGAAGCATTATTTTCTCTCTTCTGGGATTGTGATTACCAGCATACACAGTCACGCAGGTGTCCCGTTCTCTCCTTGCACGGGTAAGAGCAGAAGGCGCATTTGTCTTGAGCGAACTGAAGGCCCGTAGCATGCTTGTGTGTAACTCTTATTTGTGAAGTTTTCAGACGTAGAGAAAAATCAGAATACATATCCCTGTGCCCATGACCTTGATTCTGTGATGGTTGGCGTTTTGTCGTGTTTGCCGTTTCTGTCTTCTTACAGAATAGACACGCGTGTATGCGTAGTTTCTGGGTTGTTCATGAGTCACTTCAGCTGCAGACGGCATGACGCTTCACTTCTGAATACTCGAGCGCACTCTAAGAGTGAGAATATTCTCCTTATCCTCCTGCTGGTCACATCTAAGAAAACGTAAAATGATTTAATGGTAGCTAAAGCCAAGTTCATCTTCAAACCACCCCAGATGTTGTTAAAGTGTTTATTTTTTTGTAACCAGAATTCTTCCAAGGTTTACTCATTGCAGTTGGATATTGTATCTGGTATCAACCTAGAAGAGTCCTCACACTGGTTTTTTTCTTAGTGACCCTGGGTTTTCAAAGAGAGCGGGCTTGTTACCTTCTGAATGCCCTCCGTCTGTTCCCTGGTTTGCTCCCGGCGCTGTGGGACTCCCTCCCCCGCCTGGGACCATCTTCCATGTTTCACACGTGATGCCCAGCACAGTGGTGAACACCCCTGTTTGGGTCTTTTCCGTAAAGGTGCCTTTTCCCCTGTGCAGGAAGTCGGCAATCTCGGGGTTCTTGGGCACCTTGCCTGAGCCTGGTCCTCATCCACCTCGCACCTCTGGCATTGACACCACTGCTTGTTCTTGCCAGAAGACACCATTTCATTGGCATTTACATACCGGCAGTTTTGAAATTCCTTTACATCTTCTACATTTATCAGCTGCTGTTCTGTAAAATAGGGTAAAAGCTTAATTCTTTTCCTTCAATTATCAAATGTTAAAGTAAGGAATTTGTTTTGTCATCTTCCCCAGTGGTAACAAATGACTCCCCCCACCTCCATCGACTTGTTTTTTGTCATTAGTATATTGGGAACTCATAAATTTCCTCAGGGCTTAAAATCATTGATACTCATTATTCTTTCTGATATTCACATTGTCCCAGATTTGGCCAGTAGGAGCCCCTTTGGGCTGCCCCCGGTACCTTTTTTGATATGCCCCCTTATTAATCAGTTCCTTGGTTCCCCTACGGTGGTCCTGGCCTCAGTAGTCTCTCCAGAGAGCTCTGGTTCCTTTCAGTGGCTCTCATAGACTCTTTTTTTTTCCCCCATTAACAGCTTTATTGGATATAGTTTATGTACCGTAAAACTAACCCATTCATCCAGAGGCTTTTTAACTTGAATGTTTTTGGTGGTTAAAAACCGATTTTGTGGGGCGCCTGGCAGTAGAGCATATGACTCTTGATCTTGGAGCAGTGAGTTCAAGCCCCATGTTGGGTGCGGAGCCTACTTAAAAACCAGCTGATTTTATGAAGTGCTAATGGGTTCACTGTAGCTGTAAACTAGGGATCTCTTGTCTGCCTTGGGATTTGCTCTAAAAATAGTATTGTCACCTGCTATTTCCCCTGGAAAAGGCCAGGGGCATTTTGGATAACTTAGGCATGTACTGTCCAGTTCTCCCTTTGGTGCTCATGGTGATGTTTGTTTTTTTCTTCTTCTTTTTCCTCTCCTGTTCTTTAACCTATTGAAGAACTCAGCTGAATCCTTATTCTTTCCCCAGCTCCCTTTAATTTTGGCCGGATAAATTCTAGCAGTGCAGAGATGACGAGGAGGAGGAGGAAGGGGGGGAGGAATAATCTGCTCCTGGGTGTTGCTGCCTCTGTTCTCACTGCCTTTACTCTTCCCCTCCCAGGAGGGAGCTCTCTGGCCCCGTGCTCAGCTGCTCCCACACTGCTGCCACTCCCCCCACAAGCAGGTCTTCTCTCTCACAGCCTACAGGGCACCCCTCATTGAGTGACCCCTGACTGACCCTTGGCTAAAGTGGTTCTTCACACATGCTCACAACGTGCGCCTCTGATTCTCCAGCAGAGTGCCCGTCCCTTTCCTTCGTGGCCTTCCTCACAGTCAGGCTGTGTACAGTTGGTTGCCTCCACTCTTTCCCCAGCGGACTGCAGGCCTCAGGGGAGACCAGACCCGCACTGGTGGTGATCTCTGGGATCTCTCCCCATCAGTGCCTGGCATGGAGTCACTCAGGACTCTAGCAGAGGGGAACAAAGCCCACATTATGTTAGTTTGGTATAATATTTCTGTTTCCTTTAAGTTAGAATAAGAATGAGAATACTTACCTTTTGGACTTTGCCCATCCCTGTGGATTTATAAAATTGTGACTACTTCCTCTCACACCTGCTATACACAGGTCAGCACACCAAGCCCTTCCCTCATTCAGCAGATGTGTTAGGAGCTGGGGAAAGCCTTGGCCTTGCCCTTGAGGTGCTTACCATGAGGGAGGGCCTTCCCCTGTGCTTGCTTTTACAAGAGAAGTGCCTTGAGCAGCCCACACCTGGGGTGGAAGTGCCACGTAGTCTTGGATGTGTATGCCTCAGGCGGGTAGGAGGAAAGAGCTGGCCAAATGTGTGCAAAGGCCTGGAGGGGGAAAGGGTGCCTTTGGTTTTTCTGCAAGTCCTTACTGACCATCTGTTTTGTGCAAGGCACTGTTCTGAGCACCAAGAATACAGGAATGAAGAAGACATAACACGGTCCGTATCCTCACGGATCTTATACTGTAGTTGGAAAGACAGATAACAAATAGATTAATAAGCAAAAATACATTGTAAGTTAGCTAGTAAGTGCAAAGGAGGGGGGAGGAGAAGGTTGAGATTTTAGGTAGACCCTGGGAAGACTTCAATGAGAAACTAACATTTGAGACAAGACGTGAAGGAGGTAAGGGAGTAATCCACGTGACTGTCCAGTAAGAGCATTGTAGGCAGAGGGAACAGCAGGGACGAAGGCCCTGGGGTGGGAGTATCCCTGGTGTCTGTAGAGAACAGAAGGAAGCCGTGTTCTTGGAGTGGGGAAGTGTGAGTGCAGTCAGACATGAAGTCAGCGGGATGCCAGCGGGGGGTGGCAGCTCTTCCAGGGCTGCTTGGCCATTTGTAGGACTTTGGGTTCTGTTCTGAGTAAGGTGGGGAGCCATGGAGGGTCTGGAGCAGGGGAGTAATTGGGTCTTACCTGTATTTTCGAAGAATGTCCTTCTAGCCGCTGTGCCAAGTTAAAACTGTAGGAGAAAGAGGGCAGAAGCAGGGACCCTAGGGAGGGGATTACTATAATCGTCTGGAGCCAAGCCCCAGAAGTCATGCTTTTACCCATTATACCCTACGGCTTCCCGCCTCTGCGTTTTCTGGAAAACGGAAAAAAAGAAAAGCTAAAGATCATGCATATTTCTACCATTACCAAATAGCCACTGTTTTTTTTTTTTTTATAAAGATTTTATTTATTTATTTATTTGACCGAGAGAGAGAGATTACAAGTAGGCAGAGAGGCAGGCAGAGAGACAGGGAGAGGAGGAAGCAGGCTCCCCGCTGAGCAGGGAGCCCGATGCGGGCCTCGATCCCAGGACGCTGAGATCATGACCTGAGCCGAAAGCAGAGGCTTTAACCCACCGAGCCACCCAGGTGCCCCAAATAGCCACTGTTAAGCATTGTTTTCCTCTGTGCGTCTCCCCCCTGCCCCAGCCCGATGACATAAAATGTGGCAGTCCTTTTATTTGTGTTGTGATAAAGTGGGAAATGGAAAGGCATGCCCACAAGGTCATGCATTCTGGTTCGTGTTCTGGGATCCTGTGTGTTCTTCCCATCGTGGGACCTCCTTTGAAAATACACTTTTGGTCATAGAATCGAAAAATCTTAGCAAAAGATTAGGAGCATTTCCAGACAAGAGATGGGGTATGTTCTTGCACTTGGTTTGTGTGATGGGGAGGAAGAGGCAGGCTCCCTCTTTGGGTAGACACTTGACCTTTGATCATACCACGTGCATGGGCTTCTCAGAACTCCCAGTTCAGGAAGGTTGCCCAGGGATTGCAACCACAGAGGCCTGGAAATGGAGCAAAGACATAAGCTTTGGATTCCTATGTCTTAGCTCCCGCAGGGTAGAGAATCTCTTTTTAGTCATCATGACAGGGGCAAGTGGATAGCTGATCATAAAAGTGACATGGCTTCTCTAAACATTTTATTCCATTTTATTTCAAATCCAAACAAAAATCATTTGCTAAAAGGCCATGTCTTTCTTTTAGGATGGCTCTCCTCGTAGAGTTTCCCATCAGAGTTCTTGCAGAAATCTAATTTTGTATTCTTTTAAAGTCAAACAGTAAGGACTATTGTGAGGTCATATCAGTGCCAAACCTTTCTGGATTTTTTTTTTAAAGATATATTTATTTACTTTAGAGACAGCGGAGGGAGGGGCAGAGGGAGAGAGAGAGAAAAGCCTCAAGTAGACATCCTGCTGAGCATGGAGCCCAACGTGGGGCTCAGTCCAGGACCCTAAGACCATGACTTGAGCTGAAATCAAGTCAGACACTCAACCAACGGAGCCACCCAGGTGCCCCAAAAGTTTTCTTTCTTCAAGTATACATTAGTCTCATTCACACCCATTTATTTACTAGCAGTATTTTTTGTGACTTGCCTTTGTTGAGTCTTTCCAAAGGGTCAGCTAGGACCACTCTTTTTCTCTTCACACTTAGATTTCATTTCTTTGCATACTGTTTATGTTTTCTGTATTCAGTAAGTGTGACTGACATAAATGAGTCTGAGAGTAAACATAGCTGACCGGCCCTTCGTAAGCATAAAATGCACATGGGGAAGAAGAATTAGGGGTGACTAGAGACTGGGGACTGAAGGCTCCTTGCTGGGCTGGAGCTGTGCAGGCTGTGGTCTGTAAGAGTCTTTGGTGAGGCAGTTAGGTAAAAGGAGATTGAGGGAGCTTCTGTATATAATAAGGAGGAAGGGAAACAGCCAGGCCTGGGTCAGTATGCCCGTTTGCACCTGGGTCAGTACATCCATCTGGGAATGTTCCAAGTGGCTTCGAGTATAAATCTGCAGGAAGATTGGGCCTCTCGCTTTGGTTCCCCCTCCTCCGTTCAACCATTGTACTTAAGAAAATTCCTGTTGAGTTGAAAGCAGAAGTCCTTTCTCCTCCTTTCATCTGTTAATGGCAAGAGCTTTATTTTGTTTGGCAAGTTTGGAGTGTGGGATGTTCTGTTTTGTTGTTGTCATTGTTGCATTTAGCTTTGGGCTTTTTTTCTTTAATTTTAAGACTATATTTCAAACCCTGTAAAATGCTGTCTGTGGAAACCACCTGCAGAGATTCCATCAGCAACTGAAAACCATATTGTGAGTCATGAACTTTAAGTGCTACAGGTGTGAAGCCCTCACGACAGGTCCTGCGGTCACCCTCCCCACCCTGGAGAGGAGGGTACAGGGGGCTCTTTGCCTTCCTGACTGACTGTCAGTGTTGCATTATGAATGAAATAATAACCCTGTTGTCCTCTTCAGTCTCCAGAACCTGGCCTTGGGTCTTCACCACTGCTTCTGTGACTTGGGCCAGGTACCAGCAGCATAGTCCAAGGGCCCTTTGCTCAGCAGCCACTGGCCAGGTCTGCCTTTGCTGGTTCCTTCTGAGCTAGCAGGACAGAGCAGGCTGCTGTGGGGGAGGTGAACTTGAGATTCATCTCTACATCTTTTTTTTTTTTTTCCTTTTTAAGCCCTCTTGCTCCCTCTCCAAGGCTTGGAGTCTGGTTCTCCCCCAAAAGAACAGCTGAATCGTTCGGGAGGCACCTTCAGAGGAAGGTGACATCAACGATCTCTCAGCCAGAGGCTGCTTCACGGTCACACGTGCAACCATAGCTTTTGCTCCTTTCATGGTCCTTGTGCTTTTAGCTAGAGACCCTCAAGTTTTCACATTTTTTTTTTCTCACCGATTAGTCATTTAAACGTGCCAAAAGTAAAAACTGTCAGCCTGGGATTACCCCTCCTATTCTTCCTACCACATGGGACGAGGTCTAAATATGGAAGCCTCATGCTTGTCCTGCTGGTTCTTAAAAGTCGTGCAGGCGAAGCTAGTCTTAAAGTGGGCGCGAGTGCTGCCAGCACCGGTGGGGGCCAGGGGTTGAGCCGACTGCCGCAGGGACGTAGGACTGTCAGTCAGGAGAGACAAAAAAGTCATTTTCCAAATGGAGAATATGGAGCAGGCCCAGGCAGTGGGTCGTGAGGTATAGGTTTGTGTGTAGTCAGAAATGAAATCGTCAGGGCCACGCTGGGGACGAGTTTTGCTATGAGTGGCCTCTGGAGCTCAGAGTGTCAGCTGTTATGTCTAAACTGTCACCTCAGTTGCCTTCTCTTGTCAGAGCGTGCTGTCTCGAGGAAATTATGGCACTAGCTTGGCAGGTGGTTTCTCTGTTCAAGGGCTCCAGATCCTGGCACACAGATGTCCAGAGTCGAAGTGGGAGCCGTGGCTGAGACTTGACGGGCCGCCTGCTTTGCTTGCTCCCTCCCTCGACAGGAAGTGCCTCGCCACCCGCTGTCGGGTTGGCTGTAGGAGGTAAACATGTGTAGGACTTGAGTGAAGCTCACTTTTTTCACTTTTTTCCCTTTAAAAAAAAAACAAAACCCAGTTTTGTAGAGGCATAATTGACATCCAGCAGACCGCTCATGTTTAATGGGTATAATTTCATAGGTTTTGAAGTCTCTTTTGTTATCCTTTGAAACCTCCTCTTTCCATCCCCAGCAACCCCTGGCCTGCTTTTCTGTCAACAGAGTTTGTGTTTTCTAAAAGTTTATATACTTGGAATTGTACAGTGTATAGACCCGTGTCTGGCTTCTTTTGCTCTGCATAATTTATTTTGAGATTATTACATTCCATGTTATTAGTAGTTCATTCATTTTTATTGCTGAATAGTTTCCTATTGTATGGATGTACTTGTTCATCCATTCATCAGTTGGCAGATGTTTGGGTTGGTCCAGTTTTTGGCTTTTCCAAGTGAGTCTTCTCTGAATGTCTGTATACAAGTCTTTTTGTGCGGCTGTCGTTTCTCCTGGGTATTTATCCAGGATAAATAGAACCGTCAGGTCATGTGGGAGGTATTTGTTTAACTTGTTAAATTTAATTTGTTTAAATTTGTTTAACTCCTTAGACTCTTATTGTCCTTACATCTCTGTCAGTTTCAGGGTGGTTTCACTTGATTGATTAGTCTCCTCATTGTGGGTCCTGTTTTCCCTCCTGTTTGCATGCTTGGTAATTTTGGATGCTTGACCTCGTGAATTTTACCTTTTGGGGTGCTGGATATTTTTATTCCTACACATCTTCTTGAACTTTGTACTGGGAAGCACTTAAGTTATTTGGAAAGAGTTTGATCCTTTTGGGTCTTTTATGATTTGCTAGGTAGGTCTGGAGCAGTGTTCGGTTTGGGGCTGGTTATTCCCCACTACTGAGATGAGATCTTCTGGGTGCCCTACCCAGTATCTCATTAACCAGGATTTTTTCCAGTCTGCCTAGTGGAACAGTCACTGTTTCCCAGTTCTGTGTAAGCACTGGGCGCTGTTCTAATTTTGGATAGTTCTTTTCCTGGCCTAAAGTAGTTTCCTCAGACACACGTGTGGATTAATATTCTGCTGAATACTCAAGAGCGACCCTCTGCAAATCTCCAGGGATTTCACTCTACACCTCTGTCCTTCCTGGTTTGTGTCCTTTGGACTCCAAGCTGCCTTGAGCTCCATCCAGGTCCCTCTCCCTGGAAACGCCCAAGGGTGTATGCTGCGCAGTCCTCAGGCTTGCCTTGTTAGTTTCCCTTCAGGGATCACTCTTCTTTATTGCAGTGTCCAGCATCTCAAACACCACGTTTTAGTTCTTGTCTGTGTTGCTTCTCTGTCTCTCGCTCTCTTTTTACGGTGGGCGTTTTGTTTTGTGTTTTATTTGGTGCTTTTTTGTTTTTGCCTTTTGCTAGAGCCAGGCCCCACTATCCACTGACTCTGACCTTGGGCGGGTTAACTAAGCCTTGGAGTTGGTTTCCTTATTTTTGTTTTAAGCAGGCTTGGGTGTGTGGATGGAGAGGCTCTCTGCCTGGTCATAGAAAGGATTCTCAGACTCCAGACTGCTCATGGCCTCCTCTCACCTTTATGCAGGGTTCGAGAAGGTCAGGTTCAGAGCAGTAGAGCTCGTAGGGGATGGACTACCATGAGAGTTGCGGAGGGCAGATACTTATTTTTCTCCTAGCTCCTCATTTATAGAAAACTACTCAAGTCCTGCCATTTGTCATTTCTTTTATCAGGCTGTGATTGTCTTCTGGTGAAGAGATGAGCTCCATGTACACCCCAGCTTGCTGGTTCTGGGGCACCAGTTCCTGGCTCTGCACTGGCTTGGCGGGGTGGGTCCCCACCCTCTTGTCCACCTCTCAGTCCTCGGCCCCCAGCTCCAGACTTCAGGCGGCGTCAGCACCCACTCTGCTCAGGACATCTGTCTGCCTTCCTGCTCTGTTAGGACAGCAGTTCCCGTCTCCGCCACTGCCCATTTCCTATTTTGTCAAAGTTCAGCTAGTCTGGTGGCTCTGATAAAGCTCCCAATTGATCTCTGCTTCCCCATCCCACTTACAAGCGTTGACACTGTTTTTTATATTGGGGTTTATGTTAGGATTTCCCTCCTCCTCCAGAAACATCCGAACACAACAGAATTCTGTGTTTTGCTGGATCTTCTGAGTGATACTTAGAACCACCGTGGGCTCCCACCTTTGGCCGCCAATGAAATCTGCTTCGTGTTAGTTGTATGTCAGCAGCTGGCTTACCCTATCCCTTCCAGTCTGGGATGGTGGTTTAACAGCTCAGGACCTCAGTGATGGCTGTCTGATTGGCTGACTCTGGCTTCCAGAGAAGCCACTTCGATGGTCCTTTCTGAACGAGGCGTGGCAGGAATCTGTTCCTCTCGTGGCACTCACCCTCTGTCATCTCCATCTCTGAAAGTCCCCCTTTTGGTAGAGGCTGCCCCTGTGCTTTGTCTGGCTCCTGGGACACTGGAGTAGTTGGACTGACATGGCTTTTGGATTTATAGTCTGGCTTTACTACTCCGGCAGGTTGCTTCACTTCCCTCTGCCTCACTTCCTTCCTCTGTGAAATGGGGACGGTGCTGGGGGAGGACCGAGTAGGTTCATGTATGGAAAATCCCTGACTCTGAGTGGCAGCCCTGCCCACAGTTCCCCGCGGAGAGCTTTTCGCCACTTCTCCGATTCTCTGACACCAGCTGGCGTCCCGCAGTTCGGTTCGGTTCGGTTCTGACTGTACCCACGTTGCTGACAAAGGGGATGAGTGAACTGAGGAGGGCCTGTTGCTTCTGCGCCGCGTGTGACCGCCAGCTGCTGCGCGTGCCGAACGGGCCCGCAGTTGCTCTCGGTGTGGGCGCGTGCGCACTGCCCCGTTCCTGGACCGGGGGGACAGCTCCCTGCCCCTGGCGGTCAGCTTACCGCTTGGAGGCGGGCAGAGCATTCACAGCCCTGGGGTAGAGGGACTCTCCCAGCTCGCAGAGGGCCACTGAGGACACAGGAAATCCTCCCCGGACGCCGCACTTCCTCCTCTGGCCTCCGGCCGCCCCGCCAGGCCCTTTAGCACCGGCGGCCGGGATGGGCGCTGTGCTGCCGGCTTCTGACTCCCCCACGTCATCACTCCTTGTTGCTCATGTTACAACTGCCCTTTTTCACAGGGATGCTTGAAGATGGGAAGAAATTTGATTCCTCCCGGGACAGAAACAAGCCCTTTAAGTTTATGCTAGGCAAGCAAGAGGTGATCCGAGGCTGGGAAGAAGGGGTTGCCCAGGTATGCTCTCGTTTGTTTTGTTTTGTTTCCTAGTGTCAACTTTTAAATGATGCTTATGGGTAGGACATTCATATGATTCGGGGCGGGGGGAAAGATGTGAGTGGAAGATTTCACTTCCATCTCACCCCATCTTGCCTGTCGCCTCACCCCCAGCAACTCATGGTATTTTTTTGGGTAGAGTTTCCTTAAGCATTGTACAGAAAAATTGTTTTTCTTTTTTTTTTTTCCTTTCTTCTCTTTTCTTCTTTTCTTCCTTTTTTGCTGTAGACATGCACAGTGTTCTGCACTTTGCTTTTTCATTTAATCTTTCACACTTTATATGTCCGGACATAAAAGAGGAGGACGCTCTCTCCCCACATTCCCTTAGGTGGGTGGATTTTATTTATTTGATCAGTACAGTACCCTGTTGATGGTCAGTTCCAGTATTTTGCTATTATAAACAGTGCTGCAGTAATGAATCTCGTGTGGACTTAATTTTACGTTTGTGTCTGTGTTGCCACTGGTGGGTTCTCGGAAGGAAGGGTGAGTGGGTCACTGGCTGTGTGCAGTGTGTTTTGACATATTGCCAAGCTGCCATCCGTAGGGATGGCCCTGAGCTGCCACCAGCGGGCTGTGAGGGTGCCTGTCTCCTCCCAGCCCTGCCAGCAGCATGTCGCTCAGCTTTTGGATTCAGGACAATACAATGAGTGAAAAATGTTACCTTGGTGTGGTTTTAATTTGCATTTGTCTTATTATTGGCCATGTTGTGTCAGACCCCTTCTGAGAGGTCATTCTCATGGAGAGAGACACTTTGTTTGTCTTGAGTCTGTTTCCTTAGCTCTCCTGCCCCATTTGTGTAAACAGCTTTTGTTCTGCCAACGTGACAGAATTTCCAGCGGACAACAGGGGACCCGGGGGTGCCAAATTTCAGTTGGGTTCTAGCCTTCCATCAAGCCCAGTAGGTTTTTTCCTGGCACTAACCAGGTTCCGGCATCCTGAGACTCAGGGAGCTTTAGAGTCAGCCCTGCGTGATGGGTAATTAGTCTGTTTCCCTCTCACCGAAGAGAATTGAGGTGGAACCGAAATGGAGAGAAAGAGGTCTTTCTCGTTTCCAGAATACACATTGCTCTCCTTCCTCTATAAACCATCACCGATTTATCTCCAAGTGAACTGCTCAACTTGCAGAAACTTTTAGCCATCCCGCTCCCAAGTGTCTAGATTTCTGTTCCTGCAGGGTAGAGGGTTGGCATTGCAAGAATGAGAGGATCTTTGTGGTTCACTTCCCTTTGGAAGCCTCTGCCCTGCCGCCTGCGTCTGGCTGGCTCTGGGTCTGTAGCCCATCCCCCACGACCGTGCCAGCCATTGTCCACACCACAGCCATCTTCTATGGCTCTTCCGACCCTGGGACAATAACTGTGTTGTGTTCCACCGAGATAGTGTTATCAGCCTGTTTTACATCCCAGGCTTGGCGAGGCCTGACCGGGTGCTGGGGAGATGCCCAGTCTACCCCTGCAGCCACTGTGCATGGGGGTGAGTCCCAGGCCTGTCACTTGTGAGAAGTCTGGGTGGTCTGAGACCTACACAGAGCACCTTTAACTCCACAGGATATTTCTTTGAGGGAATTAAAAGCACAGGGAGAAGGGGGGGGATGTCTTGTGCCCCTTTTCCCTTTCTTTTGATATTGTTGTCTTGCTCTTACGTGTTTACGGGTACACAGCCCTGCCACTGTTTGGGCAGCTTGCTTCTTCCCCTCCGTGTCTTTGCCATCTTGCCGTGTTAGTGCACTTAAGGCCACTGTATTCTTTCTAGTGGCTGACCCATGGTGCAGATGGGCCTGTGAAACCGCCCCCCTTGAAATGGGCATTTGGGTGGTTAGCGGGACATTCTGAAAGTGGAATTGCTGGGTAAAAGGACACGACTGTGTTGAATTTCATTAGATTAAGCCATATGCTTTTAACTGCCCTTACCACCCTGGTCCAGCGTGTCCTGGTTTCTGAAAGGAGATGTGGGGAGCACAGGTTCAGAGTCGCATTATGTTCTGAGCACAGCCTGTGGCTCATCTTTGCTGCTGTCTCCAGGGCTGGGTCAGAGAGCCAGGAGCGCACACCGGGAAGCTGAGCAGAGAGTGCTGGAAGGACAGACATACAGCAGAGAGCCTGCTCACTGTTCAGAAAAAATTTATGGAAACGTCTTTATATATTCGATTAGGAAATGAAAAAGCACAAATCTATTTTTTTTTTTAAGATTTTATTTATTTGAGAGAGCACAAGTGGAGAAGAGAGGGAGAAGCAGAGTCCCCGCTGAGCAGGGATTCCCCACATGGGGCTCAATCCCAGGACCCTGGGATCATGACCTGAGCTGAAGCCGATACCACCGACAGAGCCACCCAGGTGCCCCAGTACAAATGTATTTTAGAAAGTGAAAAACTTCCCTCTACCCTGGCCACTGTACTCTGTTCTCCCCATGGAAAAATGCTGATATTATATGTGTCCTTCCAAAGGTGCTTTCTGTTTATATAGGCAAGGTGCAAATATAAAATGTCTCCCTCTTTTTCATACAAATGGTAGCCTACTATACATGCTGCTTTGTAAAATCCTGTCTTTTTAAAGTTTCTCTGTATGAGTGTAAGTATAAAATAGAGAAAATACAGAAAAGTAGACTATCCCGAATATTACTTTCTGTGTATGTGTTTTGTTTTTGGTCAAAGTACTCCTTTGTTAAGAGCATAGATGCCACTTAACACGTGCTTTGAGTGACATGCCCCTGAAGGCCTGAGTGGCGGCACTGGCACAGTACCGGCTGCCCGGAGTCAGGTCAGTGAGGCCTGTGCAGAAAGGTGCGTGTCATCGGTCTTGGCCCTGCAGAGCCAAGATGCAGGGATCGTGTAGACTGACACCCAGCCTCCATGTTCTGCACCAGGAGGTGCCCGGCCCTGAGGCCAGCCACACGGTCACTGGCATGTCCGAGTCCCGTGATGCTGGCTAAGGGACACCTCAATAAGCAGCCCTGCTTCTTACAGAGACAGTTGAGGAGTGTGTCCGCTTGACCCTTTCTTTTTATTCTTTTCACAGATGAGTGTGGGTCAGAGAGCCAAACTGACCATCTCCCCAGACTACGCCTATGGTGCTACCGGGCACCCAGGCATCATCCCGCCAAATGCCACTCTCGTCTTTGACGTGGAGCTTCTGAAACTGGAATGACAGGAATGGCCTCCTCCCTGAGCTCCCCATTCTTGGGTAAGGAAGTGAATGCTGAAGGGTCTTTTCCTACCTTTGTACCTCCCGTGTTATACCCAGTGTGTGGTGGGTAGCAGAACCAAAAATGCCATGGGTTTTTGTCCCCCCCCCCCATGTTCCTGCTCAATTGGGTAGCCTTCCAGTTTGAGTTTTTAGTGTACACCTTGAATGCAAAAGTTGGTCACCCCGTGGAAAGAGATGGCGTATGCTCTCCAAAAAACTCATTGGGATGGGGCAGCTGATGGTAGCTGTTTACATGAAGGATGTTTTCATATTTAACCTAGAACCTGCAACTGAATTGGGAATTGGAAATGTGGCCAAATTTATAATGCCAGCATTTTAGTTCTTTAGAAGGAAGATTGTTGAGGACTGCCTACCGTGTCCTAGTGCGTGCAGCCCCCTCACCGTGTAGAGCGAGGCTGCTGCCTGTTAGGGGGTGCGAGAGAGGCACTGTCACCTGGTCCGGCTGCCTCGGGGCCAAGCCCGGGACACTGAAGCACACAGGCCCACTTACTGTCTGTGGCTGGAGAGGTGAGGTCGGGGGTGCTTGTGAAGTGTAGAGGTGCCCTAAGTCCTAAGAAGAGATTTGAGGGGTTGATCAGCCTTCCCGTGTAACAGTGAGGGAACTGAGGTCCGGAGAGAAAGGGCTTACTCGAGGTCACTTCCAGGCAGTGGCAGACTAGGACTGGAAGCCCTCTCCTGCTTCCCCTTCCTGGACTTGTTTTCCTTCCTTTTACCCTCATCTCTGAGAAGCCAAACTTGGTGGCTTACTGGCTCATAACTTTTCATGTGGGTATCAGAATCATCAAACACGTGAATGCTGCCATCTTTTTTCCGCTTGACCCCAGACCTCTAGGCTTGCCCCGCTCCTGGCCCTGGAACCACAGGACCACAACCAGGTGCTGGGTGAGAATGTTTTTGTTCGAAAGTTGTCACAAGTGGCTTCCTGCCTCTCTCCTAGGGTCTAACCTTGTCCTGCTATGGACTTCTTTAAGTACAGGGGCTTTTAAATTTCTTAGCTGTTTTCTGTCTCTGTGGTTTGAGCCCTCCAAACCTGGGTCAGGTTTGACAACCCTGGCTTCTCTACTTGCCATTCTCACCAGGAGGGAACTCTTGACATTTTATAGAGCCTCTCTCTGCCCAAAGGTCTACACTTAGGCCAGACCCTCTTTCCTGTTCTTTGAGAGCTGAACCCTCTGGACATAAAACTATTTGAATGGAGCCTTGGAATTATGCTGATTTGGGTACAGGCATTCTGTAGGATGAAGGGAGGGAAAGGCAGGGAGAGAGGGCTACGAGTCATCCTGGCCTAAGCCTCCCCCACTCGCCAAAGAACATCTCAGAGCTTGCACAGGTCTTAAGGGAAAGCCCAAGGGCAGACCTAGAAAGTCGTAGGTTTGAGTAAATGAATAAAGACCACAGACACTTTCTAAATCTCTTCAGCCTGAGGGATATACAAGCTTTGTGCCATGCACACGAAAGTCACATAGGAAGCCTGTTAGAAGACTCTCCCAACGCCCAGGCCACACCTTGGACCAGTTAACCACAACTACTGGGAATGGGGGCCAAGCATGACACGTTTTTAAAGCCCCCAAGTGATTCCTGTATGCAGCCAGGTTGGGAGACCGAATGATAATGGGGAATTGGACAGTCACTGCTCTCCTCAGCAAAGTAGACGTCACCTTAGGTTAAAACAAAGGAAGGAGACTGCTCACCTGGGAAGCCAGCCCAAGCCCAGCAGGCTCTCCCCAGCTGGAGCAGAAGTGGCTTGTTCCAGATGAGACCTTGCAGCTCCTGGGGAGGGGACTTGGAATGGCTGACAGCCCGTGCCTGTCTCCACTGCACACACAGAGCACTGTGTTGCTGGAACTGACAGATTTTCTGTTCCCAACAGATGTGCCATGGAGGGATGTGGCGCCCCCAGATGTGCACACGCGAATCCGTATGGAGCTTTTCCTGATGTTCCACTACACTCTTTGTATAAACATCGACCCCGACTGAATGTGTTCTGTCACCCGGCTTTGCTCTTTCCCTTTCTCCTCGTGTGTGTGTTGACCTAAACTATATGCCATAAACCTCAAGTTACTCATTTTATTTCGTTTTTGTTTTGGGGTGAAGGTTCAGTTTTAGTCTTTTGGATCTAGGTTTCAACTTAAGTATTAGTCAAGTATTAACAGCACAAGTAATGGGTTAACTTTAGAATAGGAATTGGTGTGGGGGGGATTGCAAGAATCTTTATTTTATTTTATTTTTTTTGGATGAAATTGTTATCTATTATATATTAAACATTCTTGCTGCTGCGCTGCAAAGCCATAGCAGATTTGAGGCGCTGTCGAGGGCCGAATTACTCTCCCAGTTGAGAGATGTCCTTGGGTTGAATTAAAAGCCCGACCTAAAACTGAAGTGGGGAAGGGGAGAGCTTTTGCCTCCACTGCCCCACCCCAGCCTCCCCTTAAACCCTCTGCCTTTTGAAAGCAGATTGTTCTCACTGCGATGTTGGACACTACAGGTATCTGTCCCCAGGCCAGCAGGGACCTCCGAAGCCTTCTTCGTGGCCTGGCTTTTTTTTTTTCCCCCATCCTGTGGTTTTTCTAACGGATATTCAGGACTTTTGTAATCTCATAGCTGTCCAAGCTCCACTTACCAATTTTAAGAACTTTAATCGAAAGTTTAAATTGAAGGTGCTGTTTGTAGACACTTAACACCCGATGAAAGCCCAGCCATCATGACAAACCCTTGAGTGTTGTCTTGAGAAAAATGATGCTGGTCATCACAGCTTCAGCATCTCCTGGTTTTCGATGTTCGGCTCCCCCTGCTGATAATCAGAGTTTCCTGGCTTTTCCTCCTCCCCCTCTCACCCCTTTGCTGTCCCGTGTAGTGATTTGGTGAGAGAATTTATTGCTGCCTACCCCCGACCCCCACCTCCCCGCACTACATATGAGTTTCAAGTTTTATTATTGCAATAAAAGTGCTTTATGCTGGCTTTTCTCAACTCTGTGTGATGGTGATTACTTTCAGGTGCCCTCCCCCCCCCCCCCCCCCGCGCCATTTGGTACAGGGGGATGGGGTAGGGGCTGTGCCAGTGGGGATGTATCAGAGATTGTGGCTTGGCAAAAGAACTGTAGCAGGAACATCCTTCCTTGTCTGCCCTTCTGGGGAGTTGGGGATGATGGTGGTAGGTTTGCATCTTCTCTGGTGGAGGAACTATCAGGGGACACCCCCCCCTTCCCCACCCATCATCAGATGTTTTTTTTTGTTTTTTTTTTTTTTTTTTTTAAAA
>LNAC01000050.1:2246851-2276709 GCA_002007465.1 Ailurus styani
ATGCGGGCCTCGATCCCAGGACCCTGAGATCATGACCTGAGCCGAAGGCAGAGGCTTTAACCCACTGAGCCACCCAGGCGCCCTCATCAGATGTTTTTTAAATATGTGTTCTGGGTAGAGTGTTCTGCTGCGTTCTCTGGAGTTACCAAGAAGTGGGAGATGCAGCCAGCTCTCAAGAAATGAGCCACCGCCCAGCTGGAGATGTGCTGCAGCAAACTGTTGGAGGGTTACGAAGGGAAGATTGGGGTTTTAAATCGGTGTTCCTTGGTGACATTGGTGTAGAAGTTCTCTGTCGTGTGGGCAGGCTAGTTGGTTCCAGTAGCTTCTCTGACCCCCACCCTGTGTGTGCTAGTAGTACTCTCCTCCCTTGTCATGGAGACCATCAGTAATACTCCTGCACTTGTCAAAACGCAGTCCATCCCTTTATTAATTTAAGCCACTGGAATGATATTGTAAGTTCATCGCTCATTTTTTCCAAAATTCTCTTATAAAAATTGTCTAACAACGAAAGATTTTTACAGTGATCACTTGTATACCTGCCACCTAGATTCTACCATAAACATGTTACTGTACCTGTTTATCACATACTTACCCATCCCTCCATGAATCCATCCTTCTATATCACATTTCAGAATGGCAGACACCACAATTCTATCTAAATACCTGTTTGAATTTAGGATTTGTTTATATTCTTGTACCCTACAACACTATCAAAATAGAGACTATGACCACTATCTCAGAAAATTAACTTTACACCCTTTCTCAGTCCCCACTCTCCCCAGAGGCAATAGTCATTTTATTTTCCTACTCTAGTATTGCCTGTTACTTCTGAATTAAATTTAAAGGAGATCCTGTACTAGGTGCTCTTGCATTCAGCATTCAGTGTGATACCTTCACTCGGAAACACAAGGGTGCTGTTAGTTCTCACTAAGCTTACTGTGACTCGGTTACAAGGCGAAAGGGACTTTGCAGGTGAGATTATGCTGTGGACCCTGAGGTGGGGAGATTATCATGGATTGTGTGGGTGTGTCCAGCATAATCAGGAGTCCTTAGGAGTCAGTGGAAAAACATCTGAAGATGCCTTGCTTGCTGGCTTTGAGGATAGAAGAAGGGACTAGAAGCCAAGAACAGGGGTGGCCTCTAGAAGCTGGAAAACACAAGGAAACACTTCTCCCCTGGGGCCTCTGGAAGGAACCAGCCTGGCTATCACTTTGGTTTTAGCCCGCTGAGACCCATTTTGGACTTCTAGCCTCCAGAACTGAGATGATAAATGTGTGTGGTTTTTAGGCCATGAACTTTGTGGTAGTTTGTTAGAGCAACAAGAGGAAACTAATGTGGAGCCTTTGTTTCTCTTTAATTTAAATTTAAATTGTTTTGTTTTTTATTTTTATTTTTTTTTTTTTAAAGATTATTTATTTATTAATTTATTTCACAGAGGGAGAGAGATCACAAGGAGGCAGAGAGGCAGGCAGAGAGAGAGGGGGAAGCAGGCTCCCTGCTGAGCAGAGAGCCCGATGCGGGCCTCGATCCCAGGACCCTGAGATCATGACCTGAGCCGAAAGCAGANTAGCCTCCAGAACTGAGATGATAAATGTGTGTGGTTTTTAGGCCATGAACTTTGTGGTAGTTTGTTAGAGCAACAAGAGGAAACTAATGTGGAGCCTTTGTTTCTCTTTAATTTAAATTTAAATTGTTTTGTTTTTTAGATTTTTAAAGGGCACCTGGGTGGCCCAGTTGGTTAAACATCTGACTCTTGATTTCAACTCAGGTCATGATCTCAGGGTCCTGAGATTGAGCCCTGCATTGGGCTCTGCGATCAGCATGGAGCCTGCTTAAGAGTCTCCCTCCCTCTCACTCATGCTCTCTCTGTCACTCAAATAAGTAAAGAAAATCTTTTTTTAAAAAAACATTTTTAGTTCATCTTTATATCCATCATGGGGCTCGAACTCACAACCATGAAGTCAAGAGTTGTAGGCTCTACCTACTGAGCCACCAGGTGCCCCTCTCTTAGTTTTAATGTGTAGTTTTTTGTTTGTTTGTTTTTTAAGGCTTATTTATTTATTTTAGAGAGCACAAGCAGGAAGGGCGGAGGGAGAGAGGATTCCTAGTGGACTCTACACTGAGCACGGAGCCCAAAGCAGGGCTCAATCCCACAACCCTGGCGTCACAACCTGAGCCAAGATGAAGAGTCCAACACTTAACCACCTGTGCCACCCAGGCGCCCCGCCATATGGTCTTTATAACTGTTTTGAAGAGGGCTGTAGGTAAGATCAAATGAATGTACTAAATTTACTTAACCAACTTGCTAAAGGATAATTCTTGTTTTTAGAAAGTAAAATCATGACTCAAATACAAAATGAGTATGTTAAAGATGTTATTTAACTTGTTCATTAATGAGAGAACAAGTTAAGATGTTTTAATTGGTTCAAAGGAGAATCCAAAAAATAAAAATATAATTAGCCCAGTAGGAATGCTGAAAAATTTGCTTAGTGGATACACAACTGGCAGAATTGGCCTGTATCTACTGAGTCATAATGAGTTACATTTAGGACTTTACAGGGTGCAACTTGCATATGTATGGACAAGAATCACCTGCATGATCTGTTTCCCTCAATTTGTGTCATTATAAAGTAGCTTGAAGAGTATTGGGCTAGATAAAGCACTCTGTTAAGTGCAGGTGGGTTGGGGGGACCTGTTTCAAAGTCTTTCACGATGTTTCCTGATGACCTGTCGTTGGATACTTGGGGTATTTCCAATTCTTTGCTTTTATTAGAACAAAAAGCCAACACGTCTTTGAATGTGTTAATTTTTTTCTTTCCTAAATACCTTGATTCTGTTAGGATAACAATGAAGGGGGATTGTGGGGTCAAAAGAGATTTTGACTTTTCAATTCATGTTGCCGAGTTGTAAGAACCTTTTTCCCACACACAGAAAACAAACCCCACCCATGTCCCCACCCATGTCTGTGGGCTCTTAAAAAGCCTCAAACTTTCTTTTCCAGATGCCTCCCCTTCCTCCGCCCACCCACTTTTCCTTTCTGTTCACTGGTGAAGATGAGATCTTTGGAGAACTGACTGATTTTAGACCAATTGAGGACTCTTCTCTGAGTACTGGGGAGGGCTTAGGCTCCCCTGAAGCCCAGAGTCCCTGAGCCCCCATAACACACAGGGTCAGGGTTCTGTTACAGAAGCGGGGGTATCTTTGGGCCTGGCTAGAACTGGTTTATGTTGCTACTGACTCTATTTTCGTGGTTTTCCTTCTTGTTTTATTTTTGAGAAGCATGGTTGTTGTATCCACAGTCCTAGAATTCAGGAAAACTTCTGATTCTGTTTCTGACCATTGCTAACTAAGGCTTAAACACTGAATTACCCCTCTTCTGAGGTTTTCCATTTATTGAATAGACTTGGTGTGGGGACCGTGGGTGGTGGGTCAAAGTTCAGCTCTAAAATTATAATTATTTTAAATGGAATGATCATATGAAAGACTTTCTGCAGGAAAGCAGCCACCCCTCACCCCCAATACTGCCACCCCTCACCCCCAAACTGTCAAACTCTGATGACAGTTTGACTACAGGCCAACATCTCGTTGACCCCGGCTTGTTCCAGGAAATGGCTGGCCACAGAAAACCCTCCGCCCTTTCCTCTTTTGAAATGTCCCCAAACTACTCACTTGCCCCCTTGCAGCTAACCAAAGATGGCCAAATGTATTGGAAGACCAGTGAGTCTCCCTCACTCCACTAATCCTACTCTTGCAGAATGGTTTTCAGTAAGACAGCATTTCCTTTTTACTCAATGAAATATACTCCCTGACACCTTTGAACTCCTGCCGAAACTCCTGCTGAAACAAGGGTGATGGCAGAAGGGTTCTCTTGCTGCAAGTTTATGCATAAACAAGCTTTGTTAATATGGTTTTGGACCAAGATTTATCTTTGACATGTGGGATGTGTGCCTGCTTCCTGGATATATGTGGGTTCACTTTGATTGACAGTCTTGGACCACAGTGGTCTCTTAGATGCCATGATTTAGGGGTTCTCATTCGACCCTCTAATTAAATTCAGTGAATTGATGTGGGACAGCTGACACCAAAATGGATTAAAATAAAAGTGCTGAGGGCAGCACTCCCCTGGCTTCTGCCCAGAGTCTGTCTGATGAGTTCCTCTGAGTTCCCCGAGTTCCATGCATGCACAGGGCAGATTGATGACCGACCCCTCAGAGGCTGGGCTTGCTGCAGCAGCTGCCCCGCAGGGCACACAGGAAGGCAGCTGTCAGCTTTATTAGGAAGGTAGAAATATTTGCCAGTGAGTATATAGAATGGGTACACTATTGGATCTGTGTACTAATTACCACTGTAGTTTGCCAATTTTAAAATTAATTCAGACATTTCTGAAGGCAGTACATCCCAAGATTTAGGGAAATAAATTCAGTCAACCACAGGGTATGTATTTATGGTATGCCAGCCCTGTGATTAATGCTTTTCTAGGTGTGAGGAGTAAATACAGGATAGGACCAAGAAAGGCACTGCTGGCAAGGACTTTAAATTCTAGTGGAGACCCAAAGCGTGAATAAATTAATAATGTTAGGTATCCAAAGTATGAAGTGAAGTAGCGAAGTGGGGCTTGGAGGAGAACTGTTCCAGGCTGAAGAAACAGTAAGTACAAAGGTTCAGTGTGGTGAGTTAGGGGTGCTGGGAAGACAGAAAGGACCAAATATGGGGAGAGCGGAAGTATGGACAGGGTTGGGCAGGAATCAGGTAAGACAGGGCATTAAACGTGACAGGTATTGTGAGCATGGTGATGTCATTGGTTGATTTCAGCAGAGGAATGATGTCTATTTGTTTTTAAAAGATGTCTCTGGAGGGGCTCCTGGATGGCTCAGTCAGCTGGGTTTCTGGCTCTTGGTTTTGGCTCAGGTCCTGATGTCGTGGGTCATGGGATCAAGCCCTGTGTCGGGCTCTGTGCTCTGAGGGGAGTCTGCTTGAGAGTCTCTCTCTCTGCCCCTCCCCTCCTCACATGCACATGTGCGTACACTCTCCTTCTCCCTCTCTCAAATAAATAAATCTTTAAAAAAAAAAAAAAAGATGTCTCTATAAAGTGGAAAATAGACTGAAAGGAGGATCATGAAAGCTAGTCTCCAAAGATGGCCCCCAATGATTCCTCCACTGTGAGTCTGGGCTAGCCTTGTGGCTGCTTTGACCTGTAGAAGACAGTGGAAGGAATGTTCTGGGACTTCCAAGCTCAGGCCTTAAGAGAATTCCCTTCCTCTTGGGATGTTAGCTCTTGGGTTCAAGCTATATAGAGAGGCCACATGGAAGAGTATTGAGACCCACAGCCCAGAGTCCCAGCTGAGGACCCAGGGAACTGCCAGTACCAGCTGCCAGAGAAGATGAGTGAGCCACTTGGATTCTGCCCACAAATACCCACAGCCCCAGCAACATGACATGAATAGAGGAACCACCTCCCTCAGCTCAGGAAAACCAAAGAATTACGAGATTTAATAAATTTGTCTTGAAGTAGTATATTTCCTAGCAGTGGATAACTGAAATGGGGGCAAGGGTGGAAGCAGGACGCCAGTGAGCCAGCTGTTGGGGTCATTTAGGCCAGAGATAATAGAGGCCTTGACCAGACTGGTAGAAGTAAGGATAGTAAGTAGTCCGATACAGGGTACACTTTGTCAATGTGACTTTTATCTTGGACTGTGAAGGAAAAGGCAGTAGAAAAGCAGGAGCTCCTTGCCTGGCTCTCCTAACTGCAAACCACTCCTTAGAAACAACTATTTAAAACTCTTACTTCTCTCTTTGACAGTGACCACCATTTTGTACCAATTGATTATACTGGTTTGGTGGTGGTGGTGAGGATTAAGAAACAAAGGGGGGCCTGGGTGGTTCAGTTGGTTAAGCATCTGACTCTTGGTTTTGGCTCAGGTCATGGTCTCATGGGTTGTGGGATCAAAACCTACGCCCAACTCTGCTCAGTGGGGAGTCTGCTCAAAGATTCTTCCTCTGCCCCTCCCCCCACTCTTTCTTAATCTCTGTCTCTCTAAATAAATAAACCTTTAAAAGAAAAACAAATAAGGGGGCACCTAGGTGGCTCAGTCGGTTAAGCAGCAGACTCTTGATTTCAGCTTAGGTATGATTTTGGGATCCTGGGATCAAGTCCTGTGTCAAGCTCCACACTTAGTGGGGAGTCTGCTTGAGGATTCTCTCCCTCTCCCTCTGCCTCCATCGTACCCGTGTCAAATAAGTAAATAAATCTTTTTTAAAAATCTCAAAGATGGGGCATCTTGGTGGTTCAGTCAGTTAAGCATCTGCCTTTGGCTCAGGTCATGATCCCAGGGTCCTGGGGTCGAGCCCTGCATTGGGCTCCCCACTCATTGAGGAGCCTGCTTCTCCCTCTCCCTCTGCCTGCTGCTCCTGCTTGTGCTTTCTTTGTGTCAAATAAAGTTTAAAAAAAAATCTGAAAGACATAAAGACAAAAGATGGTCAATAGATGTGACCATAAAAAAACTGTATCCCGAAAGACACCATAACCAAAAGATAAGCCATAATAAAGAGAAAATATTTGCAAAATATTAAAATCTCATACTCTAAATACATAATATATAAACAATTATAATAAAGATATAAAATATATAAAATAAAATAAATGATATATAAACAATTCTAAAGAAAATGACAATCTAGTAGGAGACACCATTATGCTGCTCTAAGAATTTCACATTAGATTGCTTTGTCTTAATGCCTCACTTTTGGATATCTTCTCTTGTGGCTTCCTCCTCAGTAGATGTGCCCCATCTTCCCACCGTGGTGTCACTTCCATAGTGGCCTTTGGTCCAGAAGATGAGAGGGGATACCTCAAGGCTTCTTTAAAGCCTCGGCTGTGGAACTCACACGGTATCACTTCTGCCATGTTCTGTTGGTTAAAATAAGTCACTCGGCCAGCCCAGACTCAAGGGAATGAAGAATTAGACTCCTCTCACTGGGAGGAACAGCAAAGTCACATTACAAAGGGGTATGGTAAAAGGGAGTTGTGACTAACCGGGGACCATCACTATAATACTCTACCACGTGCTATCCCAAAATGTCTTTCTTTTTTTTTTTTTTCCAAAATGTCTTTCTTCTAACCTCATGATTGAGTGATACTTTAGTTGAGAATATTATTGTAGGTTGCTAATTATTTTCCCTAAGAATGAAGGCATTGTTGCATTGTCTTCTAGTTTCTGGTGTTGTTGAGAAGGGTGATGCCATTTTGATTTGTTTCTTTTTATGTGATTGCTTTTATCCCTCTGAAATCTTCTAGGATCTTCTGCTTATCTATGATATGATGAAATTTCATAATATGGCCTTGCGTGGATCTTTTTTTTCTTTTCTTCATCTCCTCCTATTTTGCACTTACTATATAGGGCATTTAGAAGGTCACTTTAATCTGGAAATGTAGTTTGAAAGGTTTTCTTGTATTATTTTTTTGACAGCTAAATTTTCCACAAATATATTTTCTCACAAAACATTGTAAGGAGTGCCATTAGGGCGCCTGGGTGGCTCAGTCAGTTAAGTGTCCGACTCTTGATTTTGGCTCAGGTCATGATCTCAGGGTCGTGAGGTGGAGCCCTGTGTTGGGCTCAGCACTGAGCATGGAGCCTGCCTGAAATTCTCTCTCTCCCTCTGTGCCCCCCTGCAATGCTCTCTCTCTCTCTCCACTCTCTAAAAATATAAAAAAGAAAAGAGTGTCATTATTTTACATTTTTTGCAAATCTCATTAATGCCTGACTTAATAGAAGACAGCTGAATGCTCACATCTACTTCTGTATTCCATCTGTTGCAATATGTTGTTTTGGTTGCAGTATATGAAGAAATTCTAACGAGGCACATTTTAAAACGAGCTTGTGTCTGAACAGATAGATAGTACGGAAATCAATATAACTAGAAACCTGGCAACCATCTATTTACCTTAAGACTTCGCTTTAAAAGAATATATCCAAACTTGCACTGGTAGAAAACAACACTGACTTTGTTTTCCTGTATAAAAACAACTTAGCACTTCATTTGTGGTCTGAATGCAGAATTTTTGTGAAGATAGCAGTCAGAGAAATCATGGATCCACTTTGTAAATGTAACTAGCAAGGAGAGAATCTACAAGGTCATGTCACCCCTTAGCTACTGTGTCACTTGCCATCACAAAGTGAGTCAGCTGATGGCCTAAAGTACCAAATTTCTTCTACCGGGGGTATGAGTGCATGGCTTGGACAGAAAACAGAGAACCTGAGGATGTGAATAAGACTGTTTGGTGAGGTACCCAATTCATCACAAGCCACCAGGAATTCAAAATGGAGGGATGGTGTTAGTTATGCATCACTGTGATTGAATAGTTACGCTTGCATAAAATGAAAAGCATGTCCGTACTCCTATTACTAATTCAGAGGACACAGCAATATAAGACCAAAGTTAAAACCCCTAAAAGGCCCTCCCAAGAGAATGACTATTTTCATATACTTTGGTGTGAGCATGTGATTAGTAAGTGTATGACAGAGCAGATCAATGCAGCTACATCCAGAAGAAACCATCTTTTTATCCTGAAAGGGTATCCTACCCATACCTTGAAGTAAGTACTAAGTGATGCATCAAGCTTTCCTCCCTTGGATCAAAGAGAAGGAGCTCTGAGAGCGGAAACACAGGAGTGGTTGTGGCAGGAGCTACTGTGGTCCATTGTCTCTAGAGCAGAGGATGGTGACAATCCAAACAAAAGCATACACAAAAATATAATGGAATCCTATTTAGCAATGAAAAGGAGTGATACACCTGGTGATGCAGATGAATCTCAAAGGTATACTGAACAAAAGGCAGCAGACTTTTATCAAAAAATACATTCTGGGGGCACCTGGGCGGCTCAGTCAGTTAAGCGTCTGCTTTTGGCTCAGGTCATGATCCCGGGGTCCTGGGATCAAGCCTGGTGTGTCCCTCTCCTCCCCGCTTGTGCTCTCTTTTGCTATCTCAGTTGCTCTTTCTCAAATAAATAAATAAAAGCTTTTTAAAAAATACATTCTGTGTGATTTTATCTGAAACTCTGGAAAAGACAAGTCTAATCCATGGTGACATTGATCAGTGCTTGTCTGAGGCCTGGGATGGGGAGGAGGGAATTGTTTAGGAAGGGGCACAGGGGAACCTTTTGGGGAGATGGGAATGTTCTATATTTTGACTGTGGTTACATGGGTATGTACTTTTGTTGAAACTCACGGAAATGTACACTTTAAGTGGATATGTTTTATTGCATGTAAATTATACCTCAAAAAGTTGACTTTAAAAAAATACATGGGGCTTCCATTTCCAGACAAGATGAGTAAGTGGATTCCACTTACTACAGCCAAACACTTGACAAAATATATGAAGCAACTATCAGACTCTGATGATGGAAAAAAGGTGAACTAGCTAGACAACCCAGGTCTCAAGGGATGACACAGCTGGGAGTCCTCACGGGCTTTACTACTTAACTAGATCCCAGCCTGGGCACCAGAGAAAGCCAAACCCAAAACCATCCCCAAAGCAAAAAGCCCACTCTCTGGGGGGTCGAAGGGCTGGGAGGGACAGCAATGAAAGATAGACTTTTTGACAATGCTTGCTCTTCTCCGGGCGGACACCATGAAATAAGCCACAGCCCTTCCTCTCCAGCAGGCTTTGGGGAGACTGTGGTGTGGAGCTCGTCCACCATCCCTCTCTCTCCTTTCCAGTGATGACTATGATGTGGAGCTCTGTCAGTCAGCTCTGCTCTGCACAAATGTGATCAGTGAGAGTCCCCCTCCCTCTCCTGTCCTCATGGAGTGATGTGACACCAGGGTGGAGCCCTGTTACTATCCTTGGCACCACGCTAAGCAAAGGTGACAAAGAAGCAGCACCCACCCTCTCACAGCTGGAGTGTGTGGGGAGAATTGCAGACAAGAGGGAGCTGCAAAAAGAGATTATTTGCATTTGTATATGAAGTCCAGGGCACAGCCACCCACAAGTGAAACCCACCAGAATTAACATAGTGGAAAGCTTGAGAACTCAACTATGATGTGGAATACCATACTGTTTCGGAATGCCCTCTGGGTAGCACACAGCAGGACAGACCAAAATAGTATTGATTTTAAACTAAACTGACATTCAAGTTCACAGACCACAAAAGTGAGCCATGATGTTCATTCTGAACTTGAACAAGTTGAATACGTATTAACATAGTTTTAAAAAGGAACCAGTGACTCCTAATATAATACCCAAAAGTCCAGGAAAAAATCGAATATTATGTGTCCTACCAAAAGCCAGAAGAAGGCTGAACTGAAATGTAAAAGGACAATCAAGGGATGGCTAACATCTGGTACTTGGCTGGCTCAGTCAGCCCAGTGAGTTTGATCTCGGAGCCATGAATTCGAGCCCCACATTGGGCACGGCACTTACCTTAATTTAAAGAAACAAAACCCAAAAAAACAAAACTGATGCTAACATCAAAATGGCACGGATGTTGGGATTATCTCACAAGGATTTTAAAGTAGCCATCCCCAAAAAAGAAGAAAAAAAGGAAGAAAAAAGCTTCAGAGAGCAACCATGAATAGTCCTGAAACAGAAAAAGAGAAAATTGCAGCAAAGAAAAAGAAGATAAAAACCAGATGGAAATGCTAAACCTGAAAAATACAGTAACAACAAACTTACTGGGTGGGCACTGTGGCCCATCGGAGATGACAGAGGAAAGCAGTGACCTTGAAGACGGACTACTAAAAATTCTACAGCTTGAAAAACAACAAATGAACAAAATGAACAGAACTTCAGGGGTCTATGGGAAAATACCAAAATACATGTATGTCACTGGAATCCCAAAAGAAGAAGAGTGCAATGCAGAAAATACACTTAAATAATAGCTGAAAGCTTCCCAAATTTGGCAAAAGACATAAACCTACAGATTAAAGAAGCTGCAAGAACCCTAAACCAAGAAATCCAAATTCATAGAGACAGAGAGTAGGCTAGTGGTTTCCAAGGGTGAGGGATGATGGAAACTGGGAGATATCTGGCCAAATATTACAAACTTTCAGTTAGAAGATAAGTAAATTTTGGGGATCTAACATACAGCTAGGGGACCCTAGTTAACAATACTGTGTTATGTACCTGGAAGTTGCTAAGAGAGTAGATCTTAAATGTTCTTACCAGAAAAAAAAAGAAAAAGAAAAAGAAATAATAATCACACAAAATGATGGAGGTGTTAACTAACCCTATTGTGATAAATAAAATTACTTTGCAATATATGAGTATGTCAAATCATCACATTGAACACCCTAAGATTACACAGTGTTATATCTTATAACTCAATAAAGCTGGAGAAAATAAAAAGTGAAAAAATAATGAAAAATAACTAGAATAATACCTAGGAACTGTGGGACATTTACAAAAGGTATAACAGAGGTGGACTGTGGGCTGCTGGGGTTGGTGAAGGATTTCAAGATGCCTGGGAGGAACTTGCTCTAAAAGCCATTGACTGGGTAGCTTTTGGGATCATACCCCAAAACCAGAAGGCCATTGCTAACTTCTGAAATTCTGGAATGAGACCCTTACCTCCAGGTAGGCTAGTCTCCCTGAGAAACCACCTGCTATTGACTGGGCTTACTACAAGCCAATGTGGCAAAGGCTGTCTTGGGAGATGACTTTGAGAAGAAGTTTAATGCCCCAAGTTTCCTGTGCCAGAGGATAAATGTTCTGTTCAGGTGGATGCTGAAAAAAAAAAGAAGATGTGAAAAGTTGTGCCAAGTTTTTGTCCCTCTCAAAGGCCAGGATTGAGCTAGAGAAGATGAAGAACATAATCCCATGTGATCAAATGACCATTGAGGACCTGAATGAAGTTTTCCCAGAAACCAAATTAGACAAGCAGTATCTCTGTTGGCTTCACAAGCCAATCGAGTGTTTATAAACTTGAGTTGGGGAAAAAGTTCTGGCCCTCATACTGTAAATGCTGTATATTAAAAATAATTATATAGGGCTGAGCCTGTGTGACTCAGTTAGTTAAGCGACTGGTCGGATCCTGGGATCAAGCCCCGAGTTGGGTTCCCTGCTTAGTGGGGAGCTCGCTTCTCCTCCCTCTGCTGCTCTCCCTGCTTGTGCTCTCTCTCAAATAAATAAATAAAATCTTTAAAAAAATAAGAATTATTACATAGTAAAAAAAAAAGTGTCACATACACAAAATAGGAAAAACTAGAAGAAGAAAGAGAAAGCAGAGGTAGTGGTAATGGCAGTTTTCCAAAATTAATGATAGGCACCAGACCACAAATTCAGCTAGCTCATAAAATATCAATCAGAGCAAATACCAAAAATCTACACCTAAGTGTATCATATTTAAATTATAGGAAAATAGAGGCACCTGGCTGGCTCAGGCAGAAAAGCATGCATCTCTTGATCTCAGGGTCCTGAGTTTACCCCCACATTGGGCATGGAGTCTAATTTAAAAAAAAAAAAGTCTTTGTTATTTGTATACCTACCTAATCATATAGATAACTCCTTGTTCAAAGTAATGATAGCAGCAACGAACTGAGAGATTATAGCATATGTAAATGAAAGGAGTGGAAGCAATGTTATAAGGGATGGGAGGGAGGAATTGGGGCTATTCTGTTACAAGACACCTGCCCTACCCAGGAAGTGGTATAGTGTTATTTGAAGTGTATTACAGGCAGATAATCAAATCATTATGCTACATGCCTGAAGCTAGTATGTCATTTATATGTCAGTTTTTAAAAAGTGGACTTGGAGGGCGCCTGGGTGGCTCAGTGGGTTAAAGGCTCTGCTTTCGGCTCAGGTCATGATCTCAGCGTCCTGGGATCGAGGCCCGCATCGGGCTCTCTGCTCAGAGAGCCTGCTTCCTCCTCTCTCTCTGCCTGCCTCTCTGCCTACTTGTAATCTCTCTCTGTGTGTCAAATAAATAAATAAAATCTTTAAAAAAAAAAAGTGGACTTGGATTAGTTGTAAACATACACTGCACACTTTAGGGAAACCACTAACAATTTTTTTAAAGAAGTGATTGATATGCTAAAAGGAGAGAAAATGGAAACATATAAAATGAAAACCTGTCAGGGGTAAGTTTTAAAAAATCAAAGAACAAAGGAAAGGGGGATGAATACAAAACAGTTACAGACATAGAGATTAATCCAACTATATCAATAATTACTTTAAATGTGAATGGCCTAAATACACCAATTAAAGGATCACCTTGTCACAGTGGATAAAAACAAGACTCAATGACATGTTGTCTACAAGAAGCCCACTTTAACTATACAGATACGGATAGCTACAAAGTGAGGGCTTGAGAAGGATATACCATTGCTAACATGAATCAAAGTAAAGCTGGAATAGCTATATTGATTTTACACAAAGAAGACTTCAGAGCAAGGAAAATTATCAGGGTTAAAGAGGAGCATTATATAATAATAAAGGATGAAAATGAAAATCCTTAATTTGTATGTGCTTAACAGCAGAGCGACAAAATATGCATGGCAAAGACTGCTAGAACTTCAAGAAGAAATAGAAGAATTCACTACTACAGTTGAAGATATCAACACCTCTCAATCAGTGATTCACAGGTCCAGCAGACAGAAAGTAAGGATAGAGTTGAACTGAATAGCACTTCAAAGATCAATTAGATCTCATGGACATTTATGGAATACTTGACAACAGCAGAATAGACATTCTTAGAAAGCTCATGTGGAGCATTCATCAAAGTAGACCACATTCTGGGCCATAAAACACACCTGAGCAAATTTGAAAGAATAGAAATCAAACAAGGTTTGCTCTTAGACCACAATGGAAATCAGTAACAGAAAGATAGCTGGAAAATCTCAACATATTTGGAGATTAAGCAACATACTTTTAAATAGTGCATGGATCAAAGAAGTCTCAAGAAATTTACAAATATTTTGAGTTAAAATGAAAATAGAACTTATCAAAATGTATGAAAAGCCATGCTTAGAGGGAAATTTGTTGCATTACATATATATATCAGAAAAGAATATCTGAAATCAATAAACTTCCACCATAAGAAACTAGAAGTGTCCATCAACTGATGAATAGCTAAAGATGTGTGTGTGTGTGTGTGTGTGTATCTATATTTACTCAGCGATCAGAGAATGAAACCTTGCCATTTGCAACAGCATGGATGGAACTAGAGGGTATTATGCTAAGCAAAATAAGAATAAGTCAGAGAAAGACAAATATCATATGATTTCACTCATGTGGAGTTTAAGAAAACAGATGAACATACGGGAAGGGAAGGAGAAATAAAATAGGATAAAAACAGAGTGGGAAGCAAACCATGAGACTCTTAACTATACAGAACAAACTGAAGGTTGCTGGACAGGAGGTGGGTGGGGAATGGGCTAAATGGGGTGTGGACATTAAGGAGGGCACTTGTGATGAATACCAGGTATTATATATAATACGAAAACAATACTACACTATATGTTAACTAACTTGAATTTAAAAATAAATAAAATAGAGAAGGAAGAGCAATATAAACAGAAGAAAAGAAGTAATAAAAAATTAAATCAGAAATCGATGAAATTGAAAACAGGAGATCCATAGAGATCAACAGAATGAAAACTGGTTCTTTGGGGGGAAAAATCATTAAAATTCATAAGCCTTCCAAGCTAACAAAGAAAAAAAAAAAAAGAAACACAAATGACAAATACCAGACATGAAGGAGGGGTCATTGAAAGGATAATAAAGGAATATGAACACCTTTATGCCCATAAATTTGTTACCTTAGATGAAGTGGGCCAATTCCTTGAAAGACAAAAACCACCAAAACTCACAAAAGGAGAAATAGATAACTTGAATAGGTCAATATTTATTAAATAGAGAAAAACCAAATTAAGACATTTTTAAGAAAGGAATATTACAGACCAATATCTTTCATGAATGTAGATGCAAGAATACTCAAAAAATGTTAGCAAATCAAATCCAACAATGTATAAAAAGACTTTTACACTATGACCAAATGAGACTTATTCTAGGTATGGAAATCTGATTCAACATTCGAAAACCAGTTAATGTAATCCATCACATCACTCCACAGGCTGAAGGAGAAAAGTCTTGATCATATCAGTAGATGCAGAAAAAGCATTTGACAAAATCCAACGCACATTCATGATAAAAACTCTGAACAACTTAAGAATAATAGGGAACATTCTCAAACTTACTGATAAAGGGTGTTTACCATAATCCTATGGTTAACATCATACTTAATGGAGAAACACTGGATACTTTCCCCCTTAAATTAGGGACCTGCAAAGGTATCCCCTCTCAGGGACTGGAAGTCCTAGCTAATTGCTATAAGAAAAGGAAAGATATACATATGGGGAGGGGGAAAGATAAATAAAGCTGTCTTTGCGCATAGAGGACATGGCTGTCTATGTATAAAATCCCCTAGACTAGGGGCACCTGGGTGACTCAGTTGGTTAAGCAACTACCTTCAGCTCAGGTCATGATCCCGCAGTCCCAGGATCGAGTCCCACATTGGGCTCCCAGCTCCATGGGGAGTCTGCTTCTCCCTCTGACCTTCTCCCCTATCATGTTTTCTCTCACTCTCTCTCTCTCAAATAAATAAAAAATCTTTTTAAAAAATCCCCTAGACTAGACCAAAAAAACCTCTTGGAACTAATAAGTGATTATAGGAAGGTCACAAGATATAAAGTTAGCATGTAAAAATCAATTGCTTTCCACTGCCAGCAATGAATAGTTGGAAATAATACCATTTACATTAGCAAAAATAATGAAATATGGAGGCATAAGTCCAACAAAATAGGTACAGGCTTTATAAGAAGAAAATTATGAAACTCCAATGAAAGGAATCAAAGAAGATATAAATAAATGGAAAGAGATTTCATGTGCATGGATAGGAAAACTAAATATTTTTAAGATGTCAATTCTCCCGAATTCCATCTATAAATTCAAATCAAAACCCAGCAAGTTTTTTTAATAAAACAAACTGAATTTATATATGAAAATGCAAAAGGCCCAGAATGGCCAACACAATACCAAAGAAGAATGAAGTCAGAGGATTCACACTACCTTTAGATCTTACTATAAGACTTACTCTAAGATCTTACTTAAAGACTTATTATAGATCTACAGTAATCAAGACGGCATGGCTTTGGTGAAAGAATACTCAGGTTGATCAGTGGAACAGAATAAAGAGCCCAGAAATAGACCCACACGAATGTAGTCAACTGATCTTTGACAAAAAAAGCAAAGGCAATTCAATGGAGAAAGGATAATCTTTTCAACAAATGGTTCTAGAACAATTGGGCATCCATATACAGAATGGTGAAGCAAGATTCAACCCTGCCACTTGTTACAAAAGTAAACTCAAAATGGATCTTAGACTTAAATGTAAAATGCAAAACTATAGAACCTATGGAGGCTAACATAAGAGCAAATATGAGTGACCTTGGGTTTGGCAATGAATTTTTTAATCTAACACTAAGAGCACAATCCATAGAAGAAAAAAAATAATTCCATTGGACTTTTATTAAAAGTAAAAACTTCAACTCTGTGAAAAAAGTTAGATTGAAAAGATAACCCACTTCTCCAGAATGAGGATATTTGCAAAACACATCTGATAGAGGACTGGTACCCCAAAATATACAAAGAGTATTTAAAAATCAACAATAAGAATTCAAAAGTGGGCAAAAGATCTGACAGCCACCTCACCAAAGAAAATATACAGGTTGGAAATGGGTATATCAAAGATGTTCAACATCATATGTCATTAAGGGCATTAAGGGATGGCTAATTAAAATGAGATATCATGGGGCACCTGGATGGCTCAGGTCATGATCCCAGGGTTCTGGGATCGAGCTCCGCATCAGGATCCTCCCTTGCCGGGAGGCCTGCTTCTCCCTCTCCCACTCCCCCTGCTTATGTTCCCTCTCTCACTGTCTCTCTCTGTCAAATAAATAAATAAAATCTTTGAAAAAAATAAAATGAGATATCACTTCATACCTTTTAGAATGGCTAATATCCACAAAACTGTTAATATTAAACAGTGGCAAGAATAAAAAGCAACAGAAATTCTCATTCATTGCTGACAGAGATGCAAAATAGTACAGCCACCTTGGAAGACGATTTGGTAGTTCTTACAAAAGTAAACATTCTTACCATGCAATCCAGCAGTTGCGCTCCTATGTACCCAATTGCATTGAAAAGTTATGTCTAGGGGCGTCTGGGGAGCTCAGGTGGTTAAGTGTTCAACTTTTGATTTCTGCTCAGGTCATGATCTCACGATTGAGTGATCAAGCCCCGTGTCAGGCTCTGTGCTCAGTGCAGAGTCTGCTTGGGATTCCCTCTCTCCCTCTCCCTCTGCCCCTCCCTCCACATGAGTGTGCTCACTCTCTCTCTCTCAAATAACAAATAAAATCTTAAAAAAACAAAAGTTACATCTACATGAAAAGCATGTGAATATTTATAGCAGCTTTATTCATAATCTCTAAAACCTGGAAACAACCCAAATGTTCTTCCGTCGGTGAGTGGGTAACAAACTTCATTATATCCAGACAATGGAGTATTATTCAGCCATGAAAAGAAATGAGCTATTAAGCCACAAAAAGACTTGGAGGATCCCTCAATGCCAGTGAGCTTGGGGAGACAGTTATGGAGGTCACCGGAGGGCTGGAAATGCAAACTCAGAAACCAGGGAATTTGGGGTTCCTGGATGGCTCAGTGGAGTAAAGCCTCTGCCTTCAGCTCGGGTCATGATCTCAGGGTCCTGGGATCGAGGCCCGCATCGGGCTCCCTACTCGGCGGGGAGCCTGCTTCCTCCGCTCTCTCTGCCTGCCTCTCTGCCTACTTGTGATCTCTCTCTCTCTCTCAATAAATAAAATCTTGAAAGAAAGAAAGGAAGGGAGGGAGGAAGGAAGGAAGGAAAGAAAGAAAGAAACAAACAAACCAGGGAATTCAACCTTGGTCAACATTCATTTTGAGAACCTGCCTACATTGCTATGGCTGTTCTGGACTCTGATGAAACCCGAGTATAAAAGACTTGGTGGCTCAGCAAGAACTCAGCCTCTATCTCCATTTTGGAAGGAGCTACCTACTCAGAGAAAGGAGCAACAACTGTGGAGGTCCTGCAGAGAAGCCAAAGGACACAGAGAAACTGGGCCACCACCTGTCGTGTCTGCTCTTTGCTCTGTTGCCACCTTGCTCCCATGAGACTACCCTTGGCTAAGTCGATGGGACATGGGGATGTACATTGGAGTGTGTGTCCTCTTCCAGGCAGTCTGGTGTTCCCACGGCCCTGCAGTGGGTCAGGGAGCCATGAAAAGCGGGAAGGGAGCCCAGGTTCCAGGGAGGGAAGGAGGCTGCTCTCTAACCAAGCTCTGCTGTAACACAGCCCACTGGAAAGGAGACGGCTGAGTGATGGGATTGATTGTCACCTGGGGCGACATCTGCAACGGCTGGACACTGGGTAGGCCTTCCTTACAGGCTGGAAACGGGGTGGGGGTGGCCACCACAAGGTAACTGGAGTGACAGAGGTCACTGGGAGTCGGGGGTGGGCAGAGCACTGGAGCTCGGCCCCCTTCATGGGAGGGGCCGCTATGGAGCAGTCACCGCCTAAGGACAGCCGGGCAGCTGGGACAGGAGGGGTAACAGCCAGGGAGGTGGGCCTGACTCTGAAAGAGGGTTAGAGCCAGGCATGCATTTGTCGTGTGAGTCTGTCCCTGGACTTGGCATCTCTATTGTCCAGGCTGAGGGAAGCTGGGGAACGATGCCCCATCCCATCTGAAGCCCAGAGAAGGTGGGACTTCCCTAACACACACAGCATGTTATAACTGAGTCAGGCCTAGGACTCAGAAGCCACGGCTCCCTGTTCCGGGCTCCCTCCCTCCTTCACCCCTTCCTGGGGACGCCCAGTGGTTAAATCATGTTCTGATCATTGAAACGACACTTACCATGAGATGAGCACAGTGGAGGAGGAGGCAGGGAGCAGAGGGAGGTCTGCCCCATGCAAGTATGAGGGCGGCAGCATCTGCACAGAGTTTAAATGCAATAATGAAACCTCTGAAAGTTGGTCTGCTTTTTATTATCACTCTGAACTGGCTGTTCTCATCAAAGCTGGTGATGGAATTACTCCTCTCAGCCCAAGTCTTTCATTAGTCCACGTTCTAAACAATCACTGCCGTTACCATTCGGTTTAATATGAGATTAGCACATCGTAAATTGACGTAAACTATGATGAACACTGGGTTCGACACAGAGGTTAGTCCAGAAAACCTCATTGTACGCTAGGCTCCCAGGCCGCCGACTCAACTACAAGTTTGGTAACCGTTTGGGATGGTTAAACTCAACTTTAGCCTCTGGTGCTCCATCTGGTGCTCCCCTTTCTCCTGCATTTAACAGCAGGTGCGGGACAAGCAGCACCAGCTGTGTGAACTTCCCAGGTCCACTCTTCTGCAGATGTTCTTAATGTGCTCTTTTTCCTCTTTACAATAATAATAAAAATAATAACATGACTTAAAAGTATTAATTCATTACTGTTTCTCCTATTTGCAGAAGTATAATTTTGTATTACTTGTTTAGTTTGTTAGTTTTCACTGCCACAATTATATATGTGTATGCGGTTCAATAAAAAAACTTCCAGTATCTGCTTTTCTTTTCTGCCCTTTGTCCTTAACTTGGTGCCAGGGTGTGCTCAGCCCTGACCTCCCCCTGAAACTTGAGATGGGCTAACTCCATGAGATGGACTTTTGTAGCCCATTTTACAGGTGAAGACACAAAGAGTCAGCAACAGGGAAAATGAACCCAGGATTACACAGTTAATAAGTGGCAGAAGGAGGATTCAAACCCAAGGTCGGCCTCACTTCAAAGTGCATGTTTGAAATGCCAGTGAGTGTGGAGACCCTGCAAGGAGCAAATCAAGGGGACATAGGCTGCGGCAGTCAGGGAGAGCTTCTCGGAGGAGGGGGTGATGGGATAGATGCCCATAGGGGAGGGCAGTGAAGCAGGAGGATAGTGAGGAGGCAGGGAATGGGGAGTTCCAGCCTGAGTTCTGTCACTCCTTGGCTGTATGGCCTTGGACAATCCCATCTCACCCGAGGCCTTAGTGTTTTCTCTCTCTGCAGTTTTCAAAGGCCCAAGATTCCACAAATCAGTGGAAGACAGTGGTCTGGGCAGTGAGTTTGGCTGGTGAGTGAGTCTGACTTTGCTCTGCTCTGTGTCTAAGAACTGGACCCCAAATCCCACTGGCCCACCCCCAGCCTGCACCCTTGGAGGTCCACGTGGCATTATGGTTAAGAACATCAGCCTGGGTTTTGATGTTCTGGACATCAAAATGGACAGGCTTGGTTTTGAGTCTCAGATCCATCATCTCCTTCCCCAGTGAGTGACCTGGGACATGTCCCTTCTTGTCTCTGATCTCAGGGTCTGAAACCACAAAGTTGGACCATCCTATTGACCTCCAAGGGTAGTTGTGAGAATTAAAACTGATATGTATTGGGCGACCCTTATATGCCAGTGCTGTTCTACAAGCATCACACTGATTTTTTTCATTAAATCTTCCCAACACCCCCATGAAGCTATTCTTTTCGTTCACAGATGGCGCAACACAGAAACAGAATGGTGATGTTACTTGCCCAAGGTCCTAACTCTGTTCTGCTTAGCTTGGTGCCTGTCCCGCAGGAAATGGTAACTCCATCAGAACGAGTTCTGACACACTGGGGCCCCCTAGCAGCTTAACGTTTCTGGAATGAGGATGGGCCCCACAGTTGATGTCTAAGAAACATGCCAGTCGGCGGGTGGAGGGTGATTAGGTGTCCTCACCGTCTGCTATCCGGTGGCTCGGGTGACCGCTGTCGAGCCTGATGGAATTTTACCAGACCGGATCCCTCATTATCACTTAGCAAGACTTCTAAAATGACGTCGTGTGGAGGCATAAGGCTAAGTGTACAGAAGGCTACCGCCAGCCAGCCAATGCAGTTAGAAGTAAAAACTGCCAAATTCATCCAAAGAAAGTTTAGTTAGACTTTCAAGGTGAAGAACTTTCCTCAAAAGGAGACAGTTTTATAAATAAGAACATACTATTGGCAGTCTTTTAAGGGCACATCTGATATGCTCCTCTTTTCATCAAAGAAGCTGTTATTCAAAGGATATAATAGTTGCCTTTAAAAAATTATCTTACTCTTGATGGTGTCGTAGAGTCAAGTAACTCTAACAAACAGTCACTATTCTTCCGGTTGTAAGCAAGTGAAAAGCCACTTCAAACGGGCTGTAAGTGAAAAAGGCGTGTATTGGCTCCTGGAGCTGAAAAGCCCAGGGTGGCAGGACTGGAGGGAGTGAGCTACATCAGCAACCGCATCTCTCCGCCCCCAAACTCTGCCTTCGCCACAGCTCCAGTCTCTGTGGAGGCAGCTCCAGCCTCCAGCCCTCGGGTTTTATGCTTCCAGACTTCTCCGTGTTTGGGACAGACCCTGAACCTGACTGCCATTGGCTGGAATTGGGTCCCATGACCACCCTGGCAGCTCAGAGAATGGAATGTGGGCATCTCCCTGTCTGGAGTCAGTTCCACTCACCTGGGTGAGGTGGAGGAGGGAGGCTTCCCCCGACGAAACTAAGGGGAAGTGGATGCTGGGTGATTCCCAAGTAGCAGCCATACTTGGAGACTGTAATTGCTGGTGATTGGAAGGCTCAGAGAGGTGACTCCTACTGGATCATCCACCCGACAGCTCAGGGGATCCCAGAAAGAAAAAGCACCATGGCTGGACCACCTGTCAGAGCGAGAAGAGTCCTTGGAGGTCCCTGGTGTGGTAGGAATGGGAAGCTAGAGGCCCAGAGAGGAGGAATGACTGGTTCCAGGCTATAAAACAGCCCACAGGTGGGAATGAAACCAGAACACAAATGTCCCATATCTTGGTTCTCCATCCAGCGCTCCCAACTGGCCTGTGAGGGCCAAAGTGGGCTCTGGAAGGGGGCCTCCAGCTGGTTCATTACTCTCGATTGAAAGACCCCTCTGCTTCTCCTGGGACTTCCTCCCAGCAGCCCTGGTAGAGCGTCTTTAACAAGTGTCCCGATACCTGCTTCCTCACCGCTACTGCACTGGGGTCTCCCAGCCTGTCTCAGATGGAAGCAAGACGGGTGAGAAGTGCCCTAGATTCCCACAGGTATTCCCAGTCGTCGACAGCACCCATCTAGGGCCTTGATCTTACATAAAATGCAGTAAGCGCAGCCGCAGGTGGTCCCTCGACCAGCTCCAGCCGCCCCCTCCTTTCTGGAGAATCTGGAGCCACCACAGCCCGGCCAGGCCGGGCCCGTCCGGGTTTTCCGTGGCCCTGGACTCCGAATCTTCGCGGGACCCGATTCTAAGAAACATGCAGTGTCTCCATATCTTGTGTTCAAAGCAGGAAACCTGGAGAGCGTTGACCAGCCAGGTTGTCACCGAACTTCCCTGTGGGCGGGGCTTGGGTGCCGCAATCTGATTGGATGCAGGAGGGGGCCTGTCTTTAAGCTTCGTTTGCATAAGCACCTTTTATCTAAAAGGGGCCATTTGGTTGGGAGAAGGGTCTCTGATCGAGATGAGCAGGGGTTTAGGCACCCATCGGTCCACCCCATTGTCATCATCAATTCAAATTAACTCAATTACAAGGCGCCAGGGTTCGGAATGCAGGCCCCTTAGCGGGTGGGGAAGACGGGGTGGGGCGGGGCGCACAGACAAAGATCTTCCCAGCGGGTCAGGACTTTACACAGGGATAACCGTGGGCTGTTCTTACGACGGAGAAAGCTGTCAATGATAGAAGTGAAAAGAAAAAAATATGAGAGAGTATATATCGCACGAGTGTGTGTGTGTGTGTGTGTGTGTGTGTGTGTGTGTGTGTGTGTGTGTGTGTAACAGCGGTGGTTAAGAGCTTAGGATCTGGAGCCCGACTGACTAGGATCAAATCTCGCTTTCGCTTCTTCCTTACCGCGAGCATTTTACTTAAACTCTGTGCCTCCACGGCTTCATCGGTAAAACAGGGCTAAATAATAGGGTGAGGTGAGGATCTCAGGAGATAAGCCATGGAAGGCGGCGAGACAGGTCCGGGCAGACAGTAAGGGTCCGAACGGTGGCAGCCGTCTCTCTCTTTGGCCCCCCGCGCAGGGGCCTCGTTCGCACAGTGTTGGTGGCGGGGCGGGCCGCACCCTGCCTCCGGAACCCGGCTCCCCGCTGCTGCCCGCTGCCCATTGTTGCGCCTTCCTGCTCTGGCCCGCCTGGGAACCCGCCCGAGCAGCTCCGGCCCCAGGCGGGGAGGGCATCCGGGCCGCGGGCGCCCTCCCCCACCGTTCTGGGCGCCCCGCCAGGCCCCTCCCGCCGCGAGGGCCCGCCCGGGGTCTAGAGCACTGGACTGCGAGTCCTGGGACCTCAGTCCTACTCGGCCCAGTGTCCTCTCTGGCAACACGGAAGCCAGCGGAGAAGCCCAGCCCCTAGGGCCCCATGCGGGTTAAGAGAGATCACGGACGCACCAGTCGGAGCTCCCCACCTTGAGCACGTCTGTCCTCAGTTCCTGTCTTGCTCGGTGGGCTTTCAGAATGCTGCTTGCCGCCAGGGTCCAAGGGGGAAGGATGCATCCCCTGGTGTCTGGGCCTGGGAGGATTTCTCAGATCATGCCGCCTCTGCTGCCCGGCTCAACCTTTCCCCAGCACAAGGCAAAAAGTGGGTGAAAGGGCTGGGCATCTTTCCCGGGCTGGCAGCCTCCAGAGCCAGGGTCTAGAGCCCTTGCATCCCGGTTCTGCGGCCGAACTGCTGTGTGACCTTGAGCAAGGCCTTCCTCCTCCCAGCCCCAGCCTCCCTCCTCCAAGGGCAGGGAAGGCAGGTGTGGCCCCTCACCCGGGCTGCGCCGCAGGCTGACTGGGGTACCATAGAAATCCTTTGAACCCCTGGGCTCAGTCTATCTTATCTGCAAAACTGTTATGCCCATGTAGATTCAGCAGATGACACCTGGTCTGGGAGGCCTCTTTCTTGTCTTTCTATCTTCCTCCGCCCCGTTTCTCTGCCCCAAGGGGAAGTATGCCACTAGGGCTGGCTATTTGAGTTTTCCAAGGAGGAAATGCAGCCTCGGCATTCACCGTCTCTCCAAGGAGAGAGGGCAGCAGCATGTTGGCTTTGAGTGTCCCTGGTGTAGGAGTGAGCCTCCCGTCAACGGAGGGAGTTTACTCAAGACTGAAGGAGTGTTAAGGAATTGCGGCTGACAAAACCTAGCCCTATTCTTCAAGTACCTTCCTGCTGCCTTCCCATTCCCAGGGCTTCCTCTGGTGGTTACTCCATCTGGCAACCTCTGTCTGCCACACTGCCTGCCTTCCCCTGCGCCCCTCTCTTTTTGTCCCCAGTCTTGTGGATTGCCACAGGAACCCCCAAGTCTTCTCTATTGCACAGAATAATTGATCTGTTCCCAGTTTCGATGGCAGCGGGGGGACTTGGATACCCCCATAATCTCCATCAACTCCTTCAAAGCCATCCCAAATGAAGTCACTCCCAAAGAAATCTTAGCAAAATATTGTGCTTTTGTAAGCACCGCCCCCCCCCACAGCTCCCTCCCGGAAGCTTCTCTCCGGCAAGCTCCTGCACTCAAATTTGCTCACTCAAGTTTGTCAAAGGGCTTGTAGGGCAAGGGGTCTTCCACCAAAAAGTATTGCCTTCCAGGGAAAGCTCCCGGGGGTATAAAGGCATGTTTCCCCACATAATCGTCACGAAAATGCTGCCGGCTGGGAAATGCTCTCCCGACTTCACAGCAGTGGAATCGGAGCCTCCTGGCTGGGGATTGGAAGGTAGGAGTGTCTGGCCTCACAGCCCCAGGCTCCAGGATGTCCTGTCTTTCCTTCTCCAGCCCCGCTCGCCCTAGGTAGGTAGGGCTGAGGGCAGCACCGCAGGGCACCACTGCTCCCCCTGCCCATGCTCCCGGGATCCCAGCTGCCTGGCAGCCTCCCCAAACACAGGCCTGAGGTCCTTGTTCACGTCGGTCTCCGTATTCTGTCCCATGCATGTGGTGGGATGACATTTCTCTGTCCCAATGAGACTGTGCGGGGTCATGTAACCAGCCACGGCCAAGAAAGTGTTAGAAGTGACATCGGTCACCTCAGGCTGGAACTCTATTACCAAGTGGAGACCCTCTCCCTCTGCCGTGAGAGGGGGCTGCCCCGCAGCCCTGGGCCCTGGACTGAGAAGCGGTGGAGAGCCCTCCGGCCCTGTACAGACGTGCAGGAGAGCAGACTTCATGTCAGGAGCCACCAGGATTGGGGGGTCCTCTGTTATCGCAGTGTCACCCAGCCTCCCTTAACTAGCACACGTGTGCCTCCAGAAAGCAGAACCGGGGTGGAAGAGAGATGGCGTGGAGGACGTTGTCTCTGAAGACCTTTTTCATGTTCTTTCCTGAGATGCTCAGTCTGGTGCCGCCACAGAGGAGCGTTGCTTGAAGTCATCTCTATACCCGGGGTGAGGCTCGAAGTCACCGCCCCGAGATCAAGATTGCACGGTCTACTGAGTGAGCCGCCAGGTGCCCAGAGGAGAGTTTCTTATACTCAAGGGCCCCAGAGACCCTTTCCTCATGGGAAAACACTGAGGGAGAGGGAGGTGGAAGATGGGGGGCGGTGCCATGGCCTTTACTGGGGTTTCCGTGGGAAAGGCAAGACAGTGCAAGACAAGTTTAGGATTGGCTAGTTGCAATGATTTCAGTGGGCTCTGGGCTCTACAGGTGGCCTCTAGCTGCCCGAGAGCTGGCCTGGGTTGGTTAAGGAGAGGAATGACAATTGCTTCCTGGGGCTCACGGGGCCTGATAGGGGAGGTCCGGCCCAGGATCTAGAACACCAAATGGCCAAGCCAACTATATGAGATGTCTCGGGACCAGCAGAGTCCCGGGTGATGCTACGTTGGCTCTTTGCTAGATCTTAGTCCATTTGACCTGAGTGGCTGAGACTGCTTGTTGCCTGCCCAGGATCTCCGTTCCCCTGGTTCCTTCCAAACAGAACCCCAGTAGTACCTGGCAGTGTGCCAGCCAGTAGATCGAATTCCCCAGATCCCCATGCAGCTGTGTGGCTATGCAAGCAAATCCTTGCCACCGGACTAAGTAGGCGGGCTTACCTTAGGAGGCCGACTCAGCTGGAGGTGTGGTTTGCGTTCTGCTCCCTCCTTCCTGCTGCCTGGACGGTAGCTGTCATGTCTGCAGCGCCGCCAGCCGTCTTGGGTGGTGGAGGGAGTGCACAGTGAGTGTGAAAACGGTAAGCAGTGGGAAGATGTCGCATATAATGAATGCCTCATCAAATAGCCTAAAATAAATGGACTCTCCATGACGATGTGCCATGGGTCTCATGTGGTTTTGTGCCCAGCCAGAGAAGCCCTGCAGTATCATGTAAGTCACAGGGTGTCTCTGGATAGGTTGAGGGGACTGGAGACATCTTCTCCAGCCACGAAGGAACAGCTAGACAAGTGGGCAAGTGGGGCTCTGAACATACATTCTAGAACTTTCTTCACCTTCATTCTGCCTCAGTCCCACCCAAACCCACGTACCCCCCAACACACACCCTATAGCCTTCTCCAGGGATACCTCTCTGCCAGGCGAATGTAGTTAGGGCAGGGGTTTCCCCACCTGGCTTTCCGTGCAGCCTTCAAAAGGGCGGCCGGGGTGTGGGGCAGAGAGTGAGAGAAGCCCAGTGGGGAGAGCCCCCCGGCTGCACTGTGAGCCAGACAGGCACCCCAGCCAGACTCAGGTTTCCCGTCTAGAAAATGGGGCAAGAATACTGGCCCCACTCCCCTCTCAGGGTGCCGAGGGATTATCCTCCTCTGAGCTAGGAGGCCTGCGGGAGGCAGGGGACAGGCGAGCTTGCAGTCTGGCTTTGTGCACTAGTCTCAGTCACCAGAAGCACAAAGCAATGACATAGGTCCTAGCGATCGGGAGCCCTGGCTCATGGGTTTGATGGACCTGGGCTCAACAGCGCAGCCCCCCACTCACGTGAGCTGAGCTTTCTCAGGTGTCGACTGTAGATAGGGATCAAAGCTGAAGGTTGTGTACCACTTAATGCTGTGCCCTCAAGAACAGCTGGGGCTTCCCCAGCCCTGGTCTGCGTGGACTCTGCCATTTTCATTGGCTGCCCTGTGTTCAAACCCCTTTCCCATGTCAGGTGAACCCCGGAACCTAATGATGTTTCCAATAGAGGAGCCCCAATGTACCAGCATGCTTTGCAGTGGGGCTCTCCCAGTAGCACTACTCTGCACAGACCTTGGAAGGAATCCATGACCCAAGGAGACGGGGGCCCCAGACCCATTCTGGTGGTGCCTACATCCAGGGTCTGGAGTTGTCAGGGACAGATGTCCGCAGAGACTGACCAAGTCTGGGTGTCAGCAGGACAGGCTGCCATGTCAGGGTCTCACGCAATACCTGAAGCCAGAGCTCCCAGCTGGGTTCTCTGACTCGTAGAGCCCGTTGGCTCCCCAGGGGTGTTCAGTAAGTTCCTTTCCTGCTTCCGTAACCCACACCCAGTTTCTTTTTACATGTAACCACAAACAACAGCTGACTCCCCTCCCCAGGCCCAAATGCTGATCCTCTCTTCCAGGCTGTTCTCTGAACAGCTGACCTTCCCCTACCCTAAGCTTCTTGTGGGTTAATTGCTTTTTCTGTCCCTTTGGCCAAGAAGCCTGGCTGGAGTGATCGAGCAGCTTTTGCCAGGAAATTACAAAATAAGACCTGGGCCCAGATGCAGGGTGGTACATTTGCAGGAGGGCACATTTGCAAGGGGAAAGCAGGCAGGTTCTGGGTTCAAACCCCTGTGCTATGACTTACCTCGTGTGTGACCTTGAGCCCATAGCATCCCTCTGGGCCCCAGTTTCCTTTTCTATTACAACACTCCAGCAGTTTTTTTTTTAATATGTTTTGGGGTTTCAAGGAGATTAGGGATGGGAAGCCCCAGTCTGCATGCCCCATACCCAGCACACCATTGGCATTGGATTGAGAAGAAACTGGATCGGGAAGAAGGAACAAAGCAGTCATGCTCTTGTGGTTTCTGTCAGAATCACCTGAGATGTACGAGAGATGCAGATCCCTGGACTCCCCTCCTAAGGTCAGATGCGCCAAGGCTGAGGGGCCCTGGGAGCTGTGTTTTTTTAATATTTCATTTTATTATTTATTTATTTTTTAAAAAAAGATTTTATTTATTTGACACACAGAAAGAGATCACAAGTAGGCAGAGAGACAGGCAGAGGGATAGGGGGAAGCAGGCTCCCTGCTAGGCAGAGAGCCCGATGCGGGCCTCAATCCTAGGACCCTGGGATCATAACCTGAGCTGAAGGCAGAGGCTTAACCCACTGAGCCACCCAGGTGCCCGATATTTTGTTTTTTAAAGTGATCTTTATATGCAACATGGGGCTCAAACTCACAACGCCAAGATTAAGAGTTGCCCCCTCCACCGATGGAGCCAGACCCGTGTTGATCTGTATTTTTAACATGCATGCCCACTAGACATCTGTCTGTGCTGTGGGTGTCTGGGGCCACTGTTCTTGGAAAAATATAGGCTCCAATGGGGAGCAGCATGGAGGTGGGGAGGGCCCAGGTGGCTGGGCCGACACAGTGGTGGGCTGTGGGGTCCCTGACATTAGCTTCACTCTCACTAGAAGCTTCTACAATAGCCATGTCGGGGACAGTCCGATCTGGATTTATATTTCAGAAAGGATGCAGCTAATTTCTGTATGTTTGATCTTTGACCACATTTACAACAGTAACGTAAGTAATGGATACACTTCTTCTCACTTGGGTAAGGCTGTAATCCAATAACATGGATATTCTAAGTCCAAATTTAGTTAGCACTTGCCATGAGGCAGGCATTATGCAAATACTTTTGTCTGTGCTAATAAATACAAAGTGAAAATTTTCTCCCCACTGCTCAGGTGGGAAACTGAGGCCCAGAGAGGGAAAATTACTTGCACAGGGCCACCTGGCCCTAGGGTAGGGATTTGAGGGCAGGCAGGCTGGGATTCCACAGCTGGTAGGAGAAGCTGTGCCCCTTCAAGATATCGAGGTAGGGTGGGAATTACGGGGTATTGTGAGGGTATTGTGGGGTTTTGTGAAGGAGTTAGAGCTTGGGGCCTCAGGCAGGGGCTGTGCTTCCAGGAAAGGGGCTGAAGTGTTGGGTGGGACTAAGTGGGGAGTGGGAGGGAGTGGGAACGTCAGCCCCCCGGACCTCTGACTCACCAGGGCTGCTGGCCACCACCTGGAAGATCTCTGACTCAGCTGCTCAGGGATGGGAATGATTCTGAGCCCAGGCAGCTTTGTTCAGTTCACGGTCAAGGCCTGGCCTTACCACTCAGGCTGTGGGGCCTTGGGCAAGGTGCTTCGCTCTCTAAACCTGGGGCCCGCTGGGAAGACTATGAGATAGGGTTATGCCCCAAGCCCAGCATGCACGGGGCGCTCAGAGAAGAGCCCAGCCATCCTCACACAGTGAGCATTACTGGTGCAGCCGCGGCCCCCGGGGTCCACGCTGAGTCTGAGCATGCAGCTGGTGCTTCTCTCTGCCTGGCAACCATCTCCCCTTCTTCCAGAAAGAGCGCTTGCGTTTTCCCTTGAACCAGATGATTGTGTTTCTGTAACTTGCAGCCAGACTGACTCCACGACGAAGTCAGAACCTGGGATTTGGTGCATGTGAGTGGCGTGCTAGGCTCTGGCCATGCTTCATGCGTCTTACCCTCAGGACCAGCCTGCAACGAGGGTACCACGACTCCCATCTGCAGATGTGGAAACGGAAACTCAGGTGGATAACGTGTGCTATGTCAAACCTGGGCCTTGGATCCGAAGCCCCAGGGGAGACCATCTTTTTTTTTTTTTTTTTAAGATTTTATTATTTGACAGAGAGAGAGAGAG
>LNAC01000050.1:2276724-2305060 GCA_002007465.1 Ailurus styani
TTATTTTTTGAAAGAGAGAGAGAGAGAGAGAGAGAGAGAGAGAGAGAGAGAGAGAGAGAGAGCGAGCACAAGCAAGGGGAGTGGGAAAGGGAGAAGCAGGTTCCCCCCTGATCAGGGAGCCCCACACAGGGTTTGAACCCAGGACTCTGGGATCGTGATCTGAGCCAAAGGCAGATGCTTAACTGTCTGAACCACCCAGGCACCCCGAGCAGTCCATCTTCTAAATAAGAGTGAGCCAGTGCGTTTGAAACCGATCACTTTGCTAGGAGGGGCATTCATTTATTCATTCAGCAAACTTATAAGACCCTACTGTGGGCCAGGTACAGTGCTAGGCCCTAGAGACAAGGAGCCTGAAGCCCAGCCCTTGCCCTCAGGGAATGCTCATTCCAGAGGCACAGAGGTGTCCCCCCATAGGCCAAATCCAGGTGGCAGTATCTGTCGGCGACATTACTGTGAGAGGACCCTGAGCCACCTGTGGGCTCAGCAGGAACCGTGGTAATGGCTTACCCAGGGCCACTGGGGGCGCTCTTAGGGAGTTTCTGAGTGTGCACAGCCTAGTGGACACCTGTGTCTTAGACTTCTGAAGATTGTTCATACAAATGTGGAATGCAACAGATACATAACCTGGTTGGAGCACAAGTTGCAATTTTTATTTTGAAAACTGCCACTGTTGGGGGGTGGGAGGGTAGGGATAGGGTGGATGGGTAATGGACATTGGGGAAGGTTTGTGCTTTGGTGAATGCTGTGAAAGGTGTAAGCCTGATGATTCACAGACCTGTACCCCTGGGGCAAATAATAATTAAAAAAAAAAAAAAAGAAAAAAGAAAACTGCCACTGTCAATCTAATAACTAGGCCCTGTCCTCATGGAGCTTCAGGTCTAACTGGCAGCCTGACCCACGCAGGGCTGTCCGATCCGGAGGTCAGAGGCTGGGGAGGCCAGATGGCTGGGATGATCAGGGGTCTTCCTGAAGAGGAGCTCAGGAGTCTGGTGGGGGCAGGGGAGGCATTCCAGAAGTAGGAGGCAGGCATGGGGATGGAAGGGTGACGTGGGTGTGAGGTGGGGATAGAGACTCTGCCTGAAAAGGCAGTAATGGGGACAGCCCCAGAGGCCCCATGGTGGGCCTGGGAGCTTAGTCCTGGCCCTTCCATAGGGAGCCCACTGAAGACTTTGAGCGGGGGCATGCCCATGAAGGTCCACCTGGGTGGTCGGGATGCAGGAGTAAAAGTGAGAGAGGGGAGGTGCTGGAACACCACAGGATGGAAAGAAGTCCCTGTGTAGATGGGGTTTGGGGCCCAGAGTTTGAGCCCCAGCTCTGTGCTGACCTGCCATGTGACCACAGGCAAGCCCCTCTCCCTTCTGGGCCCGTTTTCTTCTCCATCTCCTCTCAACGGCCCTTTCAGACCTGGAGTAAACTGGAGTGTTTGTGATCATGTGTTGGGGGGGGGGAGGGTCATGTGATTCCATTAGCATCACTATTCTCTAGTTTTCTTAGGCCCTGAAGACCTAAGATGGGTCCATCACCCATGGCTTACCTCCTGCTTTGGGCCCACATGGCTTAGCCCTTGGGTATATCTATGCCTCAGCTTCCAGTGGTGTTTGTCTCACTGAGGAGAAAACATGACCTTGGGGCCACTTTCCACTTTCGAGTGTAACTCGAGCGGTCCTTTGCCTCTCACACCTCCTTAGCAGGGAGGACATGGGCCACTGAGATGAGGGCTTTAAAGCATCATCAGTGGCCACTGCCTTCCTTGCTGTTGTTCCGGTGAGCCTTCCTGGGTAGGACTCCTGGCTGCAAGCTCCTCGGAGACTGGCGGTGTCTCCTCCGTGGGGCTGTACACCAGCTGGGCTCCCACTCAGGCTGGGATGCCCCAGGCCGGTGCAGTCCTGCCCGGGCTCGTCATGGGGACTGTGACGTGGAGCTGCCCGGCCGGTGAGCAGTCCCGATACTCACCCTGCCCTGGGTGGGTGCCCTGCGTCACTCCTCACGGGACTGCCTGGCACACAGGTCCCCAGGACTTCCCCAGGCACCAAGTGGGACAGGCACCTCTGTCCAACCACGCCCACCAAGACCTAAACTAAATTCCTCCCCCTCTTCGGTTTACTTTTATTTGATTATTTTGGGGGATAGGAAATACATTCAAAATCTTCAAAATTTAAGAGGAACCAAAAAGTGTACTATAACCAAATCTCCTCCTGGCCCAGTACACAGCCCCTTATTCCTCTTCCTGGAGACAACCAATCTAAACTCCTTTTTAAAACAAACTTAATTTGCTCCCCCCTTAGAAAAATTGTAAGCATTTAAAGCAAAAACTGACTTCAAACTCAAACCAACCTGGACCCGACCACCTTGGAACACACATCCAGACTTTCAGCATTTTATTTATTTTGGAGGGGGCGGGGCAGAGGGAGAGAGAATCTTAAGGAGGCTCCACGCCCGGTGCGGAGCACAGCGCAGGGGCTTGATATGCTACCGAGATGATAACCTGGGCCGAAACCAAGTCAGACACTTAGCCGACTGAGACACCCAGGGGCCCCCAGACTCCCAGCACGTTAGTATACGTCCTCCCAGACAACACACATCCACTTTTCAAAAGATGAAACCCAAAGAGAAGAGCAGAATCACAATATTGATTTTTCAGTATCTTGCCCACTGTCTCGGGAACCTTTCCTTGTGGTTTTTCCTTAAATGACATGAATAGTTTTGTGATCTTCCACAAATATGGATTTGTTTAGCCAGACCCCAGTGATGGGCATTGGGGATTTCTGGATTTCCCCATTATGAGGAACATGGTGATGGGCTCTGGGACCTCAATGGCTACTTGTTTACTGTAATAAATTTCTAGAAGGATGTCCCCGGACAAGGATGACATGCAAATTCATGAAGCATTCCATATTAAAAAAAAAAGGGGGGGAAATGCTGGGTCACAAGTTATGGCCACTTTTTAAGGCCCTGGATGTCCCCTCAAACTGTCCTCATGTTCAACAGGACTGGATGTCCAAACAAATTTGATTTCCTCAAGGTCAAGAAGTCTTGGTTCCTACCCCTCCCACCAGCAGCTTCGAGCCCCTAACCCCACCTCCACACCTTGACTAAGGCCTGAGCCCTCCTCTGGGCCTGATGACTTGCTTTGTTTATACACTCACAGGGCCTTTACCTAGGTCCATCCGGGTGAGTCAGCTGACTGGGGGGCGGGCACCACCCTTCCCAGAGCAGGAACCTGGCCGGGACAAGGGCCACCAGCTCCCAGGCAGCGGAGCAGACTCTCTCGGCGGTGGCTGGCAAAGGACACTGGGTAGCACCTGGCCGGCAGGTAAGACCTGGGGCCCATGCTGACCGGGACTGAGGTCAGTGAGCTTGTTCTTATGCCATTTGGCTGGTCCTGACCCTTCTGGGGCCTCCCGGGCAGCTTCCTTTCAAGGTGCCTATCTGGGGGCACAGTGTGAACGGGGCCTCCTTCTCTGACCCCTGCCCTGGGTCAGATTTGAGGGCTGAATGATCTTTATCCAGATATCATGGGAGCCGCAGGCTTCTTGTGACCTCCTGTGACGGGGCTGGGGACATGCAGCCCACACCATGCTCGTTGAAGGGGGCCTTTGGAAAGCCACGCAGAGTGGACCACAGGGAGTGGAGAGTATATGCCTCAGTTTCTGTTACTTATGTCTCTGCCCGCAACGGTTTCTACCCACTACCCTAAGTAGGCGAGGAAAAATCTGCTGGGGAACGGGGCCACTGTCTTGACCTCTCTCAGAACTGGTTTGCTCGCATGGACACTGCAAACAACCCCACACAGTTGGGAGCATGAGACGAGCTAATGGAACTAAGGGGACAGTCTGTGACCTGCACACCGTGGAGCCTCAGAAAATGGAGCTTCAGACGAGGCTGCTGTGCGCGACGCCGCACTGGCTCGTTGCAGAGGGTGGCCCAAACTAATGGAAACAATTGTGTTTTTAAAGTTTTTCTTTTACAGTCTCGATTTCCAAACTAATAACAATTCTCACACCACCATCACTGCTCCCTGGGGCTCCCCGTGTCCACCCTTGCCCCGTTGGTCTGTTCTCCCAATGTTAGCCGAAGGGGGCCTATTAAAATGTAAGCTGGGTCATGACACCATGCGACTCAACATTCTCCAGTAGCTCCCATCTCCGCAGAGTAAATGCCAAATGCTGGCCATGGCCCCCTGGGGACCCGGCCCGCTCCCGTCCTCTCCCACCTCCTCACCACAGGTCTCCCTCTGAATGAGACTTCGGTCTCACTGGCCAGATGGTCTCTAAACAAGAGGCACCCCCACCTCAGGGCGACTGCAGTGCCCATGCCCTCAGCCTTCATGCTCTTCCCTACCCCTCTAGGCCTTTACACAAGTCCCTTGTCACCCGACCTGCAGTGAGGCCCTTGCAGATGTCTCAACACTCTACCCTCCAACCCACTTTATCTTTCTCCCTATGACTTCCTACCACCTAACACAGCGAACACACTTCTCTACCCAGCTAGAAAGAAACCCTCAAAGACAGATTGTCCTCTTGCTCATTGCCTCAGTACCTAGAACAGCACAGGGACTTAGGTGCTCAGTAAATGTCCTGAATGAACAGCTAACAATGACTGCACGCCCTTTATGTGCTAGGTACTGTGTTAAGCGCGTTCCATATATATCTTCTCTCTTTTTAAGGATCTTTAAATATTCACAGTAACTCTGTGATGCAAGTACTGTTACCCATTTCACAAAGGAAGATGTGACACTCAAGACGGACTTGTCCATGCTTGCTCTGACAAATTAGAGGCAGTAGTCTGAACCCAGTCCTGCCTGCCTTCTAGGTCTTGCTCTCGTTTTGCCTCTTAGGGACCTGCACTGGGGAGAATCTGCATTCCCCAAAGATGTTCACAGCTTTCCTCCAGCAGGCAGTACAGCCCTGAGAAGGAGGGGGTACATGCTGGTGGCCTAGCAACAGCCTCTTCCTTTCTAACTCACCACATCCCTGGGCTAATCTGGCCTTCCAGGAGCTATTCCTCTGACACTCTAACCCACGCTTCCTTCCCACACACACTGTCTTCTGAAGGATGGATGAGTTGTCCGCAGGAACAAGTAGGAGTCCCATAGTTTCAGCTCTTTGGAACAAGTTGTTCCAAAAGAGTGTTCTCAATTCCAAAACCCTTGGTGGGAGCTGATGACCCCTTTCAGCTCTGCTGATCTCCAAGGACCTGATTGCTGGATTGTTGTGGGTGGTGTTATTGCTTTTATCAAAAAATACAGAAGTTCTGAGTTGGAAATTCTGTAAAGTGCAGGGGAAAGGAAAATTCCTTTGAGAGAGATGGGTTACTTTCCTTTCACAGGAGCCAATTAATTACAGGAAGCCAGCACTGAGCTGAGGGAACTCTTTCATTGTCAGACTGTAGGAAGCAGCCTTTTAATCTACCTCATTAGGGCAGTAGTTTTTTTCTCCTTTTCTGGGCCCAGAGTTTCTCTTCAAAGGACTTTCTGGGGGCTTTCTCTTCCCTCTGTATCTTGCTTTCCCATTCCTTTAAGAAAGAGTAACTGGATTCTTGTCGTGCGCCAGACACTGGGCTCAGCACTGGGGAGGGAAACAGGCAAACAAAAACAACACAGAGGAAATCCAATCCTAGAGAATGTAGAAGACCTTGCTCACAGAGGTGCTTAATAAACATTAGCAGAATGAACGATGAATAGGTGAATATGAGGTTCTGGGGTCTAGAGAAGGGAGGATTGCCTAATTGTGTGTATGTGTGTGTGTGTGTGTGTGTGTGTGTGTGTATTTGGGGGAAAGCTTAGAATTAAAGGAATAGTAGTTCACCAGATAAACAAGGGGGAGAGAGAAGACGTGAAAGGCACTCAAGACAGAGGGACAGGCACCTGAAAAGGCAGGGAGGCATGAACTAGAAGTGTCAGTTCTAGTGTCAGCAGGCAGTCTGGAATGAATGAAATGCAGGATGAGTGTGAAAAAGTGAGGAGGTGTGACTGCACATGGTACCAGGAGTCAGGTCATAGAGACTTGAATGCCAAGTTGAAGTTTAGAGATTTATCCTAAGGGCAAGAGCTGGATAGGGCTTCAAGAGCAGGAGCTGAGGTTAACTCCCAGATTTCTGGCTTAGACCAGGGGGTGGACTTGGTAGGACAGCTGAAGAGGGGCAGCAATGCTAGGGGAAAAGGAGTTGTTTGAATAACCTGGGAAGTAGGAAAGATCTGGAAGGCAGTTGGATTCTTGGGTCTGGGCCTCCCTATCCCTGTAGTAGTACATTCCACACCCACTCTCTTGAACAGACCTACCTTCCTTCTTTCTCCTTCCTTCCTCCTCTCCCTCCCTCCCTTCTTTCCAAAGGCTTTCCTGGTCAACCTAGCCTTTTGTCCTGCATCCCATAAGCCAAACTGCCTGAATCCCTTATAAGGGGCAGTGGGTCAGATTCTGCTGTGGAAACTGATCTGCCTGGCCAAACACAAAACCCCTACTTTGGGTAGCGAGGCTCAATCACTCAGCTACTCTGGGTGGGATCCCAGGGTGAATCTGCGTACAGTGGGGGCGGGGTACTTGCAGCTAAGCACCTGGTCAGAAGTCGGGGCCAGGCAAAAAAAATCTGGTGGGAGGGTCAGTGATGTCACAGGGGTAGGAAATACTCAGGAACCGAAAGCGCTTCGGAAGCCTTAGCGGCCGAGGGGCTTCTATTCCAGCAACAGGCTGCAGGGAGCGCAGGCGTGTCTATGCTCTCCTTTCCTCCCACAGCTGCCTTAGAAACGGAATCTTAACCATCAGGGAGCGGATCACACGCACCCTCCCTCCTCTGGAAATCGTAAATGGTCCTCTGGAGTCAGGGGCGTGGGGGGTCACTCGCCCCTTTTAAGCTCGATTTGCTCCGCGCGGCCTCTAGTCCGGTAAAGAGGGGACAAGGGGCCCAATCGAGCCTTCCCATCCCTTACTCTTGCTGCTTTACCTGACTTCTTTGTGTGGGTGCTGGCGCCAGCCATGGGCACCTGGAGAAAGCGAGACACCGGGGGGATTTTTGCATTCGAGCCAGCTACCAGCCCACCCGGCGAGGAAGCAGCCGCCATTTTTCACCCGGCTGCCGCGGGGCAACCTGGGAGCCTCCCGTAGCTGCGCGCTGGCCTGGGTGAGTGGGACGCATGCGTTCTAGACGCCGCAGCGCGCCCTAGCGACCGGCGGGGACTCCGCGCAGGCGCGGTAGCCCCGAGCAACGGGGAGACGTCGCTTCCGGCCGGGTTCCGAGCGAAGGGTGCGTCGGAGTGGGAGTAGTTTGGAGAGCCTTGAGCGGTGCGACGGATTTGGAAACTGAGGTCTGGGTTGAAGAACAGGCTCTAACGACCCGTGGGGCTTTCCTCGCCTTCGCATGCATGGACTTTGTGCCTGGTTGCGCAAAGCGAGAAAACTGAGGCTGAGGGAGGAGTCGGGTTCGTCCCGAATGGTGGTTCCCGGTGGGTGAACCAGCATGATCACCTGTCGTTATTATAAAGGCGAAACACGGGCAATGAAAGTAATTTATGGTAGAAGAATAGGACCTTCGCTTGGCAGAAGCTGAAACAGGATTCCACCACATCGTGTCAGTACCTAACTCAAAATGAGTTAAGTTTGGATTTAAGAGAAGACAGTATTTGTCTGAATTTTGCCACAGTTTGTATTTGACGTCTCCAATCAAAGGCTAAGTATTTGTGTACAAGTGTGGAATTAGGATGACAGCCACAGTGCAGGCACATGGGGGCGTATCCTAGTGACTCACCTATGGCGAGAAGTAGTGACACTGATTTTCCAAAGTGGTGAACAAAACAGGTATAACCTCCTTTGATTAACCTGGTATATGCATGTCTGGATAACATATTGCATATTAAAACCAGGAGGTACTGAGCTTGTATATAAAACAGGCTACAGTCAGGCTTTATGCTCACATAAAGGTTTGGGAGGACAGTTTGTTGTGGTGTCCGTTCTGAGTGTTCCAAGAAGTCCAGATCTCTGTTCATTGCTTCCTAAATGTTAGTGATGCCCCCTCAGTCTTGCAACACCCAGAAGTGCCCACAGAAATTTCCAGTCTGTTCTTGGAAAGCTACTGTTTTATTCAAATAACAATTTTTGCCACCGTGCATATTTGCTGTTGTTGTGGGGGAGGCGTAGTGTGTGGTGACGGGACAGAGCCCCTGCCTGCTTTTGTGAGGTGGGGTCCTGTATGAGAAAACACCCAGATATCAATAATGTAATATAAATAGCTTGACAGTAGAGAGCATAAATCAATGTTAGGAACACAAGAAGACCCAACCAACAGCAGGGTGTCCCACGCCCTGAAAAAGGCAACCCAAGAAATAGCATTTGAGTTAAACCTTCAAATAGTACCACACAGGAAAGGGTGGTGTGCCAGAAGCAGACGGCCCAGGGTGACTAAAACAGGTCCAGGGTCCCTGGTGCACAGTAGATACTCAAATGCTGTGAGTGGATAGGCGGATGATTGAATGAGGCACTAAACATATTTACTGACTGGGAGCCATTCCCCACTAGATCATAAATGTTAAAAGGGAGGGGAATGCCTACTTCCTAATTCTGCCCAGAGCCCGAAACTGAGTGGAGACTCACAGAAGGTGAAGGTGGTGAAGATCCCAGGTACAGAGAAAGTGTTGTGTGGTCCTGGCCTGGAAGTGATTCCAGGAAGTGGATCTCTGGTTCTGCTCTCCCAGAGGGCATCCACTTTAAAAATATAACTGCTGTGCTGCTTCAGCGTTAGAAAAAGCGGAGCAGGGTTGGCCTCTTGTTTTCAAACATGCTCTTCATGCATGATCCTTGTAACAAGGCTTGTTTTTGGCGGATGGTACCGCCAAAACAACAAAAAGGCTTGTTTTTGGCGGATGGGACAGGCTGAGGACTGTCCCAAGAGAAAAATTTCCCAGAGTGTGTACAGTGCGGAAGGTCACGGGCAAAGAGGTCTGTTCCCCCAGCTGGTCTACAGGAGGTCAGAGCCAGTCTCCCTCTCCCCCTGGGACAATCTCTCCCCTCTTGAAGTGGTCTTTTCTGCCACAAAGACCAGACTAGGGCAAGGATCTGGAGCTGCTTGTTTCCAGGAGCCAAGCAGGCAATGGAAATTTCTGGCCAGGTACTTTGGAAAGCACAGGCAGCCCTATCTAAGAGGCTGGCTGCAGCTCAGCCTGGACTGAGTGTTGCTGTGCATGATTCCTGCTCTTGCAGTGCCAAATATTTTGAATTTCTTTCTTTTTTTAAAAGATTTTATTTATTTATTTCTCAGAGAGAGAGAGAGAGAGAAGAGGCAGACAGAGGGAGAAACAGGCTCCTTGCCAAGCAAGGAGCCTGATGCGGGACTTGATCCCAGGACTCTGGGATCATGACCTGAGCCGAAGGTCATGATAACTGACCTTATCAGTTAACTGACTGAGCCACCCAGGCATCCCTTGACTTTTTTCCATACAAATTAGAAGTGAAGAATGTTTTTATTCCCAGGCTTTAAAATATTGGCATTAATTCAAATTAAAAAAAAAAACCAAACAAACAAAAAACAAGACTGAGAGGTGAATGAAATACCATTGGGACCTCTGGTCCTTGTTTCCATCCTAGGAAGGTGGAAGGACATCAGAGCAGGTGTACACAATAAAGGGGTGCCTGGGGTGGTCACAGGAAACTGAGTGGGCTGTGCCAGGGGTGATCCTCTGGGCATCTCCCCTGAGTGACCCATAGGGGCTAAGGTCATCCTCATCCATCATTGTTCCTTCTCTTTCCTCTGCACCTGCTGCCTTGACCCCCCACCCCCCACCACGTACACCATTCCTTCTACCTTGCCATCAAATTCCTTCTCATTCACATCCCACCCCTAGCCCAATGCTGTGTGCAGAGCTCCATCATTTTCCCACCCCTCCTCAGGCACTACAACATCTTCCAATGGATCTTGCCTCCTTTCTTGTTCTCCAGACGGCAGCCCATAGGCCCTTTGGCAGGAGCCTGGGATGTCTTACCTCTGCCCCCTGGTGGCTCCCCTCTGCTCTCAGTGTCTAGCTCACATTCCCTAAGATGGCCCACACAGACTTCTGATTCCTCCAGAGACTGGAACTGGTTGATGGCTCACAGGCCAGATGCAAAGAGGTTTTATTTGACCTCGCAGAATATTTCATACATTCAAATTAGTGGCCTAAGTGCAAAACCTAAGACACTACATTTAACAAGATCAGAGCTTTGCAAGGAGAAGAGTGGAAGCCTAGGCTAAGATCAAGGCTGCAAATGGGTGGTATACAGTAAGAGCTCAAATATCCAGAGGTGAACAGGGGAATGGGGGCTGGGGGAGGGATTCTAAGTGCCCTGCTGCCTTTCTGTTGTAATTAAGAGCCCACCTACTTAACACGGAACTGACTTCTGTGTAGTTGGGGGATGATGCCTGACGCATCCCTAATGAAGGCCGGGTATGCAGGAGGTACTCACTATGGACCTGCTGGGTTGAATTTGGGTCTTGAGTGACCAGACCTTTTAAGCCTCTCTGGCCTTTGAATTTTTTTTTTTTTTTAAGATTTTGTTTATTTGAGAGAGAGACCACAAGCAGGGGGAGAAGCAGGCAGAGGGAGAAGCAGTCACCCCTATACCAACTGAGCAGGGAACCTGATGAGGGACTCAATCCCAGCACCCTGGGATCATGACCTGAGCCAAAGGCAACTGCTTGACCAACTGAGCCACCCAGGCACCCCTCCATCTGACCTTTGAAACACGGCAGGGAAGGACTTGATCCCTAGTCCTGCTCTTCCCGGCCAGCATGTCCTGGGTCTAAAGCCCAGAGTCAGTTGAACAGATGGGATGGAATTTTGCAAGGGTGGAGATCATGGGCTTGGGAATAAAACAGACTTGGGTTCAAACTCTGCTCCCCCATCTCCACAATGGGTATGATACCGTCCTGATTCCTTTCTCATCCTGGAAGTCCTGCGTGGCATGCGTGAGTGGGAGGTAGACATCCACGCTTCCTCTCACCCCTCCTCACCCTCTGTGCCCTGTAGGGTGTTTCAAGGAGCAGCCATGTCCAGCCTGTACCCATCTCTGGAGGACCTGAAGATGGACCAAGCCATTCAGGTAAGCCACTAGGCATGTGTTAGCCTAGGTCCCCTCGTGTGGCCTTTGTGATAGCCCCAGGGTATGTAAGGGAGACTTGTCTCGGAAGGTGCTGGGTGTTGGGTCCCTGGGCATGCAGGTCACCACTGCAGGACATGCTGGTGGACAGACGTCCAGAGGCTAAGACAGTGGAGTTACAGGAGGAACGGAAAAGCCCAAACAGCTGCAGACAGGCCTCTCTTGTGCGTCCTCGTGCTTCCTCCATCCCAGTTCAGGTAGCCTCCACTGTAGACAGGCTTCCAGAGTAAACCCCATGGGCATGGCCTTTGGCCTGCTCATCCCCAGAAGCCCCGTCTTCCTTCCATCCACCTGTGGTTCCAGTGGGTTTTGAGAATTTGGGACTTCTTGACTGAGAATTTCACTGGGAGGTGGGCCTTAGTGTTCCGGCTGCCTCAGGTGGTAAGCGGGTCATGACGTTTGGTGGGTTGTTGGCTATGGGAGAACCTTCCCCAGAAACATGGACATGTGCAGAGACCACATTTACACACCTGCAAGGTTTATGGACCCCCCACCTTAGGCCCGCCAGCATAACTAATAATGCCCTGACCCCCAGCTCAGGGAGCCCCAGGCTCCACGGGTTCTGAGGGTCCTGGCCACAGCTGACCAGTGCTCCCCACCACTCCCCAGGCCCAGGCCAGTGCTGCACCCAGGATGCCTGCCTTGCCAGTCTCCCAGTCTTCAGGTGAGTAAGCCACCGGGGGTAGGGTGCTCCTGACTGACAGTGACCTCTTGTGGCCACTTCCAAGCACTGCCTCTTGCCACCCCCTTTGCTGTGGGCTCCCTGAACATTTTAACCCCCACCAGAACACTTTAAGGGGGATCCGGAGAAAACTGTGGCTTAGTAGGAGCACTAACTCCCCTGATTTGGAGCTGTCTTCTGTGGCCGAGTGAGGGGACCAAGATGTTTGTGGTGGCCTCTCGAGTTGCTGCTGGTGGCCGTCTTGATTCAGGTCCTGTGGCAGCTAACTTGACCTCTGGCCCACTCTGTCCGTTCTTGCCATGCAGTTTCCTGGGAGCTGCCCTGGGGTTAGACGCCTGCCTCCTGTAGCCCCCCAGCCCATGGATTCCCTAGGAGCCAGGGCCTCGTGGCTTGGTGTCAGATGCTTGCCTGGTGCCAAATAAAGTCTGTTGAGTTGAACACCAAAGCAGTACAGGAGGGATTCTGTGTCCCAGGCTGCTCCGGGGGAGACCCCTGCCCCTCAGCCCTTCTGAAGAGAGAGCCCACATCGCCAGCCCGTGTTCCCTTGCGTTCTCGGGAATTAACATCCCCAGGCCCTGTTTCCTAATATAAATGTGTGAGTACACGGGAGCCAGGCAGGTGTGGCCAAGGTCCCACCCCTGAATAACACCTTTCCTCTTCCTTCCATTCCCTTCCCGTCAGTTTTGTACCCAAGCCTGGCAGAATTGGAAAATTATATGGGTCTTTCCCTGTCCAGCCAAGAAGTCCAGCAGAACCTGCTTCAGATTCCCGAAGGTGCTAGTGTAGGTATTTGTCTCTTGCCTAATGTGGGCACAGAATGTGCCAATGCTCCCTCCCTCTTGGTCTTACCATTCGAACATACTGGAATCTCCTCTTCTCCAGCATGTCTGGGCTGTTTCTTGATGGCACTTTTCATTTTGAGCCATCATTAAAAGTGCTATGGGGTTTCCTGCAGACTTGGGCCATGGAGGACCACTGCCTGCCCTTTGACCGCTGGTTTCAGGCGGCTGGATGAGAAGGGAAGGCATTAAACCCAGCCTGAGCCTGGAGGCTTCAAACTGAAGGAGCTGCCGGTACCTTGAGAACTGTTAGCGTGGACGGCAGAGCCGAGACAGGGAGAAGCTTGTCACCCAGCTCTGATCCCCAGATGAAGCAACCATGCTTGCTTGATTCCTGCTCTCCAGAGTTTTGGGCAGCAAGAGAAATTGTGACACAGAAATGTTCCCTCCTGAAAATATGTTCATTTAGAGACCCCATCCCCACTCAAACCCTCTGCCTCCAGCATCCCCGTGGGCCGTTGGTCGATGGGCTGTCCTGTCCCCGCGTGGGTGAAATCGGTGACAGAGCCCAGCTACAGGGTCTCATGAAGTGGGGGGGGGTGAGGATGAGAACTGCCTCAGCCATAGGCCAATGAGGGTCTCACAGGAGAAAGTCGACCAGGATGGGGACGCGTGGGGCCCTGGGGTGCTGCTCCATAATGACCCCCCATAGTCATGCTATGAAATATGAACAGGAAGCCAAGAAAGGCATGTGGTATATACCTCACTTGTAAGCCTTTGACTGAATCCCTCCTTGTTCCAGTAATGAGGACATGAGTGCATTTCACCTAAATGTTGATAAAAATATGACAGATGAATCCATTTTTATAGTTAAAAGATTTTATGTATAACTTTTTTTTAAAAATAATCCTAGATTCATGGGAAGTCACAAAGATAGTACAGAGAAGGGTACGGAAGACTGTACCCTCACCCAGTTTTCCCAGGGCCTATGTGGGAAGTGGCGGCCTAAGTGTAGGATAAGGAAAGCGGGCATTCTGCATTGGTCCACTGAGTGTCTGCAGTTCTGTGTCACTTCGTCACCTGCATGGACAGACCCACGTAGGCGCCAGTGCAACGAAGGCACGGACAGTTTTGTCGCCGCAAAGCTCTCCCTCGGGCTGGCCCCTCATGGTCGTCCCCACCCTCTCCCCCGACCTTCCCTCACCCCTGGCTACCACTAGTCTGTTTTCTGCCTCGAAAATTTTGTCTCAGAACATTACCTGCATGGAATCATACAGTGTTTTCAGATGGGCCTTTTCCACTCAGCATAATGCCCTTGAAATTTTTCCAGTTGTTCACTGTATTAGTAGCTCATCCATTTTGTATATTTGTTTGTTATTTATTTGTTTATTTTTGCTTCATTTTAATTCCAGTATAGTCAACCTACAGAGTTATATTAGTTCAGTGCAATATAGCGATTCAGCGCTTCCATGCATCACCCGGAGCTCATCACAACAAGTGTGTGCTTAGTCCCCCACCCCCACCTCCCACTGCCTCCCCTAGTTCATCCCATTGTGTCATTAACATGTACCGAGGTTTGTTTAACCCATCGAGGGTCGTTTTAGTTGTTTCCCGTTTGCAGCCATTACAAACTAAGTTATTATGGGTATTTGGGTACAGTTTTTTGTACGGACATAAGTTTTCATTTCTCTGGGATAAATATCCAGGAGTACAGTTGCTAGGTTGTATGATAAATGCATGTTTTAAATTTTTAAAAGATACTGCCAAACTATTGTAAGAGTGGCTGTACCATTTTGTCATCCTGCCAGCGACACGTGCCATTCTGGTTCTTTTGCATCCTCGCCAGCTTCTCATTAACGTTCGCAGTTATGATAGGTGCACAGTGATATCTTTTCACGGGCTCAGTTTGCACTTCCCCAGTGGCTAGTGATGCTCAGTGCCTTGTCGTGTGCTGCTTACGAGCTGTAAACTCTTCTCACTAAAATGCTCTTCATATGTTTTGTTCACTTTCTCAATGGATAGTGTTTTTATGTTAAGTTTTCTTTTTTAAAGATTTAATTTATTTATGACAGAGAGAGGGAACACAAGCACGGGGGAGCTGGAGAAGGAGAAGCAGGCTTTCCTGCTGAGCAGGGAGCCTGATCAGGCCCCTGGGATCATGACCCGAGCCCAGGGCAGAGCTTAACGACTGAGCCACCCAGGGGCCCCTTAAGTCAAGTTTTTAGAGTTCTTTATTCTAGAGTCCTTAGATAGGTTGCTCATAAAAATTTTCTCCCAACTGTGAGCAAAAGTTTTTAGTTGTGATGAGGTTCGATTTATGGATCTTTTTCTTTTGTGGATCAGGCTTTGCTGGCCTGTCTAAAGATATTTATACCAAGCCCTAGATCCTGAAGATTTTCTCCCTTATTTTCATCTAAAACCATTATAGTTCTATGTTTTACATTTTTTGGAAAGATTTTATTTATTTCAGAGAGAGAGCAAGCAGGGGGAGGAGCAGAGGGAGTGGGAGAGAATCTCCATCCAAGCCCATTATAGAGCTTGATCCCAGGACCCTGAGATCATGACCTGAGTCGAAACCAAGAGTCAAACATTTAACTGACTGAACTATCCAGGCACCCCAGGTTTTACGTTTAAATTTATGATGATGGGTACCTGGGTGGCTCAGTCAGTTAAGCATCTGCCTTTGGCTCAGGTCGTAATCCCAGGGTTCTGGGATTGAGTCCTGCATTGAGCTCCCTGCTCAGCGGGGAACTTGCTTCTCCCCCTCCTTCTGCCTGCTGCTCCCCCTGCTTCTGCTGTCTCTGTCAAGTAAATAAATAAAAATGTTTAAAAAAATAAATCTGTGATGAAATTTGAGTTAATTTTTGTATAGGGCGAAGCTTAGGTCAAGGTTCATGTTTTTATCTACGGGTGTTCATCTGCTCCCATGCTTTTTGTTGAAAAGACTATTCTCCATCGAACTGCTATGGTGCTTCTGTTAAAAAGAAGTTGGCCCTACTTGTGTGAGGCTGCTTTTGAAGCCTTTGTCCTATTCCATTGATCCATGTGTCTGTACCAAACTGTAGCTAAATAGTAAGTCCTTAAATTTGGTGGAGTGATTCCTCCTGCTTTATTCTTTTTGTCAAAAGATAGCTTTAGTTAGTCTAGTTTCTTTGTCTTTTCATATAAAGTTTAGATTAACCTTGCCTATATCTATAAAACATCTTGTAAAGATTTTGATAGAAATTGAATTTAATCTTTCAGTTTGGGGACAATTGAGAGCTTTACTATGTTTTTCTAATCCATGAATAGAAAATGCCTTTCCATTTATTTATATCTTCTTTGATATCTTTTATCAGCAATTTTTTTTTGATTTCTGTTTTCAGTATATAACTCCTCCATATGTTTTTTTAGATCTACTCCTAGTTTTTATTTTTGAGTGATTATAGTTGGTAGTGAACTTTTAAATTCAGTTTCCATATGCGTGCTGTTAGTGTATAAAAAGTACAGTTGGATTTCGTGTGTTGATCTTGTATCCTGTGACCTTGCTGAACTCACTTATTAGTTTTAGGAGTTTATTTATAGATACCTGGGAATTTCTTATTAGATCATCGTATCATCTGCAAATATTTCTTTTCCAATCTATATGCCTTTTATTTTCTTTTCTTGCCATATTGCTCTGGCTAGTTATTCCAGTACCATATTTAATAGTAGTGGTGAGAGTGACATCCTGACTTGTTCTGGGCTTTAGTGAGGGAAAGCATTCATTTTTACACTTTTTGCTTATATATATTTTTGAAGACAAAAATTGAGTCCTTTTTTTCCCCCTGATTGCTCCCTATTTGCTGCAAAACTTTATTGTATTTTTAGTTGGATTTTGAAGGGGTCTTCTCCTGATACTAACATGCCTTGCAAAATGAGGGTCCCTTTTCTCTCTCTGTCTGGGTCCCTGTCTCTCTCTCCCCATCCTCTCTCTGTCTCTCCTCCTTTTCCTGGCTGTTTTTCAGGGGCGTAGACTTTGATGCCCCCTAGTGGCTTCATGTCCCCTAGCAGCCCCAGCAGAGAAGAGAAACCCCCGGCGTGGTTTGGGGATGGGATAGGGCCTAGGGACCATTGCATTTTTCTTTCCCCATCCTTATGAGGCTCCAGAGGCCAGCTGACCCTCCCCTGGTGTCTGCAGACAGCGGGCTCTGGCCCCTCGCCGGGCCAGCTGGTGGCACCACTGTCTGGGAACAGCCTTGGCACACGGCGTGCGGAGATCAAGCCTGGGGTGCGTGAGATCCACCTGTGCAAGGATGAGCATGGCAAGACGGGGCTGCGGCTGAAGGCCATTGACCAGGTAGGACTGGGGGCTGGGCAGGAGAGGAGGGGGCATCCCCCCACACATCCTCTACCAGCCTGGGAGGGGGCAGTATGGGCTCTGTCCACAGTAAGGAAGGTGCAGAGCAGGCAGGGGAGCCGGGGCCTAACCAGCCTCAGGCTCAGACTCTTCCTCTCAGTCTCCCTCCCCCAAGGTCTTAGGGCTGGTGCTGGGTTCCAGCCAGCAGGGACCCTCCACCTACCCCTCCTGGGCTCCTACCACTCCTTCCCCCCTTCCCTCCATCAGAGGGATCTGGCTTCCAAGCAGCTGTCTGTAGGCAGTGGAAGCTGGGGGGCCAGTGCCATCGTAAAAAGCCAGCAAGTCCAGGGGTTGGGGGTGTAGCCTCCAGCCAGGGTCGAAAGCCTGACTCAGCTGCTCCCTGGCTATGTGGCCTGCAGTGTTTCTTCCCCAGGCAAATGGGGTAACCACTGTCCTGGCCACACAGAGCTGTGGCTCCTAGACCATCAGGAGAACAGCAGCAGGAGGGACCTAGGATCAGAGTGGGCGGCGCAGTTGACGGCAGGGTCCTGCCTCCTCCAGGGGCTCTTCGTGCAGCTGGTGAAGGCCAACAGCCCTGCGTCTCTCGTGGGGCTGCGCTTCGGGGATCAGATCCTGCAGATTGACGGTCGAGACTGTGCCGGATGGAGCACGGACAGAGCCCACCGGGTGCTGAAGAGGGCGTCGGCTGAGAAGATCATCTTGGTCGTTCGGGACAGGTGGGGAGCCAGGCCCCCAGAGCCTCCCTCTCTACCCCCAGGCACGTCCCGGCCCAGCTCACTGTCTCTCCCCGCCAGGCCCTTCCAGCGGACCGTCACCATGCACAAGGACAGCATGGGCCACGTTGGCTTTGTCCTCAAGAAGGGGAAGGTGGTCTCTGTGGTCAGAGGGAGTTCTGCGGCCCACAACGGGCTCCTCACCAACCACGCCGTGTGCGAGGTGAACGGGCAGAACGTCATCGGGCTGAAGGTAGGCCAGCGGGGCGGCAGGGGCTGAGATCTTGCTGCGTGGAGGGAAGGTTCATGCCTGCGGGCAGGCTGCTGTCCCCATCCGAGCCTCAGGTCCCTCCTCCGGTTGCCGTGAGGGTTCTCTGAGATGAGGTGGGTAGAGCTCTGAGCACGGTGCCAAGCCCGTGGGAAGTGCTCAGCAAATACAAGTTATCGTCATTAATGCGTGGTGGCCAGAGGAGTGGTGAGGCAGGGGTGAGGGCGAGCGCCAGGACAGGGCACCGGGGAGGGGGCTGCTGGCTGCGTGGACACCTCCCTCCTCCCTCCCCGGCCATACCGGCTCACATTCCATAATAGGAAGATTTTAGAAAATTGCTGCTCAGAAACACACTTCTGGCCTCTGTTCATCTTTTAAGGGTGTGCGTGTGTGTGTGTGAGATGAGTTTTATCTTTAAAAAGCAAGAAGGAGCAAGGGGTGCAGAGTCTAGTGGACGCCGACCGAGGGATGGGCGCCTTCAGGGACTGGGGATGATGAGTCACGTGGCTTTTGGTCCCTGAACAAGTGAAAGGGGTTTGATCCTGACTCGCTGCCCCCTGGACTGAGAGCGGTCCTCCGTCGTGGCTGTGAGTTAGAGGGAGGGTTCCGTCCCCTCCCGCCACCCGAGCTGCGGGGCTCCCCCGCCGAAGCGGCCCGGGCAGTGGCCTCTCGCTCCGCAGCTGGCACAGATCTAAGCCAGTGCCGCGCCCTCTCAAGGGCCATGACCAGGCCATTCCTATCGCATCTCTGCTTCCCATGCTCGACAGTCTCCCCGCCATCTTTGGACGCTTGCTCTGGTGGCTCATGAGCGTTGTGATCGGGAAGTTCTTCCTTATGTGGGCCTAAGATCCCTCCACCGCATACCTCCCCTCCCTCAGGGCTCAGGCAGGACCGTCCAAAGGGAACCCTTTATCCCTCAAAAGCTGACTCTGCCAATAACCAGTTCCCAGTCGCTGTCTTTCTCGGATACTAGCCCATCCTCCCCTTTCGAGGCCTTCCCGTTCTCCGATCTTAACTCTCCCGGACAGGCTCGCTCGCTAAAATGTGCTGCGGACCCTCTCTTCCTCCTCGAAGGCTCGAGGCTGCGTGAGGAACTTGCCAGTTACCCTGGCGGACCGTGGTGCTCAGAGGCTCTGAGGACCGGGGTTCTCCCTTTCCTCAGTGGCCCCATGTAGCTGTGCTTTTTGAGGTGGTTTTGTCTCCTGAAAGCGGATCCGTTTCCACCCTGTGGCTGTCACCGGTCCCATCGAGCACGTCTTGGCCACTCGTCCCACAACGACTGAGCGCATAACCAAGTTAGATGTCTGCGGACGGTCGTTTGTCTCTGAGGAAGGGCTGGAAGCTCTTCTGTGGCCATGCGTTGGAGTTTGGTCTACTTGGCCCACTTCGCTTAGAGCCTTGTCCTTTCTTGTTCTCCCCATGGTCCGAATGGCATCTGCAGACCTTGCTGTCTTTACTGGGCAACAAGGTGTAAGATGAAGAAGGCCCCTGAGGGTTCTGCTCAGCTGGCTGGCCAACAGGAGCCCAGTGACTGGGTGGGCGCACCTGACGGCTCTGCACTGCATGGTGACTTTCCTTGTGATTTGGAGCCAGAGCCTGAGTGTGACTGACTCCCACAGATTGGCCTTGGGTGGGGTAGGAGGCGGGGGCGTGCTCGGCTTTACGGCAATCTTCAGGTCAGGGGCCTTACGTTCTTGCTCAAACAGGGCTTCACCTGGGTGTCTGCCTGGGAGCCTTACATGATGGCAGCGGGGTCCTCTAGTGGGGGCCGTGCTGACCACCCCCGCCCCCCCGGAGAGGTGCGTCAGAGTTCCCCTCGCCCCAGGGTGACTGCTCACTCACCTCCTCTCCAGGATAAAGAGGTCACAGAGATTCTGGCCGTGGCCGGGAATGTTGTCACCTTGACCGTCATCCCCACTGTGATCTACGAGCACATGGTCAAAAAGTAAGGCTGCCCCCCTCCTGCCTTCCCCCAACCTCCCCACCTCCCCCCATGCCAGCCTCCTTAGGGCGCACACGGTGGGAGGGGGGGCACAGCCTAGCCTGCCCTGTCCTGTCCTCTTCCCCGTGGCTCCTGGCTCCTGGTGTGAGCCCTGGAAGTCCTAGAAATGGAAATGAAGGCCCCCGTGGGGGATGCCCAGGCTAGTGGGGGAGGGGAACCTGCTGCCAGTTTTGGCGACTGTCCCTGTTGCTGTATCCAGGTTGTCCCCGACCCTGCTGCACCACACCATGGACCACTCGATCCCAGCCGTCTGAAGCCAGGGGAGGGTCGCTCAGCCGCCCCAGCCTCCCACCCTCCTGCAGGAAAGGGCGAGTCCTCCGAGAGAGAGCTGCGGGAGGCCAGCTGCCGGTTGGGTCGTCCTGAGGGGGCGCCTTCCAGGGGGGGCAGCCACTGAGGCACACAGGCCCCCTGGGAGCCTCCGCCTCGAGCTGCACTGGGTCCCACAGGCAGGGACTCTGTGCCCCTTGAAATGCGGGGCACGTAGGCTGGCCAAATACTTCTTAAAGTTGCAGCTGGGGCCCTTGCAAGATTTTTGCTGCCTCTACCAGAAAAATAGTTTCACGTGTTGAGAGAACACAACTTCGTTCTTTGTGAGAATTTTTTCTTTTCTCTTGGGTTGCTATGTGTCACGAACTGTACATAGTTAAAATCCTTCACTTCTTTTGTATAGACTTGACTTGCAATACAAGCCCTCTTCAAAAGTAATTGAAAGTTCCAGAATCCTTGGTCCCCTGACATGCCAGGCCTGGTTTTCTTCTAAGCAGTGGTGACACGTGGTCTCTGAGAGCGGAGATTTGGCCAGTCCCGAGGGGGCAGCTGTGTGGGACCCTGGAGGGGGGACTGGGTTTGGAGCACCCCCGCTCAGCCTGCTCCTCCATCTGTGGAGCAGATATGGGGCCCACTTCACGGGTGCTGGAGGGCATGCGGTGCACTGGAAGGCCCCAGCAGGGCTGACCCTTGGTGCGGGGTGAGGGAGGCCCTTCTGGATCCTAGATCCTTTGTGTGACCCAGGAGGGGAGTGACCCTCAGATGCTGCAACAGGCACAGGGCAGGCTCAGGGTGGCACTGAGCCAGCATGCCACTCTCTGGATCCCTCGACCTCAGAAAGGAGCTCTTCCCCCGCAGCCCTTCCCTGTGTGTCCACTGTGCCTCCCAGCTTGGCAGGATGGTTTGAGCCCCCTGCATCCCTCCTTGGCGGGGGGGGGGGGGGGGGGGAGGGTCTTGCTGTGTTTTCATGCTTTAATTCAGAGCTGTCTGCTGCGGGTACAACTCTGTCTGAACAGGACAAAGGAGACAAAATGAAGACCCTCCCCTCCTCCCCCTTTCCCGTATCCCCTGAATTCTCCATCAAGGGGATGGCTGAATGGGAGAGTATGCTGTGATTTGTTGGTACTGTCCCCCTGGGTCAGAGAAGGGGGTCAGGAGTTCCCCGGGCTCAGGCCCTCAGTAGGCCCCAGAACGTCGTCGGTGCCTGCCCCTCCCCAGACGCTGTCAGACGCCCTGGTGCTAGCGATGCCTGGGAAGGCTGGTCAGTGAAAAGCTAAGTTCTCCCCTTGGGAGATGCTCGGAATAAACTCCGCGGGAGGCCAGCTCTCTGTGCAGAGTCCCAGCCCCGGCTCTGATTCCTGCCTGAGCCTGGAGCCGAGGAGCAGTAGGGAGGCGCAGACTCAGGCCCTCCAACTAAGCAGAAGCCACTTCTGGCTGCTGGGCTCCAAGGGACCAGCAGTTTAGCAGGTGCTTCTGGAGAAATGTCCTTTAGGAGCAAATCAGCTCCAGCCAGAGGCCGCGGGGAGGGGAGGGCCCCCGATGATTTCTTCCCCAGGAGCCGAGGGCAGGAAGGCAAGGCCAGAGCCCAGCAGGAGGAGGTATGAATCGAGAAGGAAGAAGGAGAGCCTTGGAGGAGGAGCACTGAGGGGCGCCCCTGCCCCCCGGCCTTGGCCTCGCCCTCGCCCTCCTGCCCCACACTCTGTGCCCTGAGGCGGCTCCGGGGCCAGGAGCCCGAGCCAGCAGGTGGCTGTGCCTCCCCTGCTTGCTTGGAGCCGCCCGCGCAGCGCTGCCTCCTTGCATAGATGCGGACACTGAGCACACACGCGCGCACACGAAGGGCCGGGCCAGGGCCGGCGGCCGGCGTGCTCTCGGGGTCGGTGCCGGGCTGGGCGCGGAGCCGCTGCCTCCACTGAAATGAGGAAGAAAAGCCCGTCGAAGGCTCTGAGAAGGAAGAGCCTCCACACTGTGGGCAAGGGCCCCGCAACCCGGAGCAACGACCCCACTCACCTCGGGCACGGCCCTTCACCGGGCCCTCCTCCAGCGGGACCGAGCGGGCTACGGCCCTGACCACATCCACTGAAACACAAGACACGACAGGAAGGCCACAGAGAGCAGGACACAGACAGGAGCAGAGGGGCTACGTGGCTCGACTGAATTCCAGTGTGAAAAATATATAGATTTCATGTTGTCAAATATAGTCATACATTTATTTTCTCGGCAAAGCTTGGACTATTTCTAAGGAGACACTACGCAGCTTCGTGAGTACACGGCACGGGGGGCTGGGTCCACGGCCAGGCCCAGCTTGGCTTTGGATTGGGTTTGTCCACGGCCCCTCCATGTCATGACCCCAGCGTCTGTGGGCAGCCCCGGCCAGGCCCCAGGCGTTCGGGTGTGCTTCGGCTGGGGGCGGGGGTGCTCCACAAGGACGGCTGGTCTCAGGCCCCAGCCGGTGGGGGGGGCTTTGGAGGCACAAAGCGTGTGGCAGAGGGGGCTGCTGCCCCATGGCTGAGCTGGCTGCCCACTCCCAGTGCATGCAGGTGCCCCCCTTCCGTGGAGGGCGCAGAGAGGAAAGGCGGAGCCCCTAAGTTGGCAGCGGCTGTCAGAGCAGCAGGGGTGGGTGAGCAACCTTGGCAGAGAACCAGAGTGGCCCCGGGGCCAGAGGGATGAGTAAGATACAGGGTCCTGCCACCCCCCCCCACCCTCTAGATGTGGGGCCTAATCTCTGAAGAGTGGGAGGGGCCACCAGACGGGTGTAAGCCCCACAAGGTAGAAGGAGTGGGTTTACTTTGTCAAATAATAGTGGTGGTGAAAGGTCAGCAGCTTTGCTGGGGGACCAGATGTGGTCCCAGAGAAGGAAGGGGGACAGTGAAGCTCCCAGGCCAACTGGCCTCAGGCTGTGAGCAGGGAGGCCGCAGGGCTCCGGCCTGCCCTGCCCTGTCCCTGCCTGGGAGAAGACCCGGGGCACCCTGCCTTGGCCTGGACAAGCGTCATGGTTCCAGTACCCCACCTTGCCATCCATCCTGCTGGGGTCCCCTCCAGAGGCAGCTAAGTTTAGGAGCCCTCACCCTAGAATGCAAGCAGCCCCTCCGTGGAGATGCTGGGGTACATGAGAGCCAAGCCCCAAAGTGAACATAGTGCAAAGCAGAAGTTGGGCCCGAGGCCCCCCAGAGAAACTTGAGGTGAACTTCAGGGGCAATCATGGCCTCTGGCTTCTCAAACCAGCTGAGGATTGCCAAGTCCAGCCCCCCCCACCCCCGCCAGACTGCAGGACCTCATCTCAGAAGCCTGGAGGAGCACCCCTCCCCGCCAAGCTGCCAGCCCCTGCCTCCTCCTCTCAGGGCCGGCAGAGGCTCCAGCCCGGAGCTGGGGCCCGGGCAGGCGTTCCAGCCCCAGCTCTAGCCTGTCTGGCTCAGCTCTCACAGGAAGAATGATCTGACACAACCAGAAGCGCCAAGAGGGAAACAGAGCCTGGGGAAGGTCTAGGACGAACAGACAGAAGCCACGCTGCACTCTGCCGCCTCTTGCCCATCGCCGTCTTTCCTCCGGCCCGTGCCCTTGGCCCGACTACGCTTCCAAATCCCAAAGCGGGGAGCAGCTGGAAGATGCTGGATCTGCAGCCGGGGCCCAGGGGTTGCAGACCCTGCTCAGAGTCCTGGGCCGGTGGCCTGTACTCTGGGCGGCAGCCGCCTCCATGTGAGGAGGTGACACTGGCCCAGAGGGCTGGACCGAGGGCAGGCAGCAGCTGGGGAGGAGGCGTGGGTGGGCAGGAACGGGACAGGACCCGGGGGTGGGGGTGGGGAGGCTCCCACGGGCACCTCAGTCTGGGCCTCCCCACATCGACACCCCGGAGACTTTCTGGGCAGGGGCAGGCGGCCCCGTGCGAAGGTCCAGGTGGACAGGGCCGGGATGGGGGACCTCCCCGCCTCTTCTCTCTGGTGTGTCCCTTCGGTGTGCCTCCCTGCCTTTGGTCTCTCTTCCCTTGTCTCCTGTCACAGTTTGGGGTGCCTTCCCCCAACCCTGACTCCCAGACCCCGACACTGTTCATGTCCCCCACCCAAAACTAAGTCAATCAGCAGAGGCCCCCAGGGCGCAAGTGGGAGGAGAGCAGCACCCCTACGATCCGTGGTCAGGCTGCCGGAGCCGCTGGCCGGGGCCGCGCGCGCTCACAGCTGGGAGCTGCTGGCCGCATGGCTCGGGCCCTGCTGGCCGAGCGAGCGGCAGCTGATCCTGCGGATGGAGTGCAAGGCCACAGTGCAGCAGCCCCGCAGCAGGGAGCTGATGTTGTAAATGGGCTGGCCCTGGCGCCGCTGGGAGCGGCAGAGCCAGGCCACCGTGGGCACGGCCGGCACCACCACGGCCAGCAGATCCACGATGTAGTGGCGGCTCCAGTAGCTCCTGGGCTCCTTCTCGGCTGCGGCGGCCGCTGCCTCCTCCTCCTCTTCCACGGGGCACGCCACGCTCACCGACGGGCCAGGGCTGGGGTTGGCACCGGACCGGTGAGGACTTGGCCCTCGGGTGATGGGCTCCGGGGCCTCCGGCTCATCCCCCACCGTCACCACCACGGCGGAGTTGCAGTCTTTGGGCCCCGGGGGGCAGGGCTCCTGCTCTGGGCCCCTGTCCCCTGATTCAGGGACTGCCCCGCAGACCTGGGCCTGGGTCACTTTCTCCAGGATGGCGTCCAGGTCCGGCTGGTACTGCACGAAGTCCGTCTGGATGGCGCGCTCCTGCATGCAGCTGGCCTGCACGCCGGCCTCCAGGCCACATAGAAGCTTCTCGTAGGTGTTGCTGGCGGGGAAGCGGGGGCCCAGGCCGAAGCTGCTGTGCAGCAAGCCCTCCTCAGGGCCGCAGTCCACCCCCGACGACAGCAGGCTGCTGGCCTCCAGCGCGTCCGTCCGGCTCAGCGTGTCCTCGGTCCCCGCGAAGCCACTGTCAGCCCCGTCCTCGGCAGAGGCCCCGGGGTGGTCACTGGGGGGGTGGTCGCCGCAGACGGCGGGGTCGCTCAGCTTGGTGTAGGTGGAGCTGCGGGTGAGGGAGCGGGCGGGGGACCCTCCAGCCGACTCCCCGGCGCCGTCCTCCTTGGCTATGCCGTTCTGGGCCACTTCCATGCTGTGCAGCAGGGTCTCCAGCTTCTTGTTCTGGATGTTGATGTCCACGAAGTACTTCTGCAGTCCCTTGTCCTTATCGATCAGGTTGTTCTTGACGGTGTCGATGACCTGCTTGAGCTGCTTGATCTCCTTGCGGGCCTCCTTCAGGGCCAGCTGCGCCTCCACGCGGTGGCACTCCTCCTCGATCCAGTCCTCCTGCATGCGTGACAGCTGCGTCTTCAGGTCGTCGATCTCGGTGTCCCTGGGAACAGAGGAGACACACATGCTCCCTGTCTGGACTGTCACCACCACCGAGGACAAGCAGGGAAGGGCTGTCACCAAGGACAGAGGGCCTGTGCCTCCCGGCCCAGAGCTAGACACAAAAGGCCTGACTCAATGCCTCCTTCTCACTCCAGAGGGGGTTGGGGGGTTGCGGCCCAGGGGCCTCCTCCCCCCACCTCCCGGGGTCGGGTGCCGGGGAAGGAACGTCCAAGGCCCTCTGCATCCCCAGCCCTGGAGGCCAAAACGCAGACGACTGTCCCCGCTTAAATCCATTACCTACAAGGAGAGATTAGACAGGAAAGACGCTCAGCGTATAAACAGATGTCTACTGCTACAAAAACCAAACACATCCATTTTAAAATCTTAACATAAGACAGAACAAAACGTAAAATTTCCGCTCCATGGGAAGCGATGTGGCCTCTTACAAAAGCCAGTGGTGAAGACCGTCCACGGGTGGTCCCCGCCGGAGCCCCGGGGGTGGGGGGGAGAGGCATGGGCTGCCCTGCTTTAATGATGGAACTTACTGCCGCTGTGTGGGGGGCGGGCTGCCGGTGTCACACCTCCTCTCAGTTCCAGGGGTGAAACATGGTGGGTGTGACAGAGGAAAACGGTGACCACAGGTGGCTTTTATCCACACTGGTCATCTCTGCTTTGTATCTACTGTGAGGGGGATGGGCCAAAAAGATGGACAAGAAGAAGGCCGCTCCCGAGAGAAGAGGCCAGCACCAGGCAAACCAGACACAGCACCCCAAGTCACAGACGAACCTGGGGTGCAGGGGAGGGAGGCGAGTTAGACGCACATCCTATCAAGTCTGGGGGAAAAGGCAGCGCGAGACGGGGCAGGATGCGGTGGAGGCCGTGAGGGTGGAGGAAGGCCACTCCTGAGCCTGCAGGTCCTGTGGGGTTGGGGGATGGAGGGGGGGCATCCACCCCAGCACCTATGTGGCCCACGTGCCCCACATTCACGGGAACGCAATCCACACAGGGCGTGACCACCACCCTGAGCGTGACAAGCCCTGCAGAGGGGCCGACCCTGATCAAGCACCATGCACTTTGCAGAGTCAGGTGGGATGGTCAGTTCAGGAAACGAGGCCAGGAAGCGAGCACTGTGGTATGTCGAGGGGTCTGGGCTGAGGGCTGCAGTGGCCATCAAGGTCAGCAATGGCATTACCTGGAAAGGGGCGGACTGGACCACCCAGCAGGACACAGCCCTGTGATGGCAGCCGGGGAACCGGAGCTGCTCAGAGTGGCAATGACAGATGGACTACCGGGCGTGGGGGGTCCTTGCTGGGGTTCATTTTAGGGCAACCCGCCACACTGATGCTGAGCCGGGAAGGAGAGCAAGCTTGGGAGAAGGGATGGCGCATGCTCAGTGGAGCCGGGCCCTGCCCCTCTCTCCTTGGAGCTGGTGGGACCCCAGGCCAGGGAGCTCTGGCTTCCGCACCCTGTCTGGGACGTTGCATTTGAACTGAACCTTGAAGGATGAGTTTGCCAAGGAAGCAAGATGGGAGCAAGGCCATCTCAGGAAGTGGGGACACAGCAAACAAAAGCACAAGGTGTAGAAGCTTCTTTACAGAGAAGGTAGGTTACTGCAGGGACAGGTAGTAAAGTGAACACATAGAGCGCGTGTGGCAAAGGGCTGCCACAGGTCCCCGCAGGACTAACAGACAGAGAGTGGCCAGGGATTTGAGGTGGAGGCATCTCCATGCCAGGGCATCGTGCCCAAACCCCGCAGGGCAGATGGTCTGCCCGAGCCACTGGGCCAGCCCCAGAAAGGAAGCCGGGAGTGCAAGCGGCCAGGCAGACCCAGGCCATCATCGAGAAGACGGGAAATAAAAATAGAAATCCCAACTTGGCTGAGAAGGAGCCCACAGAGTGCCACCTGTAACTTCCCGTAATTTAAAACCACAGCAGATCCAAACCACATCGGCTACCAGGCAGAGCTCTGGTCACGGAAGAGGCACTCATGGAAATTACATGCTTCTGTTTATAAGCGAAGCCCAGAATAGATGAATCCATAAGGACAGAGGGACGAGTGGTTACCAGCGGCCTGGGCCGTGACCGCTACCGGGAACTGCTTGGGGTGATGAGAATGTTTGGGACTAGATCCCGGTGAGGGCTGCACGATTCTGTGCCTACACTAAACGTCGCTGAATGGTACGTCTGTACGGGACGTCAGTGACACGTCCCTAACACTGCACAGTTTTACAAAACAAGAAAAGAGGAAAGAAGCCATGGTCACGTCGGCCTGCCCTGGCCCCCAATGCTCAGGGCAGCTCAGAGTCGGCTGTGTGTTCGAACGGACACTGTCCAGAGGGGATGACAAAGATGACGGAGAGTCAGAGGACAGTGCTGAAGCCACGATCGTAAAGCTGAAGCTGGTGGCCCGGGACGGTAGCAGCCGAGAGGGTCAGGGTTGGCCCTCAGGTCCTCAGGTCCTCAGTAGCTCACAGGGCACCAGTGGGGTGGGGGTGGGGGTTCCGGGGGACCCCTGGGCTGAGTAGGAGCTCGAGAAAGGTTTTTCACGATCTCCCATCATCTGTAAGTACATGAGCAGAAAGGCCTCCAGGGCCTGAGCTGGTGGGCCCAGAGCCCCCTGTGACTCCCTGGGCAGAAGCAAAGCGGGGCTGAGGGGTTGTTTCTCCCTGGCAGGGAAGGTAAGCCAGGAAGAATGCCCTATGGTGGGGCACCTGGGTGGCTCAGTGGGTTAAAGCCTCTGCCTTAGGCTCAGGTCATGATCTCAGGGTCCTAGGATTTAGGCCCGCATCGGGCTCCCTGCTCAGCGGGGAGCCTGCTTCCT
>LNAC01000050.1:2305153-2333244 GCA_002007465.1 Ailurus styani
CAAAAAAAAAAAAAAAAAAAAAAGAATGCCCTGCGCTCCAGCTCCCCAGCTGGAAAGGAGCCAGGGGCTAAGAAGTGGCGCAAAGGGGCCACCAGGCTCCAACTGGGAGAGCCATGCCACGGGCCAGCTGGGAGAGCACCTGAGGGGAGGAGGGGGATGGCTGGGGCTCTAGAAAGGGGCTCCGACAGGGCTTCGCTGGAAGGGAAAGGGCAGGCTGGGTGCCGGGACGCCCTCAGCCGCTCTTTCCCCCCAGAAGTGCCCTGGGGCCTCCGCGTGCGGCGAGGGCAGCGTGTCTCCGGGGCCCCCCGGCCGGCGGCTCACCGGTCCTGCAGCCGGTCCTGCGTGTCCTTCAGCCGCGCCTTCAGGTGCCGGATGCACACCTCCTTCTGCTGCAGGGGCGTCAGGTACTGCTCCGGGGTGGGGGGCTTGACGCCATGGTTGTCGCTGCACAGCGTGTACTTCATGGAGCGCCTGCAAGGGCACACGTGTCAGCGGGGAGGGGGAAGACGCCCTCGCTGTCCCCGGTCCCATGGCCACCAGGTGGCTCCGGGTTAGGCCTCTCCCGGCGGCCCGTGTGGGCCTGAGAACACCCAGGCCTTCTGGAAGGTAGGATTTGTTAAAGCTCTTCTGAGTGGAGACCACAGTGACCCTAGTCAGGGCTGGGGACGCAGGACGGAGCACGCGCACAGGCTGGCACCGCGAGGGGGCGCTCTACTGATGCTGCTGTCTCTGTCCGGGGCTGGGGGGGGGGGGNTGGGGGCCAGAGGCTGGAGGGGCGCGGGGTGGCGGTGTGCACCTTCCCTGCGTAATTCGCCCAGGGCCTGCGGGGGTGGGGTAAGGACTCACCCCAGTGTAGGAGGTCGCACCCCCAGAGCTGAGAGCCTTCACCGCCTGGCCTGCAGGACCCCGGGGTGGGGGGACTGGGGGTGCAGACACGCGTGTAGGCACAGCTGTCTTCAAACACACTCTGGTGCCCTCCTTGCCGTCTCACGTACACGCGGGCTTGCACGACCACACACATGCTTGTCCTTGGTGGGCACAGCTGCATACGATGACCCTGGTCCATGTGTGCCTGCACGCCCACCTCCGTGTTTACACGCCCGTGCCTCCCACTGCCCCGTGGCCACCCTCAGGGGCACTCGCAAGGACTAGCCCAGCAGCCCACACACGGGTTCACACAAATGCAGACACTCTCCACCCCCACCCCCACACACACGTGTGAACACCCACCGGCTCTGGGCCTCCACTCGTTCGCAGCTGTGCCCTGAGGTGGCAGCAAGCCGGGTGCACGGGCCACCCAGCCTGGGGTGGCACAGACATGTGTGGGAGTGTGTGTGCGCACACGCGCGTGTGTGGTCAGTGCTCCCTGGTCTCAGCACTGCAAAGTGGAGGAGTTCCCAGCCGGCGGGGGAGGAAGGAAGGCCAGGCCTTGCACCCAGCGGAGGACAGCACCCAACCCCAGCACCCCATGGCCCCAGCACCCCATGCCCCCCGTGGCTGCCTCCACCCATGGCTTCCGGCCTGCTGCTCGCTCTGGGAAACCTCCTTGGGTCTCGGCCTCACGGCGCAGGCAGGTTCTCACGCAGCCTGGTAGAGGCCGGTGGCCGTGCAGCGCTGTTCCTTCGGGGGATGGGGACGCCCGGGTTTAGGGAGGGGCAATGACAGCCACAGGTCTGAAGAAGACAGGCCCGGGTTTGCTGAACAGCCACACTGGAGGCAGTCTGAAATGTCCCGGGGAGCTAACATTTACTGGGGAGGGGCAAGCTAGCAAGAACGCGTGGCTAGAGGCGGAGAGAAAGGGGAATGATTCTCTGCTACTGACTCACCCCGTGGCCCCCTGGGGTTAACTCAAGTCCTATCACACGCGGCCTGTTTTCCGCGTGACAAGGGGCACAAGGGTGTCATGGGTCGGAGCTGGGGATGTGCCCTCTGTGGGCCACCGTGCCAGGACTCAGGCTAGGGGGGCGCGGAGCAGCGGTGAGAGAGAAGGGGCTCCCCCTGGGNAACCCCATGCCCCCCGTGGCTGCCTCCACCCACGGCTTCCGGCCTGCTACTCGCTCTGGGAGACCTCCTTGGGTCTCGGCCTCACGGTGCAGGCAGGTTCTCACGCAGCCTGGTAGAGGCCGGTGGCCGTGCAGCGCTGCTCCTTCGGGGGATGGGGACGCCCAGGTTTAGGGAGGGGCAATGACAGCCACAGGTCTGAAGAAGACAGGCCCGGGTTTGCTGAACAGCCACACTGGAGGCAGTCTGAAATGTCCCGGGGAGCTAACATTTACTGGGGAGGGGCAAGCTAGCAAGAACGCGTGGCTAGAGGCGGAGAGAAAGGGGAATGATTCTCTGCTACTGACTCACCCCGTGGCCCCCTGGGGTTAACTCAAGTCCTATCACACGCGGCCTGTTTTCCGCGTGACAAGGGGCACAAGGGTGTCATGGGTCGGAGCTGGGGATGTGCCCTCTGTGGGCCACCGTGCCAGGACTCAGGCTAGGGGGGCGCGGAGCAGCGGTGAGAGAGAAGGGGCTCCCCCTGGGCCCTGTGCTAACGAGTTAAACTAGTACAGTTGAGAATTAGAGAAGAAGCTGTTCTCACTCTTCCCCTTTGCTTTCACCAGTTTTTTTTTTCTAATATAACATTTTATACCCATACATTTTTAGTCATTAGCTCTATCTTTGCGGAAAATTTATATAAATAACCGAGAAGAACATACCACAATCCGTGGGTCTCCGCTCTTCCTACCTTGGAGCGCCTGCATGCAACGAGGCCACAGCCTAGGTCCCGATGCTCACCCACAGCCGCCACCGTCCACGTGGGCAAGAAGACCCTCCCACGGGGGCTGTGCTCAGCCTCAGGGCTGGGACCCTCCCTGTGCACTGCAGTTAGGATGTGCACTGCAAAAATCTGCTACTAATGAGAAAGTGTTCAAGTTGCCAACTGGATACTGTCTGAAATGTGAGCACATCACCGCGCTCACGCCCCTGCACTCGGGGTGGGGTCCTGGCCCGGAGGCTGGGGCCTGGGTCCTGCGTGCATGCGTCACCCATCACGTACGTCAAGGTGGAAAACTCTGAGAATGGCTACCTTGGTGTGATCTGAACATCACTTCCCACCAATGACATTCTCTCTGCTGGAAGGGCAAGACCAGCCTTCCTGCGAGGTGCTCTGGCCGAGGGAGCCGCAGGCCAGCCTTGGTGGCCCAGGATGCTCACGTGGGACCCAAGTCCTCATGGTGGCAGCTCCCCATTACGGGCCACCTGCAGACATCGAGTCAGCAAAGCCTGTGGGATGTTAGCCCCACTTGACAGATAAGAGAACGGAGGCTCAGGGCCAGAAGTGTGAACGCCCAGCCCATGCTCCCTGAGCTCCGGGCTCCACTAGGGAATCAGGATGGAATGCTCAGCTTCACTTCACCTGCCTCCCCAGCCGGCTTTTCTGGTTCCATTCTGCCTTCCTGAGCGCACGACATAGACTGTGCCACATGTAACACGCTCGGACTCTCAAAGCAGCCGCACCCCTGAAACCACACAGGAGGCCCCTGAGGAGAGCAGGACCGCAGACGCCCGAGTGGCCTGCCCCCTCCATTCTTGCCTTTCCCCCAGGAGAACCCCAATTCTGTGCGTGGGGGCAGGGTACTGGAGACAATGCTGGCGGCACCCACACCATCTGGCCCACAGCCAGCCCCCCATGCCAACCCCCTGTGCCATCCCTCCTGTGCCAGCCAGCAAGGTGTAGACAGAATCCCTGGGGTAGGTGTCCCTTCTCAGAAAACATGAGCTTCTGGTCGTGGGGGTGGCCTTTCTACCTTCTTCCTTCCTGGCCCCAATGCTGACCTGATGCCTGGAGGCATGGGAGCCTCTGGTCAGGGCGAGGACAAAGGCTGTACCCCAAGGATGGTGAAGCAGGAAGACGGGACGGGGTCCCCGACACTTTAGGGAGCTGCCCGCGGCTGGGCCCCGGTTCTGAAAGCATCACCCCTGGCTCGTGTAAGCCCCTGTGTTCGGGACAGGGAGTCCCAGAGTGTGCAGCCGGGAGTTCCCCTTCCCTCTCCCACGCAGGAACTGACGCTCTGGGGAAGTGAGCTGCTGGGCACCACGCAGCCCGTGAATGCCAGAGTCAGCCGGTCCCCGCCCAGCCACGCGGGGCGCGAGTGCAGGTGCATAGCCCGCCAGGCACGGGGGGCGGGGTTACCTGGGCGTGGGGCTGCTGTCGCTGCCCTTGCAGGAGCCCGAGTTACTGCTGCTGCTGAGAGAGGAGGTGCCGTAGGCGTCCCGCACACTCACGGGCGGAGAGGTGCGCCTGGAGGCAGGAAGAAGAGGCAGCTGCTCGTTCTGGCTGGTGGGCAGCTGCGGACACTGGGCAAACACGGCCAGGCCGCTGCGGCCCAAAGGGCCCCCGCTGCGGGGTTGCGAGCCGGGGAGAGAAGCAGAGGGGAGGGGGGACGCACAGACAGGGGTGACAGAACAGACAGCGCAAATCAAGATGGAAAACCAGGTGGAGGCCGGTCCTCCTGGCTCCCCAGGACAGGAATGGAGGCTGGGCCGGGCCAAGGGTGGGGTCCCATCTGCCCTCGCCAGGGGTCCTCTACGTCCAGGGTCCCCCGAGCCCCGAGGAGGGCCCAGCGGAGGTGGACCAGGTGGGGCAGAGGGGGCAGGCAGGGGTAGGGACAGGACGAGGGGCACACGCCGGTCAAAGGGGGGCCAGGTGAGCCAGAGTGGAGGACCGCACGTGTCCCCTCTGGTCACTGGGAAGCTCAACAGCAACACTGAGGGTGGTAGGGACCCGGCGGCTTCAGGCATCCCAGAACTTTATGCCCACGTGTCACTTGAGCTCTGCAGCAGCACCCAGAGGAGGTGGGTGTTAGCGAGGCCACTCTAAAGTTGGGAACGCTGGGGAGACGACTGGGACGCTCTGTAGGCTGTAGGCTGGCGGCACTGGGGGGGCGGGGCAGAGACCCTCCCTCCTCCCACCCGCCGAAGCCAAGGGGGCACTCACCTGCGGGATCCAGCAGAGGCCCGTCTACTGCCCGGCAGGGACATGGCCATGAGGCTGCGGGTCCGGGTGAGGGGCGGGATAGGCGGGGTCCCCGGGGCTGAGGAGAGAGGGCGCGTTGGGGGTGCCGCGGGGAGGGTTGGAGCAGGCCACGTCATCCTCTCGCTGGGGCCGCTGCCTGGCATGGCTCCTCCTCTTACCCTTCAGCAGGACACCCCGGGACCCCGCGAGGGCCTGTCCTCCCCCAGCGACGTCCGCACACTCCTGCCCCCCAACTGACAATCTCGGTTGTCAGGGCCGCGGGGGCAGCCGGAAATCATACATCCAACCCCGAGTTCTCCAGATGACTGAGTGTGGACCGCGAGCTCGAAGGCCTTGCCCAAGGTTACGTGGGCATCGGGGCAGGGCCTCCTGACCCCCAGCGGCACTGCGTCCTCTAGGCTACAAGCCAGGCCCCCGGATCCCTGACTCGGACCCCGCCCCGCGCTGGACAATCCTCCGTCCTCGGCGGACGCTGCAGGCCGGAGGACTCCCGGAGCAGGACCAGGAACCCCAAATTAGGCCGGGCTAGTCTCGAGGTCACCTTCCCAGAGTGCCCGCTGGCGTGTGGCTTGGGGCTTCCTGTCTAGAGGGGAGACAAGACAGACCAACAGAGCGGCACACGTGTAGAAAGACACATGGACACACACGAATGCGAAAAGGTACTCCGTCCCTGCCGTTCCGAGACAGGCCGCACGCGTCTCAGGTGCATGCTCGGGCCTGGCCCCGCGGCGGGACGTGCAGCCGGGCCCTCCCACGCGCGGGGGGCACACAGGCATGCCTGCACCCCTCCATGCAAACGTGCGTGCTGACGGGCATGCGGCAGGACCTCGCAGCACAGGCTCCAAGCGGAGGAGGGAGGGGCAAGTGGGTACAGAGGCCCTCCTGGGGGGGGCGGCGGGAATGAGTAGGAAGTGACCAGGCCTGCAGAGACCCGTCCTCCGCACTCTTGACAAGCGGCTGGAGGCTTAGGCTCCAAGGGCAGCCCTGCAGGGGTTTAAGGAGCGGGGAAGCCCCCGCTGGGCTGGGCGTTGGCTGTTGCAGGAGGGAGCCCTGCACTGGGCATCATCCCGGAGCTCCTGGAGCCCGAGACCGAGAGGCCTGGACTCTGGGCCTCCACGAGTCCCGTGCTGGAGTCACAGAGCCCTGTTCCCTCCTTCATGCTCAGAGCAGGGACTGAGGACAGAAGCCTGGGTTACTGGAGACGTGGCCAAGGACGCCGTGCCCCGACCTTCCCCCATGCTGGAGAGAAGCGTTCGCCAAGCCCCACTGTGCGCAGACCCCGGGCCAAGCTCATTACGTACAGTGCGCCATGGGCTCCTCCCAAAAACCCTATGAGGAAGCGCTGTGATTAGTCCCCGCACAGATGAGGAATCTGGGCCTCCGAGAGGGAGAGACGCACCCCACTCACGCCCCCAGCGTGGGGCAGGGCCAACAGGGGAAGCGGGCCAGCACCCGATGCCCGGCGGCCGGGGCTCTGACTCCGGAGTCCCCTGGCCGGGCACCACCCCTTCCCACGTCAGGGCCTCCGGGGAGCCCGCTCAGCCTGCCCCGTGGCGGGGCTGCCTCCTCAGGGGACAAAGGCACCACTCAGGTGGCCTGTTTCCTGGCTGTGACACAGAACGGAGCCTGTTCCCCCGGAGGGCTGGACACAGCCAGCATTGTCTGCCTGGGGGTGTCGGGTGCCCGGCGCAGGCCTGTGACCCAAGCTGCTCGCCCCAGCTCGCGGAGGTGTCCCACCCATCGTGCCCCGGTCACGCGGGCAAGGCCTCCTGGCCCTGTCGGGGGCCCCCTGGAGGAGGGAACTTAGTGCTCCCCACACTTGTCAGGAAGGCCACCGAGGGCTCCATGCCTCCTGGCATGGCTCGGGGGCCGGAGGGGGGACTTGTTATCACATTTGGGCCCGAGGTGGCCCAGCTGGGGGGGCCAGACAAACCCTGGATTCTAGTCCTGGGCAGCTTGGCTTCCCTGGCAGCCTCGCCCCTTCCCTTCTTGCTTTTGGGATGATGCACTGAGGGGGCGGTGCCTTCAGGAGGACTTCCTGGCAGAGGCAGGACTCAGGTCAGAGGACAGGCCTCACTCCTCCCAGCCCGCTTGGGCCAGGTTGGCTACGGAGCTTGGAAACTCCAGGTGGAGTCCCAGTCCTCTGTCGGGGGAGGCAGGCCACATGCCTAGTTTGCCTTGGAGCCGAGTGGGGCCTCGGTACAATGAGGGCTTTGTCTCAGCTGTCCCTGCTCCTACCTCTCTCGGCAACCCCACACCTCCCTCCTTTGTGCGCTCTCTTCCTTCCTCCCTGGCCTGGGGGCTGGGAAGGGGACAGCGTTTGTACCTGGATGGACCCACTGGTCTCCGGGGAGGCCGAAGCCGGCCGTTCCCCCGGGACAGAGGGGGAAGTGGCGTTTCCCCTGCTGGGACGGGACCTTGCAGGCGGGGCTCCCTCATGGGAGGGCAGAAGCCACCCAGGCCCAAAGGGAGCACCTCTCCAGGATCCTACCCAGAGGCTGGGTGTGCTCTCTCCAGTCCTCCCTCCCCTTCCAGGCCCCAGAGAGGAGGCAGGTTGCCATGGCACACGTTGCTGTGCGGCCTGCCTGCCCCGGAGTCCCGCAGCCTGGTGCCCAGGCGGCCAGAGCCTGCCTCTTGGAAGGAAAGGTGCAAGGAAACCCTTCACTGCCGGGAGCGGGGCTGAGAGTCTGATCATCTCAACACCAAAGTAAAGGCAGCCCCTCCCTCCAGGCTCCTTCCACCTCCCCATCCTGCCTGCACCATGACAACACTGGTGCACCCCCCCCCCACTTCCATCAGCTCCTCACACACCCAGCAGGTCCCCAAAGGCCTACAGTGGGGGTCCAGGGGATATAGCGGGATCCAGGGAACAGGAGACAGAAGGAATCCGAAATAGAGCCAAACAGATCTGGGCTCAAATCCCAGCTCCATCACCCTCTGGGTGCATGCCTTGGGCAAGTCACGCCCCTTCTCTGCATCTCAGCTTCCTCACCTGTGACAGAATGCCCCTGGTGGCCTACTGTGGCAGGGGCTCAGCTGGTGCCCAGGGCTCGCCTGGCACCAGTCACACAACACCGCACACACTCAAAAGTGGGAAATGCCAGTATCTTGGAAGTAGATCATTGCAACACAATGTCAGCTTCAAAACAGAAACACATTCAAGGCATCACGTGGCTTCACAAGGGTCAGAGAAAGCATCTCCAAAAAGAAATTTACACTGGGTCTTGAAGGATGAATAGGAGTTCGTCAGTTGGAGAAAGCAAGTGGGAAGGAAGGAGAAGGCTGGGCAAAGGCAGTGAGTAGTTCAACGGCATGGCAGCCGAGGAAACCAGGGCGCCCGGCGAGGTCAGAGGTGCAGTGAGGGTGCGGCTGTGGGACAAGACAGGGCCAGGCCACACAGAGCCACCCAAGCCAGAATCTTGCCCTGTGGGCAACAGGGAGCCAAGGAAGGGCTTTGGAAGGGGGAGGGACATGATCGGACTTGCAGTTTAGAAAGCCCCTGGGGAGGGGGCCTTTGTGGAATGTGGCTGGGCAGAACACGGGCGGGGAGACCAGGTGGGTTATCGAGCCCTTGCAGGTGACACGTGAGAAGAGCCATGGTCAGGGCAGCAGCAGAAGCAACGAAGAGGCCACGGAACCTCGAGGTGCATCGGGGCCTCCATTACGTAAAAATTGGGTACAACTCTTGATTCTGGCATTTGAGGCCCGCTTCTCTATGCCCCTGCCCCCGTGTTCTCAGTGGCCCACCAGGAAGTCCCCATCAGTCACCCCCGCAGCCTCCTCCCTGCCCTGTCCTCATGCATGTGTCATGCGCCTTCTGCAAGCCTCTGCCCCACGGGTCCTCTCCCCTGGGCTTCTCCCCTCACTCGCGGTCATGACCCCTCAACATGCCATGCCCTGGGGTGAATCCCAGGGAACACCACCCTCTGGGGGAGTTCATAAAAACAAACACAATAACACACAACGGTTAGTAATGCAGTGGTTTAAGCAGGCACATCTGGGAGGCCAAGAGTTGGATTAGATGGTCTGTGGGACATTTCTGGGTCCAACCTTCTCCAATTCTGGGCTGTTAATGAAATGACGGATTTCCAATGAATGCTTTCTTCTCCTTCCATTACTAGGGCCCCTGGGTTTCAGCTTCCACCCCTGCAACCTGAGAAAGCTGCATTCTTCAAAGAGACACTGTGGCCTTTTACTCAGTGTCATGGGGGAGAAACCAGGCACTTGCCTTAATCACATATTCTAGCTGAGTGAAAGTCCCCGTATGTACTAGAAATGATTTTTTTTTTTTTTTTGCAAAGACTCGGCCATCAATAGAAGGAGAAAGCTATCCCGAAATCCGAGGGAACAGAACAGTCTGTGTCTCATGACTCAAGCCTCTGACAGCTGTGGGAAGCAGAGCCTTGCGATCCATGGAACAGAACCTGGGAGGGGTCCTCTCTCTGCCAAGGCGACACAAGAAGGCAGAACATTCCTCCCGTCAAACAGCAGAGTGCCCGGTGCTCCTCAAACGCCAAACCAGGAGAAGCAGGAGGTGGAAGGCTGGCCTGGCGCTGTGCCCGCAGCCGTGCTCTGCGTCTCGGAGGATGAGGGCCACGGGGGCTCTCCACGGCCGAGGAGCTCAGTGAACCTTCCAGCGGCTTCCTGACCTCACCGGCCCCTGCGGTTGTCCGCACCCTCAGAGAAACCGAGGACCCTTCTTCCTGAACTTGGGAAGGTGGCAGTGTGGCACTTCCCCAGCTCGCTGCCCCTGCCCTCCGGACACGGGAGCCTCTGGGCTCCTTCGCACCGCGGCCACCCTAGCACGACAGCCGGACAGACAGACCCATGACCTGGCCGATGCCCGAGGCCAGAAGGACGGGGCTGAGGGCTGCGATGGCCACTGCACAGTGGCCTTCAGTGACTAGACTTGGATTCCAGACCTTGGTGAGCGTCAGGCCCCATGGTCTGCAAACCCCCGGAGATTTGCCTCTGGGCCGCCCAGGGTGGGCTCAGGCCTCCTTCCCCCCTTTACCTGCAGGGGCTCCCCCAGCATCTGCTCCACACATGCAAGGTCCGCAGTCAGAATGCTGCTCTAGCTAAAAAGCTTTTGCAGCTTAAAATCTACGTACTGTGTATTTTCCACAGTGAGCCCCTTCACGTCTAGAAGGATGGATGCTATCACCAAAAAGATGGACCATAACCGGCGTGGGTAGGAGGGGAGAAGCTGTAGTTCTTGTGCCCTGCTGGTGGGAACGCGGGGAGGCCTGGGGAAAACAGGGGGGCAGTTCGCCAAAACATTAACTGTAGAGTTACCACAGGACCTAGCGATTCACCTGGTAGGTAGATAGACCGAAGAACAGAAAACAAGAGCTCACCCACAAACTTGTTTAGGAATAGCAGCACTGTTCACAGCAACGGAAAGGGGGAAACCAGCCCAGGAGCCCACCAGCGTCCAGTGACTGGATGAACCGAACGTGGTACGTGTGGCGAATGGCAGGACGGCCACCTGCCACAACATGGGCGAACCGTGAAGTATGCCAAATGAAAGAAGCCGGACACCAAAGGCCACACATTGTCTGATTCCATTGATATGAAATGTCCCTCACAGGCAGTATGTGGAGACCCAAAGCAGATCAGTGGTTGCCAAGGGCTGGGAGAAGGAGGAAGAGGGCCTGACGGCTAGTGGGAGTCTCTTTTGGGGAAGATGAAAATGTTCTGGAACCAGATAGTGGGGATGGATCATAACCCTGTGAATATATTAAACCTGCTGAATTGTACCTTTTTTTGGGAGGCGTTCCTTTTTAAATTAATTTATATTCAATTACTTAACATATAGCGTATTAGTTTCAGAGACAGAATCTAGTGATTCATCAGTTGCATACAACACCCGGTGCTCATTACATCACGTGCCCTCTTTAACCCCATCACCCAGTTACCCCACCCCCCCACCAACCTCCTCTCCAGCGACCCTCAGTTTGATCCCTATAGTTAAGAGTCTCTTATGGTTTGTCTCCCTCTCTGCTATCGTGTTATTTTACTCTTCGCTTTCTTCCCCTATGATCCTCTGTTTGGTTTCTTAAATTCCACATAAGAGTGAGATCCTACATAATTGTCTTTCTCTGCTTGACTTATTTCACTTAGTGTTATATCCTCTAGTTCCATCCATGTCGTTGCAAATGACACGATTTCTTTTTTGATGGCTGAGTAATATTCCTCTGTCTGAACTGTACATTTTAAAAGGGTGGATTTTATGGTGTATGAATTTTTACCACAATAAAAAGATACATTTTTTAAACCTACATTATATATATATATATATATTAAATGAACAGTTGTTAAAGAACAGGTCTTGTCCAAAAAGGGGAAGGGACTCCCCTGGGGGGCTCAGCCAGGTGCCATGGGAAGGGAACTAGAAGCACCCCTTCAGCTCTCAGCCTAACTTCAGGCAGCTGGCCCTGGCACTCCTGACTCTGGGTCAGCCTGGAGGAGACAGGAGACGGAGCCTGCCCCTTTAGAAGTTTTGTGTCTCCATCAGCCCACCTGATCCTCGCCTGTCCTGCATGCAGGGAGGCCGGGTGGACACTGGTCTGTCTGATGCATGGGAAACCTGAAGCCGCAGAGGTGGCAAGACTGCCCAAGGTCACACCTTGGACTTCCAGGCTGTCGGCACCCACATTTCTACTGCATCAGAAGGTCTTATAATACAACGGAACGGGGACACATATCATTACTCTGCGTAAGAGTGGAGAAATCTGCTTTCCCAGGAGATGCTAAGACCGTGGTGGAGGAGAGGAGGTGACGTGGCGCTTCTGCAAGCTAGGACACCACGGAACAGGAGGTACACAGAGCAAGGAGCAGGGTTAAAAAAGAAATTTCTCCCATGCCTCTCCCCCTAACCAGCGTCTCTCCTCGCACCCTCCAGAACCCAGGCCAAGGGTAAAGGAGAAGACCTTGTGTGAAGATCACCGTTCTCACCTCCCAGCAGCCCTGGCATCCTGCCCCTTAGCCCAGGTGCCAAGTGAGCCCTCCTCCACTGTGGGACCCTCAGCTCCTCCCGGCCACCTTGCCTGGTCCCTCTCAGTGACCTTGAGTCTCAGCCATAGTGCATTTGGGGGGAGTCGCCCTTCTGACCCTGCCCATCTGTTCAGGACCCAGCCCAGGGAGTGGACAGACAGACAGATGGAAGGCTGGGGACACCCTGGGCCATCGGAGGACAGAGCATTTCTGGCTCTTCCTACCATGGCCTCCTGAAGGGGCGTCTCTCCTTCCCCTTCTTCGGACACAGTCTTTGCTCTACCACCACCTTGGGAGCGACTCTGAAATTCCTGGAGCCCTCTCCCAGGCCAGCCACCCTGGGGTGGCCTCCTACGTGGGCAGGGGGCGGCAGGGGCACATTGGTTTCTGTCCCCGCCTAGCCCTGGCTGCTCGAGGGCTGCCTGCCTGCAGATACCCACGGGGAGGTAGGGGAGCCGAGGGGCTCTGGTGCTGGCCCCAGCTCGGTGGCCGCCTGGCAAGTGACTCTGGCAGATGGAGGCCCGCAGCTACCTTGGCGGCAGCATATGCTCTCCTGGGCTTCCTGGCTGATAGAGCTGTCAAGCCTGAGCCCGGCTCCTCTCCCTACCCCTCCTCCCGAACTTCCAGCTCTGAAGCCTCAGAGGAGGCTAAGACGGTGGGGCCTCCACGTCCATGGACTCTGGCTGGTCCAGGTCTCCGCCTGGCCCCCTCCCCCACTCCCCCAAGTACCAACAGGACGAACGCGCTCTCAGAAGTCCAGAATGGAAGGGATCCTGAGTAGACGGTCACGACCTATCATTGTACAGCGAGAGAACCCCCACCCCGGCCCTCATTTGAATCCGGCAGAAGTTCTAGAAAATAAGAACAAAGGGTAGCTCTTTGGGTAAAGAAGCCATGGAAGGGAGGCCTAGAGGTAAGACCGCGTACGTCCCACACACTTCTGGGCAGCTCGTGGTGGCACGTGGTAAAACACACACCAAAACCGGGGAGGGCAGAAGGGGGTGCCACAGCCTGCCGATGACACACTGCGAACGAGGCTCAGAGGCAGCTCTGAGCTTCCTGGCCACCAATGCAAAACAAGAAGTCTTCCCTTTCTTGTGGTTATGGGAGAGCGAAAAGCAGACCAGTTCTTCAAGAGACATAAGGATCTTGAAGTGAATGCTACAAGAGACACTTCTGCGTGGGATCTGCGGTGGGGAAGGACTGCCCATCGGGGAACCTGCAAGTTCAAGGAGGGACGAGCCTATGGAGCCTACCCCTGTGTGTGCGGGTGGTCTGCTGATGGGAGGCCGCAGGACACAGGGACACATGGGACACAAGGACCGAAGGGATGTGAGCCTGTCATCCCCTCTGCTTGGGACCACAGCCCCTTTCCATGGAGACAGCCCCTCTCGATCTGAGATCACAAGTCATCCATTTTCCTGGGAACCACATCAACCCCCGCCGTCTCTGGCTCTCCCGCCCTCCCGGCATTGCTTCACAATCTAGTCCAGCTGCCACTCTTCCCTAAGCAGAAAACCACAGATTTGCCAAAGGCTACAGTGTGAGCTGCTGGAGTGGGGACGTGAGACAGAAGGTGGGACAGCTGATTCCCGTCCCACCAACCATCCTGGGCAGGCCGCTCCTGGTGGGAGCCAAGTCTCATCCATCTCCTTAAAGCTCCTGGGGGCCACGCAGGGGGATACTAGTCCCGCTCGACGAACCGTTCCTGCTTGAGCCCAGGAGCCACGCCCCCCCGAGCCAGCATGCTTCCTTCAGCTCTCGTCCCAGGTCCCCTTTCCTCCCCAGCCGCCCTCAGCAGCTGATCCCTGTCTGGCTGATTTCCAGAGCGCATTTCCCATGTCGGCCCGATTCCTTCACTGTCACTAAGGTCTGCGGCCTCTGGCGGGGCCAGGAAGGCTTACACTTGCTAAGGGAAGGGGGGTAATTATAAACACTTCTCTCAAGAAGTCTTCCCTCTTTGAAGGAGCTGCCCCGCCCCTTCATTTATGGAAAATGAGCATTTAAAAATGCTTTAAGAGGGAGATTCTGCGACCGTCTATGTTCGACTTGGAAAGTCCTTTGAATGGTTAAGGTTAAGAGGCTTAATCTAAAAGAAAGGAACATGGCTTTGGCTTCAAATATAGCTGGATTTGAAATCCAAACTCCATCACCATCTCTATGACAGTAGGACTTGACTTCTCTGAGCCTCAGTCTCTTTATCTGTAAAACGGGGCTACTTCCGGTTGTTGCGCATGGTGAGAGGGCCGCTAAATGCCTAGCAGGAGGCCAGCGTACAGAAAGCATTCCACAAACAGTAGTCATTATGTATTACTCTAGATCTCATCCTACTTCTAACGTTATTCATATACATTACATCTTTACCCCAGTCCAGAATCTAATCTGAGATATTACAGTAGCTGGAAGATCTCAAGGGGTCCCTGACTATAGAATCATTTATAGGCACTTAGGTCCACTGGCAAAAAAAAAAAAAAAAAAAAGTCACAAACCAATCCTTGTTTACCAAACGGCAGAATTTCAGGACATCACCACTTTGATCTAACAGAACATCTTAAAAATGAACATGTCCAAAATATGACCTCCCGCGCTGGATGTGAGGCCTCCCTGCTCCCTCTCTGGCCCAAGCCTTCAGCTCCCTCCAGGGGATGCACCGGTCTCAGTCCTACAGGCTCCATGCAGTCGCCAGAGGACCTTTCAGAGGATGACTCTGGTCACGCTGCTCCCCTGCCCCAAACCTTCCCCAGGGGCCCCATGTTAGAATGGAAGCCGAAGTCCTACTCCAGCTGATGTGGGGCCCTTCACCCTTCCCCCTCCGTCTCCCCCTGACCTCACCTCCTGCTCCCTTCACGCACGCTGCTCCAGCCACACTCCTGCTCAGGGCCTTTGCACAGGCTGTTCCCTCTGCCCGGAATGTTCTCCCCGATCTCTGCCCCATGTATTCTCTCTCCCCCCGTGGGTCTTTACTCCAAGGCCACCTTCTCAGTGAACCTGCCTCGACCACTTTGTTTAAATAAAATACAACCCTCCCTCCCCAGCACTCCTTTCTGCTCATGCATTTTCTCCACAGTCCTTAGCGATAGATAGTTCTGCGTTTACTTTATTTCTAGAATATAAGCTCCGGGAAGGTAAGGATGTCATGCATTTTGTTCTTTATATAATTCTCAGCACCTAGACTGGTGCCTGGCACATCACAGATCCTCAGTAAATATTTGCTGAATAAGGGGGTTGATGTCATCACCCAAGTACGGGCAGGCTTCTTAGCAAATCAAAACAGGGGCAAAAAAAAAAAAAGCTCTGTGGCACTTGGTTAATATTATTATAGTCCTTTGTATACATGGTGTCTTATCTGGGGGCTTGTCTCTCCTGCTCGACCATGAGCTGGAAGTCATCTGAATCGTCAGGATGCAGCAGGGACTGGAGGGCAAAACCCTTAACAACCACACCTGAGGGGAAAGGATGAAGCGGTCACTTAGCACCTCGCTAGGCCCCCGGGAGTCCTGGGGGCTCCACATCTATGCTCTCAATGCACACTTACGTCCCCCCACAGGTTAGGGAAGGTCCTCTCCATTTTACCACCCAGGAAGCTCAGGCTCGGGGGACCCACTGATACGTCTGAGCTGGCAGCACTGGGGGGGCCCCAGGACCCATGCCGCTGCCCCTCCGAATTACATCTGCACCCCAGAAAGCCCAATCAGCTGTGCCGACAATTCCTAATCCTGGTAACAGCGCCCAGAGAAAGACGAAGGAGACACAATTCTAGGGGAGCCTCATTACCTGCGGATTCTGTATTCGCAAATTCATGTGCTCGCTAAAACTTATCTGTATCCCCCAGATCCATACCTGCGGTTCCTTCACGGACGCGCACAGCGGGCTGAAGAACGTGAGCTCCTGATGTGCGCAGTCCTGGCTGGGGAGGAGGGTGACCTCGCTTCACTTCTTATACTGCAAACAGGTCCCTTCTGCAGCCTTAGTGAGTGCCACATTATTTTTTGTTAACATTTTTATGCTTTCTGTTGGTGACTTTGCTGTGTAAAACGACCCACAGTGTAGCTCAGAGGCCAGGGTTCCCGCGCACCAGAAGCTGTGATGCGCCTTCTGGAGACAATCCGCGTGTCAGACGACGTCGTTCAGTAGGAACGACAGTGCTGTCTGCACGAGTTCCATGCAAATGACATCAACGGTTCAGAGCAAAGAAGGTGTCTTGAGACAGAAACACCCTAAACCTGGGCGACGTATTGAGCCGTTGATGGAAACGGTGTGACCGGAGGCTGGCAGGAACCCAGCCCTGTGCTCTCCCTCAGCCCCGATGGTTCCGTGCTCGCTAATTCCAGGTCCACAGCGGCTTCACCGGACACACCGGTGCAAAGGATGACCATCGACGATACGAAGCCCAGCTCTCCAGGACACAGATCGGCACACGTGGGTCCAGCTGTGTGTCTGCACAGCGTGCACACGTGCTCCTGCTCCGCGTGTGCTCGGCTCCAGGTACCCAACCCCACCGTTACCACCAGCACCTGCCAGGTCCCCTCCGACGGGCATAATGACCACATGCAGGAGCTCAGGGGATCGAAGCAGACACTCCTGGAATCAACTCCCAGCACAGCTGGGCTTGTATGGCTTCCGGCTGGTCATGCTCAGGGCCAACATCCTTGTGGGCATGTGAGGTTCATCGTGGTCACGATGATAAAGCGAGGCTGTGCAGGACAACTGCCAAGCACTGTGCCCAGCCCACAAGCCACAACTGGGACAGAGATTCTGGCAGGCAGCAGGGCAGAGCCTTTTAAAGCCCATGTATTTGCCTCGGGCCCAGGAGAGCCATTTAGATCCACCTCCTCCTTAGCAGACTGGCCTTCCTCCTCTGACAGGCCTGGGCCTCCTTCTGCCCAGCCCCCTCTCCGTCTGTAGACTAGGAGTCCAGGAACCAGACGGTCAAAGCCAGAAGGTGCCAGAGACAGGTGACTGCAGAGGTCCCAGATGGGCAGCCCACAGGCCGTGTCATCATGCCTCTAGACAACTTTCCCTCGGCCTGCATATGCATGTATTTTCATCTGAGTCGACACTAATAAGTTGAGACATTTTGTATTTTAAAAAACCCCAGATTTCTGGCTTGTCTCTGTGCCTGCATTCCTGCATGGCGCTGACCCACTGGGGAGGTGGCTTCTTTTTGCTTTGTTCTTACTGGTGCTCTTGCTCTCACACCTGGGCTGTTTTGCTTGTTACCTGCCTAGCGTTGGCGTTTGGAACGTCTGGTCTAGTTCAATCTCATTTTACAAGTAAGTGGGTGGGGGGTGGCCCGAGGCCCGAGGTAAATCAGTGGTGGAGCCGGAACTCGAACCTTAGACCTGAAGCTTTGCATCCGGGGCACTGAGAGGCACAAGGAGGCTGGGAACCTGCAGAATGGGGACGTGGGCTGAGGGGGAGATCCTGTTCAGCAAAAGGCAGCTGAGGCCGGAGAGCTAAAGCAGAGAAGAGGGTTCTCCCCACCTGCTGGCGAGCTGACCTTCCTCACCCCGTAAGATAAACTACTGCACGGGCTCTGTTAACACAGGGCTCTCAGGTGTCCCTCTCACCTGTCCTGTTCCACCTCCCACCTCCCCTGCCCTGCCTCACCACCGAGGCAAAAGATCTTCAGAATCATAAGAGGCCCCTGGGGGCAGGGGGTGTGGCATGCCAAGCAGGGGCTTTGTCCTGGGGCAAAACCCAGTTCTTAGCAGAGAATCCATTTCGAGCTTTAGCTTCCTCATCTGCAAAATGGGGTATCCACTGGCAAAATTTAATTAGATAATGCATGTGAAAATCCTGGCACACATGGCCCAGTGAACACTAGTTTCTTTCCCTTATTTTATAAACCAAGGGCCTGGAGACAAGTGAATGATTCATTCCAAGAAGTTCACGGAATAGAAAGGGACTCCCTTAGCTCCTGCTGGATAATTTTCAAAGGTTAAATATAGTTATATGTGCGAAGGTATTTATTATAGTTATAAAAGGAGCACAATTTTTAAAAAAAACCTCTAGTTTTGCTACTCAAAGATAAACCACTGATTAATTTCACTGTTGCTTCCTCCAGTTTTTTTCTAAGCATGGAAAAAAATGGTTTTGGGGGAGGTAGGGAATTATTTTTACATAGTTATAACTATGGTATATATGCACTTTTATATCTTTTAAAAATTTAACATAGTTTAAGAATTGCCTATGTCATGGCATATTCTTTACAAAAAATATTTTTTCTAAAGATTTTATTTATTTAAAGTAACCTCCACATCCAACGTGGGACTCGAACTTACAACCCTGAGATCAAGAGTCACACGTTCCACTGACTGAGCCAGCCAGGCGCCCCTATTTTATGGCTGCATAATTTTCTATTTCATGGGCCCATCATGGTTAAGTTAACTTCCTCCATTGTTGACTATTTAGACTTTCTCACTATCAAATAAGAATGCTACCATACAGACCTTTGTGCATAATTGTTTTCCTGTATATAGGCCTCCTTCCTCAGGATAGATCCCCAGGGGTGGGTTTCTGTGCTGCCAAACTGCTTTCCTAAATGGCTGAGTTACCAGATGATTCTCTTACCCATAACACATGCACAGCAGCTGTGCTTCCCACATGACGAAACCACAGGCGCTCAGCTCTGCCTCTTAAAAGGCAAGAAGTTCAAGCTCAAACAGAGGAATTATCCAAGATGATCTTTCTGCATTTCTTCAGCTTTGGGCCAAGTATCTTCACCCACATGGGGCAAGTGGGAAACTCCTGGAGACACCTAGCTCGAGAGTGGCCTGGCTCCGAGCAGGACTGAGAGCAAGTCCCCCAGCGCCTCTCCTTTCTCCTCTCCTCTCTCCCTTCTTCCCCATGTGGCAGCTGTGGCGGGAGGCTTCAGTCCATGTTCACCCAGCCTCTGCTGTGTGTGGAGTCCTCCCTAACAGCCCGGGACTCCCAATCCTCCCTGCCGGGGAGGGAGGGAGTCTCCGCAGAACTCAGGAGGAGGTACCCGTGAGCGGGGCTCTGAAGGCTGGGTGCAGAGCTGCATTCCAGATGCGGGGGGGGGGGGCTGGCAGGAGGAGGAGAGGGAGGACAGATCCGCGGCACAGAGGAGCGGAGGGGGAGGCCGGGCACAGGAGGAGGACCTTTGGAGCCTATGGGTTCTGAGCAGAGAAATGACAAGGTTGGGTTTTTCTTATAGAAGCTGATGTTGTCCCAGCTGTGCTGGGGATGGGCTGGAGAGGGACGGGGAGGGGCACCCTAAAGGGGAGCAGAGGAGAGGGAGTGAGAGAAGCAAAGATGCCTTCCAGAGAAACTGAGAACGGAGGCTCCTGAGGGTCCAGAAGAGAGGGGCAGGGAGAAACGTGGGGGAGTCCAGGCATCTGGGTAGGTTCGGGAGGCGGGGGGTGGACACCACTCACTGCCTGCCCAGTGTTCACTCTCCCCCTTGGTCACTGGACCCTAGTGTGGGGCAGGGGTGGCGGCTGACACACCCGACCTGACCCACACAAACCCGCAGAGCAGCCTCAGCAGTACCGGCCTCGAGCCATGAGCCGCAGGACCCCGCCTGGGCTTGCAAGTGTGGCCGTGTAGCTCTTAGCCGGCAAAGGCCCAAAGAGGAGCGGGCATCGCACCTCCCGTGGCTCGGATCTCCCTCGGGGCCGGGGACCCGCCAGATTCTGATTCGAGGCCTAGCAGACACCTGCTGACGGAAGTCAGGCAGCCCAATAGAGTGATCCGGGAGTCCTGAGAACCCCACGAGCTCAAACCAGGTACTGGGAAAGCAGCCCAGAGAGGGGCCACCTCTCCCAGGACATGGCCTGACACAACGTCAGGAGCCAGGACACTCACGCTCCCTTCAGAGAGCTTTGTACACCAACAGGATGTAGGCTGTTTGCACACAGGCTCACCTGTGGACCACCTGTGGACCCTTAGAGAGTTTCTAAGCCTATGCACGCAAGTGTGCACGCACACACACACACACACACACACACACACATCTGGCATAGGCAGCGGGCGTGCTGCCAGCTAGCAGTCAGAGGTCCTGGCGGAAGAGGTGATGAGACCTTCAAGCAGGCACCGCCCAGTCCAGAGCAAAGCAGGAAAGGTCGCCCAGCGCTGCTGCTCCAGCCCGCACAGCCCCACACCTGGCCCAGGGCGGAGCCCAGCAAACTTTCCTCAGTGGGAACACAGCTCCTCCTCCTCTGCCTCCCAAAGGCCATTTGGTGGCCATAGATCATGCCAACACATAGTCCATGTCTTTGGAGCGGGATGGCCAGCTAGAGAGCTCCACTGGCTTCTCATTCATGAGCTGTGCCCACCTTACAGACCAGGTGAGGGCGGCTCAGAAAGGCTACCTGACTTGCCTAGGGTCAAGGAGCAAAAGGCATCAAGGTACCCCGCCATGGGCCCCCTCCTGTCGAGATCAGAGGTCCGTGTGGGCTCTGACACCACACCCCATGGGATCTCAGGGACCAAGAAGCTGTTGTGATGCGTGACCTTTAAGAAGCTGTAGGAGCTGTCCTTCTGTGTTCTACACGTGGCAGAGAAGACATGACTCCAGAAGCAGGAGTTCCTCAGGAAGCCAGTCTCCCTTGGAGCCCCCCGCCCCGGGCCACACGTGCATGCGCACGTTGAGGCTATAAGTCCCACTGGGCCCTCTAGGGCAACAGACACAGATTTGACAAAGAACTTGCATCCAGAATGTATAAAGAACTCTTACGGCTCAATAAGAAGAAGACCAATAACCAAATGATTAAATATTGAAAGTGGGCAAAACGTTTAAATAGAAATTTCAAAAAAGATACATGGATGGCAAATAAGCACACAAAAAGATGTTCAACAGCACGTGTCATTAGGAACATGCCAATTAAAGCCATAAAGAGATTCCACTGCACACCTATTAGAGCGGCTAGCATTGAAAAGACAGATCACACCAAGTGCTGGTGAGGCCGCAGGTCTGAAGATGGGATTGTAGAATGGTACAGCCACTCTGGAAACCCGTGGGAGGTTTCTTAAAAAGCTAAATATATATTTACCAAATGGTCCTTTCTTTTTTTTATTTTTTTTATTTTTTTTAAACATTTTATTTATTTATTTGACACAGAGAGAGGGATTACAAGTAGGCAGAGAGGCAGGCAGAGAGAGAAGAGAGAGGAGGAAGCAGGCTCCCTGCCGAGCAGAGAGCCCGATGCGGGCCTCGATCCCAGGACCCTGGGGTCATGACCTGAGCCGAAAGCAGAGGCTTTAACCCACTGAGCCACCCAGGCGCCCCAAATGGTCCTTTCTACTTCACTCCTAGGTGTTCGCCCAAGAATGGGGAAGTATTAACCTATACAAAGACTTATACACACACGCTCACAGTAGCTTTATGTGTGCTGGCAAAAAGCTGGGAAAAAACCCAACTGTCCTCAGCAGAGGAAGGGATACACTAATTATGTTTTTCCTTTATCCACACAATGGAATACTACTGAGCAATAAAAAGGAATAAATTGAAAACCACATGAATCCCAAAATAATTATGCTGAGTGAAAGAAACCAGACCCCCCCCAAAAAACAACAAAAAAAGCACATACTGTATGATTCCATTTTATATAAAATTCTAGAAAATGCACAGTCATGGACAGGGATAGAAAGCACATCAGTGGCTGCCTGGGAATGGGGGAGGTGCAAGAGGAAGGAATTACAAAGGGGCAAAAGGAAACTTTCAGCGATGATGGATTTGTTCGTTATCTTAACCGTGGTGATGATTTACACTGTGTCAACACTTACGAAACTGTACAATTTAAATACGTGCAGCTCGTGCCCTGTTGACTACACTTCAATAAAACTGGGAGAAGGAGAAAGAGGGGAAGGGGTGGGGGAAAGAGAAGGAGAAGCAACCCCAGCAAGGAGTAGTGTTTCTCAGCAAGCCAGGCACACACGCACACACACACACACACACACACAGACACACACGGACACACACACACACACACACACGGACACACAGACACTGAGTATGAAACTGCCACTTGGCCTCTAAGGGTCTCTCAACCAAGGATTCCAGCTAAAAGGGACACCAAGTTACATGTCATTAGCTCATGACTTTTCCAGAACCCTTCCTTCCCCATGTGTGTGGCTCGAGCTGGGCCCTGGGGCTTCATAGATGAAGTTCCTTCTGTCAGCCGTGGTGCAGCCGCCCCAGAATTCGGCCTCGACCCTGAGCCGCACGCCTCAGACACCCCAGCCAGGTTCCCTCCACACCCCGTCTGAGGTCCTTCTGTGCAGAGTCCAGCGTTCCCTCCGTGCCGGCCCTGGGGCAGGCCTGGCCGTGGAGACCGCACTCGTGGGCACCGCTGCGCAGACAGCCGCAGAGCTGGGCCACAGGGCCAGAGTGACTTCCAAAGAACAGCACCTGCCCCCGTCTCCCGCACTGGGCTCCTCACGCCTGTCTCTCAAGGCTGGCTTCTGTGCCGGGCCTCTCAGGCCGCCAGCCAAGTCCCCTGTTTGGAGGCTGCCGACCCAGCTTCCAGAGCCCCTGTGGCAGGGAGGCCCAGCCAGCACCAGCTTCAAGAGGGGCAAAGAGGTGGCTGGAGGCCTCAGTCTCTGGAGACCCGATCCCAACAGTGCCACTGAAAAGAGCACAGGGAGGGCCTTTGAAGCTGTGGGCCCAAAAGAAGGAGATCTCACAAAGTGCCCAAGTCACGTGGCCTTGTGGACACCAGGCACCCTGGCCCAGGTCTGCGGTTCCAGCCTCATTGCCCTTCCCTGCCATCACTCTCGCCCGGCGACTATGGAGCCCTAGGGTGCCCGGTATCTAGAATTTCACACGGGAGGATGCCCACGGATGGCCCGCCACAGATGCATTTTAATAGGTGCACTTAAAAATGTTGCCTCATTGGCCACATTTTGGAAACGAGAGATGTCACAAACATCCCTGCTCTGTCTTATAAATCAGAAGTTCAGCAAAGCACTGGCCCTGCATGCGAGAGAGGTGGGAGCAGGCCGGCTCTTGCCACCGAGTGCTCAGCAGTGTGCTACGGTCCCTAAACAGCCTGGCGACCCGTTCTGCCTCTGCCAAGACGACGGAGCTTGAGGTCCTGTGCTTTCCATGTTTTATTCCGGCATCTAGACCTCCTGTGACCGTAGGAGGTAGGTAGCCTCATGTCCCCATTTTACAGAATAGGAAACAGAGCAGCGTGACTCCAGAGCCAAACATAAGAACACATCTGTGACGAACGGAGCAAAACGTGGACAGTAGAGTTTTTAATAAAGAAAATGCATTTAATTTGAAGTACCTTTTTTTTCTTTAACCGATATTATGTACTCTTCTTGCTTTGGGGGTAGAGGTGTTAAAATGCTCTTTCTCTCACTGTACGGCAGTGGTAGTAAACAGAAATCTGTTTCAGTGTCATTTGAATGTCCATCTGGCAAAATACAAAGTTGGCAAAGCTAGGCCAGATTCCCAAATGTACTGATCTTTGAAATCTAAGTCTGAGAAGCACTGCTCTGCTATATAGCCTTCCAGTCCCAGAATGACAGCATGCTTTTGCTCTTTCTCCTGGTTTAAAAAAAAAAAAAATCCTAAACCATCTCTATCTGCCCCTCATCCTACCTTTGAAGAGGTGGCTTTTGAACTGAGCCTTCCCCAAGCCCCCTCCCTCCAGCAAACCTGCAGAGCCTTTGCTCGGGCCTCTTGTTATATTTATCTCATTCCTCCTCAAGTGACAGTTATCTGTATCCTACCCACACTTGCACCCCCTGAAGAGCTTATAGAACAGAAGAAAGAGACCCCTGCCTCTGCCTGTCACTTTGTGGGTGTGGAAAAGCCAAGGCCAGGCCACCTGGGGAGTTAAGGGTGAAGCAGAGGCAAGATGAGGACCTGAGTCTCCTGATGCCTGAGTGCTGGCTCCTTCTGCTTCCCCGGGCTGCCTCCCAGACACTCCCTCTGGTTGGCTCAGCACCTTGATTCAGAGGACAGTGCTGAGCTGTAACAAATGTAACAAATGCTGCATGAATATCTGTCCGTCTGGAGGGGCAGAGCGGCCTGGGAAACACAGGCCTCCCCTCCTCTGCGGGCCCCCTGCTCTAGCTACGTATCACCGGCATCAAGCCGTCACTCAGCGCAAGCTGCCCATCCAGTGAAGCAATGGCCCTCCAGCCTCTGGTGACCTGGATGCAGAAAGACCCCATATGGCTCCGGAATACAACCCCAATTAGGCCAGAGTTAAGATCCCAGCCTGGCTGAGTAATCTTGGTAAATGCCTTAACCTCTCCAGGTGTCATGTGCTGCAGACAGGTGGCATGTTGAGAACAGAGATGAAGAAGTCCCCAAGCCTATTGGCTTAGTTATCCAGAACTAGACAGGCTTTCCAAGAGGAATTTCAGAGAGTCTTGCTTCTAGAAGCCTCTAAAGACAGGAAAGGCTCTCAGCCTCCTGGGACAAATGGATTATTCCACTGGAGCTGTGCCAGAGTGAGCTTGAATGGTTCCTCAGACTCTGTGGCCACTTTTTGTGTTGCTGGGGTCAAAAGCCAACAAATCTCTAGAACAGTTTGGAAATGTCCTAAGCTGGGTGGATGATGAGGGTGATGCTGATTCATAAACTCAATTCAGAAAACAAGGACATGACAATGGCATCATCTCTCGAGCTTTCCTGACCCTCAGAGTAAGGAAGGGCATCTCCCCTCTCTGACTGGCTATTACACACCGTTACCAGTATGCATCACAGCTCCTAGATGGTTTATCATACCTACATGTTTAGATGTTTGTCTCCTGCTTACATATCAGTTTCCTGAAGCTAGGGATCACCTCTTATTCTTTTCTGTACCCCAAGCACTTAGCCCAGGGGCTGGCTAAGAAATAATAAGCAAATGCTGATCGAGGTTTAGCTAGACAAGGAATCCCTTCCTCCCCTATTCTGGGACAAGGTGGCAGTTAGGTCTCCGTCCAACTGCAGGATGGAAATGCCAGCTCCTGGAGGGAGACTGGCTTACCCAAAGTTACTCAGTTAATGAGAGGGCCCAGCCTAGAGGCTACCCTGCTGACTCCCAGTACAGCGTGCCTCCAGCTCACCAGCGGTGTGACTCTGGGCGGGGCTCTTCATCTCTCTGTCCTGGCTTTCTCTCTGGTGAAATGGGTCAAAGTCATGCCGGGATTATCTCAGGAATAAATACAACAGAGCACAACACATAGGGAGCACTTACGAAGTGCATCTATCGTGACTGTCATTCAGGGCCAGCAGTGAAAGGGCACCCACCACCCACCAGCAAAGCAGGGCTCACGGTGAAAGGAAGGCTTCCTTCCTTTCTCAGCAAGTCCCCTGCAGTCATCACTTTGGGGAAGCACCTGATCTCTGGTCAGGATCCCTTCACTGCTTTCCCTTCTCCAAATCCCAAGGCATGTGCACAAGAACACACACAATTCACGGCGAAGACAGCAAGGTCTGCATGGGGTTGGGGAGCGAAACCTTTGGAAAAGCACGCTCTTCCGGGTCAGACAGACCTGGTGTCAGGTAACCTGCTGTCCTTCCTATCTGTGCCACCACAGCCAAGTCAGTGTCTCTCGCCTCGGGCTCCCCATCTTTCAAATAGGTATAATGTGTGATGACGGTCACCCGAGGTGGGTGATGGCCTGGTATTCCACAGATGACACTAAGAGTAATAATACTTGTCCCGTTTTCATTTAACAAAATTCACATGACAAACTGTCAGAACCAGAAGGGGCCTGAAGGATCAAGTAGTCCAGTCTTGTCATCTGGACCTGTCATCAGAACCCAGAGGTCCTGACTGGCCCAAGGTCACACAATGGGGCGGCGGGGGAGTAAGACCTGGGGCCTGGGTCTCCAGATTTTCTACTGTGTGTCCACTTTGGCCCACTTGATTCTCCTCATCTTCCCCCCTCCCGATACGCAGAAGCACGGCAACAGGCTGGAATCAGGTTCTTCCCAACCCTCTTCCCTTCATGCTCCTCTTAAACCAGTGGCACCATCTGTTTGCCAATGTCACCCCTCTCTCAGGCACCCTGAGCCTCTTCCAGCCTGCCTCGGGGAGAAGGTGAACCAACTGCTGGCTACTAGCATTAGCACTAATGACACTATTAGTAATAGTGATTAATGGCAACCAGCAACCTGCACAGTGCCTGGGCTTAACGGTGCTTTTCCTACAACCGTCAATGCATTCCCGAAGTTTCTCCCTAACCTAGTGGGCTTAGGGACATAAATTCCTCAAACTCATTCAACACTTACTGAACACCTACTTTGTGCCTAGCCATGGGCTAGATAGAGGTTGGAGACATAGACAGGAAAAAGACGGGGCCTCTGTCAGGAGGAGCTCACAATCTAACGGGGATTTAGGGCAGGTGGGAACAGAACTTCATTTGGCCCAAATGAAGCAGCAGCAAAGTGCCCTGCCCCAGACTATGGGGAGGCTCCTTTGTCAAGCTGTCAAGAGGCAGGGTGCATCTGTGATATAAATCCGAGCAAGAAAGGGTGAATGCTGGGCTGGAAGGACAGCAGGAGGGAAGATAAAGAATAGGAAATACAGACACCAAACACTCGACTGCCTGTCTAGTGGGAGACTCCAGGGAGGGCAAGGGAGCAGCAGTGGGCCCCCTGGGGGATCAGGAGGCCCCGGCCCCTGACCCCTGCCAGCACACAAGATTCTGATGCCTCTCTTCCCTTAGGGACTTTACCCTCGGATGCCAAGATTTTCCAAACCCAGTGCTGGGCTGTATATGCCTCCTTGGGACCATCATTCGCTGGAATGATGTCAAAGCCCTTGCAGTGGAAATATTTGTACCTCCTGGTTGCTTCCTAGGCCCTCAGCCCAACACACTCCAGCATTCATTATCCCCTGGCAGGGACACCATCCGCAGGGATGTGGAAGAGATGCGGGGGGCGGGGAGAAGAGGCTAAAAGCAGGCAACCCGCCCCCCCCAGTCTGTCTCTCAAGTCCTGCGGCCCTGAACACCTACTCTGTGCCGGGCACAGGCACTGTTGCTTCCCGATATGTCTCATTTAATCATCACTCAACCCTTTGAGGCATGCCTGCCTCTTCCCAGACTTACAGATGAGGAAATTGAAGCTTGGGGACGGAAAGCAACCCCACGAAGGTCACCCCAGTGCCACCATAGGACTGTCTGATGCCTCTTGTTTCACGAGGCTCACAAGGTCATGTTTCACTAGAGAAGTCCAGAGTTGAAAAAGACCAACTTAGGAAACCCCAATTATTTCATAAACCCAAGCTTAAATTCTGGGTGGCTTTCAAGGGGTCCCCCTGGACACGTAAGAGCGACTTGAGTGGCATATCATAACTATACAGACCATTGAATCCAACTCCTGCATTTAACAGATGAACAGACAGACACCCACGCCTAAAGGATTTTAAGATGGCTACTGGTGGCCTACTAGCAGGCTAAGGGAATCGAACCCCAATCTCTGGCACTTTCGCTACACCACCCTGCCTGCAGAGACCACCTTTTCCTGAAAAGCTCCTCCAGCCCATCCCACCCCTCCAGATGGGCAGAGAGGGCAGAGGAAACAGGCAGCTGTGTGACCAGGCCTCTCCTCAGTCTGCGGGGTCGAGGAAGGGAATATGGGGCTTCCCGGGGCTAGCAGGTGTTCTGCTGAGGAGCCGAGGGAGAAAGCATCCTATCCCGCGGGATCTCCGGGGAGACTGAGGCTCAGATCTCCCACCGTAGGGGTCATGGGTATGTTTTCCAGATCTACTGCAGAGCCTTGCCGCTTCGCAGGGGGGAATGTGGTAAAGAAGCAGTCATGGGCACTTGACCTTGGGTTGGGTGGGGGGGTTCCACCCTTCTTCCACCCTTCTTCCTCCCCTAGGGACCCTTGCTCCTCCTCAAAAAAGGAAAGAGGCTTAAATATTTGCTCAATGCCGGAAGAGGAAGACATTTAGGAACGGGGTGGTCCCCAAACCTCTCCCAATCGCCCACCTTGGGCATCTTCCCTGCAGCAATCAGCATCCAGTAATTAGTGATTTTCACGGTTTGGGGCGGGGTGGGGGGGGAAATGGAGGGAGGGTAGGAATGAGTCACAGTTAACCCCTCCTCAGCCGGTGCCCTCGGAGGGATTCTACCGCAGCGGGCGGTC
>LNAC01000050.1:2333416-2367062 GCA_002007465.1 Ailurus styani
GAACGCGGGCGGGGACACCGGGCGGCCGAGCCCCCCGCAGCTGCCAGCTGGGCCGCAGCAGCCAGGAAGCCCGGGGGGCAGGCTGCCTGCCCGGCGCTCCGTCCCGTCTGCTCCCCAGCGCGGCCCGCGCCTCGCCCCCGCCCCCCCACTCGGCACTCGCCGCTGCGGTGGGCGCAGCTGGGCGGTGGGCCCGGAGGTCCCCGGGGTCCCTGTCATCACCTGCGGAGGCTTCCATGGCTTCGGCTGCCCTGCCCAGGCCGCCGACCTGCTCTCCGGAGCCCCTGCTGGAGGCGGCTCGCCAGGGCTGGGGCTGCCGGGAGGGAGGGAAGGGGAGGGTGAGGTGGATGGAAGGGACCAGCCAGTGGGCGGCTCGCTGGCAGCTGCGTAAGCGGCCCGGCTTCACTTTCCTTCTTAAAGAGATAGTTGGCATCTCGCTCCGGAGGGCGCGGGAGCTGGGGCTCGAGCACGCATGGGGTGGGGTCCTCTCGCACGTACACGCCACCCTGTGCTTAAGCTGGGCGGTGGGACAGGGAGGAAAGCGCATTGTCCACTGACCGGCTGTGGGATCCTGGGCAAGTCCTTTCACCTCCCTGGGCCTCAGTTTGCTCATCTGTAACGTGGGCTGATGATACCAATCTCACTTCCTGGCACACTGCCGGCTTATGCTAAAGAGTAATATCATCTGAGTTCCCTGAGGAACACCTCTCACTTCTGAACACCAGGATTACTTATTTAATGTGAACAGCGTTTGGACTATTAAGAAAAATGAAGGCTAAGAATCTTAAATATCTGAAAACGAAAATGTTTGCCTTTGAAGTATTAAGATGGTGAATCTTTGAAAACATGGAGAGATAATCACAGCCTAAATTAAATGTTCGTTATACACCTTTTCCCTCTGTCTTCCATCTGCTAATGCAGGGGAGACAAGGGGACCAAAGAGTCCAGAAAAGTGGCTTCTCTGCTTAGCCCTTCCACTTGAGCCATGCAACTTCAGATAAGTTAACTAGCTCTCTGGACCTGTTTCTTACATGCTCCATGTGTGAGAAGTGGGGTGCAGCAGGAAGGGGCTCTTCTGAAGCAGCCCCTCTGATTAGTCATTCCTTGCCTCAAAACCATCCCTCACTTTTCCAGCTCTCTGCTCAAATGTCACTGTCTCAGGGGGGCCTTCCTTGACCACCCTACAAAATGTAGGAATTTCCTCCTCCCCTCCTCCCTTTGCCCTAGTCTTGCTGTATTTCCGGCTGACATGTTGCATATATGCTATTTGTCTCTCATTGTCACCCCTACTAGACTGTACGCTCTATGAGGGCAGGAACTTTGTACTTTCCCTTGCTATATTCCCAGAGCCTAGCATAGTGCTTGACACTTATCAGGTGCTCAGTAAATATTGCCTGAGTGCATGACAGAGTAAGCATACATTGTGCTAGGCCCAGTCTTCCATACAAACACTAGGCTAGATGCCGTCCATGTCTCCTAAGACTCTTATGTCAAATCTCTGTCTACTCTTGGCAAGACCGAACTTGGTACCCTCTGCCCTCCACCTAAGCTGAGGGAGAATTTGTAAAGTGATTTTACCCACTTTATATCATGATTCTGCAGTACTGGCCTGGTGAGAAATAGTATTTATAAAGTACAGGGAAAAAAAGTTACTTTAAATTTACTGTTACTTTTCAAAGTTAAATCTTTTTCTGTGGCTGGAATTTATGATAAATCCACCACTCTGTAACAATGCTTATAATTTTGATACTTATGACTATAAATTTTTTTGGTGTTGATTATATTCTTCCTTCTATTAAGTTAAATTTTCCTTTCAGATGACCATCATTACATTATGCTTTATGGAAAAACATGGGAGGGCAATTGTAGCAGGTATAGGAAATTGTAGTTGAAAAAGCCATGTGAAATAAGGTCTGCTGTCAAAAAACAAAAACAAAACAACCTAATGCCGTATCAGCAAGTTAATCAATAAGCTGTTCTATCTGCCATAAGGCCCACTTAAATTATGTGACTTCTTTGCACTTGAAGCAAAATCAAAGGAAGTCATACAATTCATTTTCTTATCAGGAGATAATTTCTAAGATCCTCATTAAAATAAATTTTGTCTGTCCCCATGAGTTTTGGGGTTTGGTTTTATTGATTGATTTGATTGATTGATTTAGGCTTGGTACTTAGAAGACTACATTTTTATTTTTTTTTATTTATTTATTTTTGGCTTGGTACTTAGAAGACTACATTTCCCAGAAATCTCAACGAGGAACTTCCCCCAATCAAAAGAGCACCTCCACCCACATTATTCCATCTGGGATGGTGTTAGCTAGTAAAGAATTCTCTCCTCAGCATCATAAGGCATGTGATGAAGAGAGCCGGTATTTAGTTATAATGTAAATTACAACAAATGTGGATTTTAAGCATAAATCAAATTATTCTAAAGAAGTTAGTAATTTGGGGGTAACTGGGTGGCTCAGTTGGTTAAGTGGCTGCCTTTGGCTCAGTTCATGATCTCAGCGTCGTGGGATCAGCCCCTGTCTCCCCTGAGGCTGGTCTGCTTCTTCCTCTGTTCCTCCCCCCGCCATGCTTGCACGCACAAGCTCTCTCTCTGAAATAAATTAATAAAATCTTAACAAAATTAATAGTTTTGTTTTATATTAATTGGGAAATACTCAAATTTGCTTCATTTCAAAAGCAATTTTGGTTCTAATTCTGGATAAACAGAATATACTGAATACAGCAATAAAACCTGAACGTAGCAGTTACATGAGTCTGAAGAGAAAATACTAGCAGGCAAATTGGGGAAGAAGGCCAGAATTTTCTGGCTTAATGAACTAGCAAATTTACCATTTTTGTTTCCTCTGGTATCCCCTGGCCTAGTCTCAAGGCAGCCCAAATCTGGAATTGGAGAATCAACACAGAGAAACCTCCCAAAGCAGCTTTCTAGTTCTCACCTGAGGTTCAGGAAAGGAGACCCTCTTCTGTTCAGTGTGAGTGGGGGAAAATAATTTTTCTTCTTTAATCTTTTCTCCATTGTCTCATGACCCAGCCCCTAGGTGATCCTGCAGTGGTGGCTAGACAACAGGGACCCACATGTCTCAAGCTCTGAGGAAGGAGAGAGTTCTCCAATCAGAGTAACTGGTCCTAAGAGAGGGTGAGCCTCTGATTTTTTGTCTCCTTATGTCCCCCATCATTTGGCTCCAGATGCAGGTGCAATTGTGGGAAGAAGCCAACAAAAGAGAAGAGTAAATAAATATCCACACCCCAGCTTTCTGGTGAACCCCAAAGAGAGAAACTGAATAATAATAATAATAATGGTAATAGTAATAGAAAAATAATAATTTTCAGTTGCTAGTGAAAACTTAAGGGAAAAATCTTGAAAGCAATCAGAGAGATATGATGTATTAATTTTATACAGGGAGAGTGATTTGATTAACTGTGGGTTTCTCAACCAAAACCATAGATGCCATGAAAAAATAGAACAAAATTTTTAAATTATTGAAAGAAAAGATCAGTCTACCAGGATTCCATATGCAGCAAAATTATCCTTCAGGAATAAAGGTAATATAAAGACATTCTCAGATAAAGAAAAACTAAAAGACTTCATTGTCAGCAGACCTGCTCTGAAGGAACTGTGGCAGAAAATTCTTCAGACAGAAGGGAAATGATATTAGAAGGAAATGTGAAATATAAGGAAGGAAAGAACAATAAAAATGGTAAATATCTGGGTAAATTTAATAGACTATTTTTCTCTTCTTGAGTTCTTTGAAGTAAGTTTGACATTTGAAAGCAGAAATCATAACACGGTCTGATGGGATTTCAATATATGTAGATAAGACAATTACAATATAAAGGAGGGAGTGTAAAGGAAACTTCTATGATGTAAGGTTTCTACACTTAAAGTGCTAAAATACTGATTCTAAGTAGGGTGTGAAAAGTTAAGTATATATATTGTAATTCTTAGAGATCCTTAAAAATATCTATAATAAAAAATATAGTAAAAAAACCCCAGGTAAATTAAAATGGAATTCTAAAATTATGTTCAAATATTCCAAAATAAGGCAAGAAAGGGGGAACAGAGAAACAAAAAAAGGGGGAACAAATAGTAAACACATATTAAATGGTAGATTGATGTCCAAACATACCAATATTTATATTAAAAATACATGGTTTATTTTTTAAAGATTTTATTTATTTGACAGAGAGAGAGACACAGCAAGAGAGAGATCACAAGCAGGGGGGAGTGGGAGAGGGAGAAGCAGGCTTTCCATTGAGCAGAGAGACCGATGTGGGGCTCCATCCCAGGACCCTGAGATCAAGACCTGAGCTGAAGGCAGATGCTTAATAGCTGAGCCACCCCGGCACCCCCAAAATAAATGGTTTAGATACATCAATTAAAAGAGATAATCAGAATGGATAAAAAATGACTTAAATAGATGCTGTCTATAAAAAACTCACTTTAAATATAATGATATAGGTAGTTTAAGAGTAAGACATAGAAAAATATATACCATGCAATCGTGAATCAAGAGAGAGCTGGAATGGCTTAAAATGAGAAAAAGTAGACTTCAGAGCAAAGAAAATTACCATGGATAAAGAGAATAATTATACAAAAATTAAAGGGTCACTTACCAGGAAGACATAATTATAAATGTGTATGCACCTAATAAAAGAGCTTCAAAATACATGAGGCAAAAGCCATCAGAACTGAAAGGAGAAATATACAGATTCACAATGACAGCTGCAGAGATGAATACTCATTTCTCAGTAATCAGTAGAATAAGTAGACAGAAAACAAGCAAGGATAAGGAGACGTTAAGAGCACTGTCAATCAACCAGATCCAATCGACAATGATAGAACACTTAACCTAACAACTGCATAATATATGCTTTTCAAATGCCATGGAACATCCGCCAATACTGGGTCATAAAACAAACCTTAACAAATTTAAAAGAATCAAACTCATTTAAAGTATGTTCTCTGACCATGATTTAGACTAGAAATGAATTACAGAAAGATAACAGGAAAATCTCCCTTGGAAATTAAATAATATCCTTCTAAACAATCTATAGGTCAAGAAGGAAGTCTCAAAAGGAATCAGAAAATAGGGGTGCCTGAGTGGCTCAGTTTGTTAAGTGCACGCCTTTGGCTCAGGTTGTGATTCTTGGGGTCCTGGGATCAAGCCCTGCATCAGGCACCCTGCTCAGCGGGGAGTCAGGTTCTTCCTCTCTCTCTGTCTCTCCCCCCCAGTCATGCTCTTTTTGTCTCTCTCTAATAAATAAATAAAATCTTTTAAAAAAGAAATTAGAAAATATTTTGAACTGAACAAAAGTGAAAATACAACATATCAACATATGTGCAATGCAGCTGAAGCAGAACTTGAAGGGAAATACGTATCATTAAGAGTTTGAATTAGAAAAGAAAGGTCTCAAATCAAGTAAGCTTCCATTTTAGCAAAATAAACTCAAAACGGGCCAAAAGAAAGAAACAGTTACTCTCAGAGCAAAAATTAATGAAACTGAAAAAAGAAAAACAAATGAGAAAATCAATGAAACCAAAAGCTGGTTCTTTGAAAAGACCAATAAAATTAGTAAGTCTCTAGTATGACTGAAAAGAAAAAGAGAAAAGACACAGATTAACTGGAATGAAGAGGGGTTATTACCATCAACCTTGCAAACATTAAAAGGATAATAAGGGAATACTCCAAACAACTCTACACACATAATCACCAAATTAGATGAAATGAAACAATTCCTCAAAAACTACCAAAAGTCACTCAAAGTGGAAAAAAATAACTGAAAAGGACTACAACTATTTTAAAAATGGAATTCATAGTTTAAAACCTTCCCAAATATAAATCCTCAGATCCAGATTGTTTCATGTGTGAATTCTACCAAACATTTAAATAAGAAATAACAGAAATTCTACGTCATCTCTTCCAGAAAAATAAGAGGAGGAAACACTTCCCAAATTATTTTATGAAGCCAGTATTATCCTGATACCAAAATCAGAAGAAAATAATATAAGAAAAATACAAATACCCTCATGAACTAATATCCCTCATGAACACACAGGCAACCTAAACACAAACAAAACACCAAATCCATATGAACACTTGTTCAACATCATTAGTTATTAAGAAAATGCAAATCAGGGGTGCCTGGGTGGCTCAGTCGCTAAGCATCTGCCTTTGGCTCAGGTTGTGATCCCAGAGTCCTGGGATCGAGCCCCACATCTGGCTCCCTGCTCTGCGGGAAAGCCTGCTTCTCCCTCTCCCTCTGCCCCTGCTGGTGTTCCCTCTTTCCCTGTATCTCTCTCTGTCAAATAAATAAATAAAATCTTAAAAAAAATGAAAAGAAAAGAAAATGCAAATCAAAACTATGAGATATTTCGCATTCACTAAGACAGCTATATTTAAAAAGGAACAATAATAAGCACTGACAAGCATGTAAAGAAATTGAAACTCTCACACATTGCTGATAGGTAAAATGGCACAGCTACTTTGGAAGGCGGCTTGACAGTTCCTCAAAAAGTTAAACATGAAGTTATTATATGACCCAGCAGTTCCACTCCTAGGTATATATCCAAGAAGAATGAAAGCATGCATACATAAAAAATTAAATACTGGGGCGCCCGGGTGGCTCAGCGGGTTAAAGCCTCTGCCTTCGGCTCAGGTCATGATCTCAGGGTCCTAGAACAGAGCCCCGCACCAGGCTCTCTGCTCAGCAGGGAGCCTGCTTCCTCCTCTCTCTCTGCCTGCCTCTCTGCCTACTTGTGATCTCTCTCTGTCAAATAAATAAATAAATAAAATCTTTAAAAAAAAACTTAAATACTAATGTTCACAGCAGCATTATTCATAATAGTCAAAAAGTGGGAACAACCACATGTCTACCAACTGGTGAATGGATACACAAAATGTATATCCATATTATGGAATATTAATTTGGCCATTAAACAGAATGAAGTACAAATACATTCTACAACATGGATAAACCTTGAAAATGTTATACTAAATGAAAAAAAGTCAGACACAAGACATACACTGTATGAGACTCAAAAGGTGCATCAGTGGTTGCCTGGAGCTGTGGTGAAAGAGGGAGTGGGGAGTGATTGTAGTAAGTATGGGGTTTCTTTTTAAGTGATGAAAATATTCTAAAATTAGATAATGGGAATAGTTGCATAACACTGTGAATATACTAAAAACATGAAGTGAACACTTTAAAAGGGGTGAATTCTATGGTATGTAAATTTTGTCTCAATAAAGCTGTTAAAATAAATTAGCAAATTGAATGGGGAGATCAAGTAGAGTTTATCCAGGAAATGCATCACAGCCAAGTAGAGTTTATCCTGGAAATGAAAAACTGATTAAAAAATTCAAAAATCAATTGGTGAAATCCACCATATTAACAGTGTAAAGAAAAACCTCATGAAACAATCAGTGCAGAAAGTGTTCAACAAAATTAACATCCATTCACACACACACACAAAACCAACTCTCAGCAAACTAAAAATAAAAGGAATATCCTCAACCTGACAAAGTTACCCCTCCCCCCCAAACCGTTATAGCTAATATCATACAGAATGGTGAAGGTGAACGCTTTCCTTCTCACATTGGGAACAGACTAGACTGACAAGGGAGAAATGAAACCATCCTTCTTTGTAGACAACATGATTGTCTATGTAGAAAATCCCAAGGAATCTACAAAACAAACAAACATAAAACCTCCCGGAACTAATTTTTAAGTTTAGCAAGGTCACAGAATACAAAATTAATCTACAAAAGTCAATTGCGTGAATGACAAAATTATAGAGATGGAGTACAGATTAGTGGTTGTTAGGAACTAGGGAGGAGGGTACAGAGGGAGGTGGCTCTGGCTTCAAAAAGGTATGACAAATGATAATTGTGATGGACCTCTTCTGTTTCTTGACTGTGGTGGTGGTCACATGAAGCTACATATGTAATAAAATTGCATAGAACTAAACACACACAAATAAGTGCATGTAAAACTGGTGAAATATGAATAAGGTGAATAGACTGCATCAATGTCAATTTCCTGTGATATTGTACTATAATTATGCACAATGTTACCATTGGGGGAACTGGCTGAAGGGTATACAGAATCTTTCTGTATTATTTTTTACAATGGCATGGAGTCCTACAATTATCTCAAAATAAAAAGTAACAAAAGGTCAGTTGTAACTCTCATACTGCTAGTGTGAGTGCAAAAAGGTACATCCACTCCGGAAAATGATGTGATAATTTCTTATCAAGTTAAACATGCACTTACTATATGAGCCAGCAATCTCACTCCTAGATATTTACCCTAGAGAAATAAACTTATATTCACACAAAAACTGTACACGAGCACATGTAGCTGCTCCATTTATAATTGTCCAAAACTAGAAACAACTTCACTGTCATCCAGGGGGTAAATGGATAAATAAACTGTGGTATATCCAGACAACAGAATACTATTCAGCAATTAATAGTATCAAACCACTGATAAGTGCAACCACTTGGACAAATCTCAAGGGCATACTGAGTGAAAGAAGCCAGTCTCAAAAAGGTTATATATTATTTGATTCTGTGTATATGACATTCTTAAAAAGACAAAACTATAGTCATGTAAAAGAGTGGTTGCCAGGAGTTAGGATGGGGAGGGAATGATTACAAAGTGATAAGACAAGGGGGTTTTTTGGGTGATGTTACTGTTGGTATCCCGAATGTAGTGGTGATCACAGGAATCTAGACATGCATTAAAATTCACAGAACTGTGTGCCAAAATGAAAAAGTCAGTTTTTCTGTATGTTAATTAAAAAATAAAAGACTTTTTGGAGGACTCTAAATCACACATCTTTCAAAAAATAAGACATTTTTAAAAAGACAGTTTTGACATTTCAACCTCATATAATTAATACATTCAAAGAGGCCATTTAGAATTTCATTTGCAGCATAATTCCAGATACAATGGGACTGAAGAGAGTACTATAGGCTTCACTTTATAGTATACTATGGAGCTCACAGAGCATTATATGAAAACTTCCTAACTCAACCTTCAACTAAGAAAAAAGAAAAACAATGGTTTTAATGTCAAAAATGCTCGGTAAACACCAAGTAAAAGAACATTTTATTTTAATGACATTTACTTGAATTGTAGCTGCAGACAACATGCTGAATAAGTGTCCGCTAATTTTTTAACATAAGATTTAGTTTTGTTGATACATGAATGGTAGTTATAATAATCATTAAATAATAAATAAAAATGTTAAATGACCTATAAATAGACTAAAATCCACTCAGATAATTTAAAACAAAGATGAATTTTAGAACCTTTAAATTAAGACATTAGATTAAAAACCATAGTGTTAGGTGAAATCAAGGATGATCTGCATTAGAATCAAATAAATTATTTTCTGTGGGGAAGTAAGGAAGTATTAATTATTAATTACTCCTATAAAATTTATGTAAATAATCCAATGTAAAATGACTTTTAAAAAATATCCTTAAATGTTTCTTGAAGGTACATAATATTTTAAAAATGTATTCTAAATGCAACATTCAAGTCAGGGAAATGGTAAATACTATATATTCAAGTTAGCTAAGTTAAAAATATTACTTAGCTACAATTAAGCATTTCTGTATGCACATAGGTTTCCAATTCTTGCTATGATTATTCACAAAGAGGAAACAGGAGTCAGGCTATGTATGAAATGGATCAGACCTTTAGCTGCTTCCAGACAGCTTCTGCATTAAACTGACCAATCTATACAGAAATTCCAATGATTACATAAATCTGCATATTCTGGATTCCCTTCACATTTTATGGAACATTGGTCCCACTGTAGCTATAATATCTGCATAGGGAGTACTCTGGCTCAGCTCAATAGCCCGCTGTTTTTTTAGGACAAGAAAGCTATAAAATTTGGCAGCAGCTCGTTTTCGGTCACTATTTCTGCAGAGCTTCATCAGACTAAAGTACTGCATTCCCATCTTGTTGGATTCCTGGGAAAATAATTAGAAAGAAGGGGAAGAGAAACAATATCATTAAAATTACAGCAGGCTGTGGGTGCATAATGAATAAGATATTAATATTTTTGATAAGTGTGAAATCCTAAAATGGAGAAATGCAAATGACTCATTAGTAAACTTAAAAAAGATTATTGGTCATTGAGTATAAGCTTGGTTCATTGAGAAGATGCATACAAAAGAACTCTTAAAGTGTTATACAAATTTCTGATGTGTTATACAAATGTTAGGTCTTTTAAAAATTTGAGGTTAACATAAGTGGTTTTGTGGAAAGTGAAGTTAGTGTAGACTTGTGGGGGGGAGGAAGCACAGCCCAATTATCTCACTATTAAGACCATAAGTCCACAAGCTCCACCCTTGCTTATATAACTTCCAATCTGACTTTTGCTGTCTTTTTTTTTTTAAGATTTATTTATTTATTTTAGAGAGAGAAAGAGAGAGCACAAGCAGGAAGGGCAGAGAGAGAGGGAGAGAGAATCTCAAGCAAATTCTCACTGAGCACAAAGCCAAGGTAAGGATTGATCTCACAACCCTGAGATCACGACCTGAGCCAAAACCAAGAGGTGGATGCTCAACCAGCTTTGTCACCTAGGTACCCTTTTGCTGTCTCACTTTCAAATAAGAACAGATAACCAAAGATCTACCAGACATTTGAATTTAATTTCTAACATTCAAGAGCATCACTAACATTCAAGAGAATCACTAAGCAAACAGAGACAATGTAGTGACCAGAAGAAAACTATAAATTGTGAAAGAGAAAACTCTGTATCCATAAAACATGATGAGGAGTCAGGAGGGAGACCACTGGGAGAGATGGGACAAAGGATTATCAAGAGGCACAAGGAAACTTTTTGGGGTTGTAGACATATATGTTCACTATTTTTATTGTAGTGATGGTTTCACAGGTATATACATAATGTCAAAACTTATCTACTGTGTAATTTAAATAGGCATGGTTTATTCTATGTTAATACTTCAATAAAGCTATGAAAAAACTAAATAAATAAATGAAAAGATTAGGGTGCTACAAAACAAAAGAATAATTGATAACTGAGAAAAAACTGGAAAACAAAAGAGATGAAAGTAGAAATAAAATTCAATAAAAACTGGAAGATAAAGTTGAAGACATTTTCTAGAGGGTAGAAAAAAATAGAAAGACAAAGGGAATTCATATAAGGGATAAAATATTTTTAAAAAATTAAAGGTGTAATTCAGGGGATCCAACATCTGAACTGCAGGCAATCCAGAAAGATAGAACAGGTTAACAGCAAGGAGGAAATCTAAGAAATACAATAAAATTTCCTAGAGTTCAAGGATATGAACTTCCAGAATAAAGAACCCATTACCTGTCAGCACAATAAATGAGAAAAGACCTGTATCAAAACACATCATCATGAAATTTCAGACCACTAGTAGTAAAGAAAAGACCTAAAAGTTTCCAGGGAGAAAATAAAGGTCACCTACAAAGGATTGCCAACCAAGCAGCATCTAACTTTTCAGTAACAACACAAGAAACCTAGATGTGTTACAAAGCCTTCAACATCTGAAAGATATTATTTTCAAACTATGTTCAGAGACACCCAATCAAATTAAAGGTAAAATAAATAAATTTTCAGACTTGTACATAGGGTGTCTATCTCCTATGCACTCTTTATCTCAGAAAATTATGAAAGGATGTTAAGCACCAAAAAATTCAAGGTAAAGAAAGATCAAAACATTGAGAAATAGAGAAACTAATATGGGAAAGAGACAAAGGAATTCCCATGTTATGATAAAGGAATGTCCCAAGACAAAAACTGTGGAAAAGACCTAGAGAGCAGCTAGTCCAAATAGAACAAAAAGATGATGAGTTCTGGAAGGAGGATCTTCAAGAAAACATACTGGAACTGATGAATCAATTGACACATTTAAGCATACTAAAAGAGGTTTCATTATATTGTTAGAGGGTTTGAGAAAAGAATTAAGGATGAGTATGTAGACACTAAGCAAATGGGAAAAAATGATACAATGATTAACTTCAAAAAAAACCCACTATAAAGTTCACAAGAAAAGAAATGTAATTACACTAACTTTTACATAGTCTTTGTAGCAGTAATTGCTGATTGTACTGACTGAGCCATCCAGGCGCCCCAAAATATAAGTTTAATTTTAAAATTATCAGTTTTACTCTTTTTTAAAAAAAAGACTTTATTTATTTGACAGAGAGAGAGACAGTGAGAGAGGGAACACAAGCAGGGGGAGTGGGAGAGGGAGAACCAGGCTTCCCGCTGAGCAGGGAACCCAGATTCGGGGCTGGATCCCAGCGGGAACATGACCTGAGCCAAAGGCAGATGCTTAATGACTGAGCCACTCAGGCGCCCCTATCTATTTTACTCGGGCTGTTATAAACTTAGTTCCATATAGAGAATTAGCTGATAGCCTGATAAACACAAGAATGGGACATACACTAGATTTCTAGGACCATGAGTATAGGTAAGAAGTTGATTAGACTATTCAGGCACCAAAAGCAAACTCCCACAGTTAGCCCTTGGTATACTGCTCAAAATCATTCTATTCTAGTAGAATTTGGTCTCAAAAAAAAAAATAATGAAGATGATTTCATTTTTATTAACGTCTAGAAGATTGACGTCAACATTTTATTTTTAAAAACAAAAATAGGATTAACAAACCCCACCATCTTACCCGCAAACTATTTAACATCTGAAGAATTCTTCGATTCCATCTCTCTGTCTCAATATTTTGTTCATTCTCTGATGACTCCTGTTTGAATGATTAATAAAATATTTCTTTAAACAAATTTTAGTAAATGCTTACTATTTACCAAGCATAGTGTTAGCTGCTACAAGGCACCCAACTATAACACTGGGTCCTGCTAAAAAAAGAGCTTATAGTCTGATAATAGAAAGAATAGGAAACATACAAATATATATCAATCCTTTGCAGGATTATATCTCTGCTACCTAGGCAATGAGGGGTTCCAGAACAGGAGATTCTGCAGTCTTTATTAATAATGCATCCAAGAGCATTATGTCCTTACTTTCAAAAGTAAAATAAGCAGTGAATTTTGGTTAGGACTATCCCAGCTCTGGTCAATTTGAACTGAATTGACAGGAATAAACATAAATCTATAGAAAAACTGCCTTGTAAAGGCCTTTATCTGAACTTACCTGGTGATACAGAAGCTCTAATTAATAAGTGGTGTTTAGCAATCTGTGTACAATTGGATTGGAACATTTTAAAAAAAGATTTTATTTATTTATTTGTCAGAGAGAGAGAGAGAGCACAAGCAGGCAGAGTGGCAGGCAGAGGCAGAGAGAGAAGCAGGCTCCCTGCCAAGCAAGAAGAAGCCCGATGCGGGACTCGATCCCAGGATCCTGGGATCCTGACATGAGCTGAAGGCAGCTGCTTAAGCAACTGAGCCACCTAGGCATCCCTAGAACGTTTTTTATTTCAAGGGTAACTTGTCCAAAAAAGATCAACCCACTTCCTGCCATATTATCTGGATAGATTCATTCTTTTCAGTCCTTAAAATTTAGCCACCTTCAAAAACACCTCAATATTTAAAAATTGTCAGGTTGAAATCCCTTCACAGGAACTCACTCTGAGTTCTTATCAACACTTTATGAGCTAAGAACAGAACTGGGCATAGGAAAGGTGCTGATGAATCTGACAAAAGAGCAAGTCTACAAAGTGCAGGGGGTCGGCGGGGTGGGGGGAAGGAAGGTAGCACAGAACTGACCTACTTCATAATTTTTCCTAAGCTAGCTCTGACCATGCAATCATTCTTACCACAGGTACACCGTTTGTCAAGTGTCATTTCACGTGTACCTTTGGAGCCTAGACACTTCCTATCTGTTTTCAATTTCACAGACTCCAAAATGATTTCAGAAAGTTCCAGCATATTCTGGATGATGTTCTGAATCACTTGAAGCTAAGGGGACTGACTGCAGAGTCCTCATTTCTACCAGTTTTACTGGCTTCCTGGTCCTGCCTGTACAGCATTCTTTCTTACATTCCGAAGGGAATGACCCAAAAATATGGTCACTTTATTCTAAAGAGTTTTCCAAATCTCCCCAGGTACAATTTACTCTTATTTCTTTCTGGCCTGCCCTGGGATAAATGAGTGCACCCAGTTACTGGTGTTTGTTATATTGTTAAATACACAAATGCTGTTTTTCAAATATAAAAAGCAATGGCCCAACTCTTTTTTTTTTTATTCTTTGCCCCAGGGGTACAGGTCTGTGAATCATCAGGCTTACATCTTTCACAGCATTCACCAAAGCACAAACCCTCCCCAATGTCCATAACCCAACCACCCTATCCCTACCCTCCCACCCCTCTACCCAACTCTTTTTTAAAGATCTGTGAGACTGCAGCTTCACCTATAACTGCACAACTAAACTAACCAGGAAAATGCTCAGAAAAAAATAGTCTGGCACTTTGCTGAAGCCTATCTACTTGATCTATCTGGACACCTTACTGCTGAATCCAGTGTGTGGAAAGCCCAGTGAATTATTAAAACAGCCGAACTTGTACTGTGTTGTGGTTTGCTTGACCATGTATGAAAATAACCTGTGCCTATAGGAGCAAAGAGAAAGGCAAAAATGAATCAACCCACTTCTGGCTCAGCTGTTTGGATGTTTCAGGCAAAAAGTCCAGGTATCTGTCCTGTCCTAGATTGTCTAGAGAATTCAGGCTATTTCTCACATTTGAAAAAGCAATCTAATAGTCTTGGAACTCATTATAAAGATCATTTATTTAAGAACAAACTACCATCTGGCATTAATAGTTATTTTGATATTATTCAATAAGAAACTTTTGCTAAAATTCATTACAATCTTAAAAATGTTTTCACTACTGTGGTACAAGGACTGGAGAAATAAGAGCATGATACGGTACAGAGGCAGGTAAATCAGATATTACTTCTGGCTTTGCTATTGAATAGCAGCCCTTCAGTAGGACCACTTTCTTTTTAGTGGTCTGATATAGGGCTTTAGCCACATAAGGTTTTGGGGGGAAAACGCCATGTTTTGTTTTTGTTTTTTGTTTTTTTTCATTTATAAATAATGTAAAATTTCAAATGACCTAGGATATACCTCTATTATAGCTCTGCTTCTTTAAAGATGCTATATGTTAAAACAGTGACTTGCAATATTTTTAACCTTGACTAACTTTGATAACATAAAAATCTCACAAATTTCTTTAAAATTATTTGAAGTTTCAAAATAAGTTAAAGAAATAAAAAAGGTCAAAGCAATTCTATGTTTTATCAAACTACTGACATACCTCTTTGTTGAAATCACTAACGTAATAATTCCAGAAAGTAACATGACATCTCTAAAACCAATTTTTAGGTAAATAAAGTGGTAACTATTTAGGAACAAAGTTTTTTGTTGATTTTTGTTTTTTAAGATTTTATTTATTCATTAGACAGAGCGCACAAGCAAGGGGAGCAGTGGGCAGAGGGAGAGGGAGAAGCGGGCTCCCTTCTTAGCAGGGACTGCAGGACTCCATCCAGGACCCTGGGATCATGACCTTAGCTGAAAGCAGACACTTAACTGACTGAGCCAGCCAAGCACCCCAGCAACAAAGTTTTTAAGAACATTCTCAAGACTATGCATATATTTACCAACTCCACTGTGCAATTCTCATTTTCTTGTGCTAAGATGGCATTCATTAAAGAGGATTCCTCAGCAGCCGAAGATACCATTTCAACAATATCTGGCTAAAGCAAATTAGGGAAAGATAGGTAAGTCATCACAGTAGTAGTAATCACAGGAACAATTTTATTTTTTTAAATGCTTTAATCATATGAATGTTCATTTCTAAAACTAATTTAAAATACTACCTGCATTCACAAAATATTATTTCTGAAATATCCCAGATAGGCTGCTCTTTTTCCATATGCCTACACAAATGAAGAACCAGCACATTCCTGCCCTCTTTGCTGCCTACCCTTTCCACTCCTACTTCTTTCACCACTGCCGACCTTATATCAAACACCTTCATAGCTGTATGGCTGAGACCACTTTCCTTTGAAGAATTTTGTCTAACCCCAGCCCCTGCCTCTATCTTCATGCCAGTACCAGATGGTGGAGGAAGAACTACAAACAGAGGGCTGACAATGGGGGAAGGGATATCCCTGCCTAGGGCCATGGCAAGATTCTTGCCACCACTGCTGGAGCTGTCACTGGCAAAAGGGAAGAAAAACTGTGTCCTCTGGAAGGGGAGCAAAGGCATAAAGGATGAAGGAAAAAAAAAAAAGCCAGAAATTCTCCACTCCTTATCATCTCCTTTTTTCATTGTTATAGAAGTCGTGGGTCCCTTTTTCATCTTTAACAAGTCTTCAAGTTAGGAGCCTCCTACAACAGAGTGTATTTGATTTTTCATTTCAGCTTTTAAGATTTTTAGTGAATATAAGGAATTACATTTTTTTCTTTAACCTACATGTTTGTAGAGGCTTATTATTTTTCTCTTTTGATTTCTATGAATATTCTACACTTTAGGTACTCTCAATTTTGCAGTTACTTTACATAAAAAATGTTTTAGGAAGATTTGAAAAGTGATGAATCAGAATCATTATTTTTCTGTCCTGTCAATGTGTTCCCATTCCTGGTTATATTTCACATCTATTCACCATTTTTGGAAGCAGAGTAAGAATGGAATTGAAAATTAAAGTGTAAGTATAGAGTTAAGGAGTTAAGAGGGTCAAGAGAACTCATACATCAATCTCTTTACTTCAAGCACTTGAGAAAATCTATTTTGTTAATATGTTAAAAAATCATGAACTAAACAAGCTTGCCTGATCATAATTTTCAGTAGGTGCACTCTAAGAAATGCTTAAGCCCAAATAAGGAAGACAGTAGTACTGACAACCCAATATTCAATATTCAGTATACTATCAAATATTTAGTAAAATACATTGTTTTAATGCATTATAGAATTGTCTTTCCTTCCAAGGGCATTCAGTTCCAATGTCGATTGACTTTGAATTCCCTGAGTGGCTATCAAAATACAATGATGGAACAAACCAGAAAAGCACTAGTTTATTTTTATCTGGTTTGGCTATAATATTTACATTTGTACAACCACTAAGGTGACAATGGGGAATATATTTTAAAGGACATTGTTTCCAATGATGCTTTTAAATAACTGTTTTTTGAATAAAAGTTACATCTTCAACTAAAACTTTTTTAAAATTTTGTTTGGTCAATTTTAGATAGTCTTTTGGATTCAAGACTAAGGTAATTAAAGGTCTAAAACATAGCCTTAGAGGTGAGAAGAGTGAATTTATGATCAGAAACAAAACATAGGTGCACTGTCTAGAGTCCTAAAAAATTCCATGGTGTATTGAACACGGGGCCCAGTAGGATTCTTGGGATATAAGTGGATTCAGGTACACTCATTTATTTGATGTACCATGCAAAATATTTCAGTATGAAACTACTTATCTTGTGATTTACAATCCAAAGCTTCTAGAAAATACTGTTCTGTAGATGAAAATCATGCTTTACATAGTACTGCCACTTACTAAACAAATTACAGAATAAGAAACTATAATGTAAGAAGACCTATCAGAGTTTCAAGATTCCTTCACCCTGTGTCAGAAAAATAACATTTTTATTATTTTCTTTGCTTAACCTACCTCAGAATTAATATTTTTATTGATATCCTCATGAGAGCTATAATTAGATCCATCAATCACATCCTTCCACATGTTGGATTGATTTAAGTCTTGCTGGGAATTTAATTCTTCTATCACGGAGGCCTCTGAATTATTAAGGAAGTAAAGAAGATTTCACCAAAATATCTTTCAAACTTAAATTGGGATATGGTTGTTATAAAAGAAATCTTCTGACAGAAAACTTGGAATCCAAAAATTTAAGCAAAGGGTATACAAACTTTCTTATAGTTTCCCAAGTCTCACATATTTATCTTCTCTTCCCCCTTGTCTGCTTCTTATCACTCCCGCTCCCCATCCTCCACCAACCATCTCCTCCACACTCACTCCAACATGTGCATTCACAAGACAACATGGAGAGTTCAAGCCCATCTTGGTGTATGGTTCAGTAGATTTTAATGTCTTTAAGACAGGTGATCAGAAAGCAGAGATTCACTCACTACCAAAGCTGGTTTTATTATTCCTTTCTAATAGTCACAATAATAATCAGTAATTTTTAATACTCCACGTACCCTCTAGGTGGTTGGAAGCACCTATGTCTCAGGTTAATTGTATTGTTTAAATGCTATTCTTATCACTAGGTGACTTTTCATGTTAGTAGTCTTAAAGTGAAACATTATCCTCCTAGATAAAATAGTTTTATCTGTTGAAGGTTTATGAGTAGGGGTGGGGGAGGCAGGGAGGAGTGAGATTATGAAGAATCCACATAATATATATCTCATCTTTTTAATGTAGTTTGTTGGACAAAAATTAACTTGCAGGCAATGCTGATATAACAATTTCTTTAAGTTGAAATACTCTTCTAGAGATAGCATTTATACTTGGGAATATGGAACTGGATCCCATTTTCACTTGAAATGTAAAATGACATTTTTGTTTCTTCAACATTCCCCTCAACACCAATAGTTAGGATGTCTCACCTATTATGTTTTTGCTCCCCAATTCTTCCCTTACTGATTCCTTCTGTATCGATTTTCTTCCAAGTTTAAAGCCACAGGGCAGAAAGCATTTTGTAAACAACTGTAAAAATATACATTTTTATTTCTTGTTTTTGTACAAGTAAAACAATTCAATCAGATACAAGCACATATGCTAAAAAGAGAAAGCTATAATTCATTCACACATATCAAGCAAATTAATGCAAAAGTAAGGGAGTATTTTTTTACAAGTTTATATTCTGTTGTATATGTGAATGTAAATATGCATTTATTTATTTATAATCAAACGCTGCACCTCCATAAAAAGATGAAAACTTACCATTTTCAGTTCAGCGTGAGTCAAATCCTGGGCAGCAGTTGACAGAAGTGTGTCCACTCCTCCCTTCTTCTTCCATATCATCAATCTTTGGGTAGGAGGTGCAAGTTCCAAAACCATGAGTGTGTCCGTAAAGGAAGTGAGCTGTTTATGCATAATTTTGCTACTGATCTCCTTGATTGGATCTATGAGCAATTTCCTCTTTTTGCCTTTTCTCTTCTCAGCAATGTCTAAATATAAGAAATAGGCACAAAGGTTGTTTGGTTGTAGAGCTTTGTAAAATGATATTCTAGGCGCTGCGTATCTAAGAAACGTCTACCACAATGGAACCTACAGAGTTGCCATGGGAAGAAAATCCCTTTCTCTCTACTGAAAAATTATGCTTCACAAGGTTTTTGCACAGCTAGAGTATCTGAGCAGCCAACAGTTTGATGCATTTTTAAAGTATTCGTTCAAAGTGATTAGGAGGGACTCTGTTGACCTAGCAGGCAGACAACTGAGGAAATGTGGGGCAGAGGATATAATGAGGGAAGTTGCTCAATTTTGAAGTTCCCTAAAATATCTATATAAGAGGATATTTTGAAACATTAATTTGTATTTGTTCAGTATATTTTCCCTCCTCCATTGAAATTCATACAGAAATTCCAAGTAAGTAGCTAGGCCCATGGTATTTCATCCTTTAGATAATTTTACCAGGTAGAAAGCAGAAGTTAAGCTTTTCCTTAGTAAAGATGCAAAAAGGGAAGATTAGATTTTCCCAAATGGGTGAATATCTGCGATCAGATGGAACCAGAAGGAACAGAAACCTGCCTGCTAATGTGCCTTAGGAAAATCCTGGGAACGTGGCAAGATCTCCAAAGGGCTGCTGTGTGATAACCCCAGAGGCTATATAGGCTGGGACAGTGGGTACCACAAATTATTGTGGCTGATGACCAAAGTTTCCTTTCCACCTGTCACACCCCTCCCCCAAATTTTGATACTACATGGCTTAAGTCACATAGGGGAACTGTGCAGATTGAAATTTTTGCCAACCCAATGGGATAGAAACTCAGTCACATACAGTAGAGAAAAAAGCTTGAATGCTTTATTCCTTGCATGCCTGAGTTTATAACTGAAATTCTTTTCAATTATACTACTTAAAACTATGATGTCCTTACAAGGTCAAGTTATATATTAGATTCATATTTATCTTTTATTCCTAAAAATATGCATGAGGTTAAATTTTAGAGGTCATAGGCCTCTCTTCTGATCCTTTTATTCTGTCTTATTCTATATTCATTTGCATGTTTATCTATCTTCCCAATCAGACTATAAGCCTCTTAAAAGTGGTACTATGTCTTCTTTGTTTCCGTGCCCAACAGAGAGTAATGGTTCAGTAACTACTGGCATTGAACTCAGTTTTAGATTTTCCAGTTTCCCAAACTGGTTATATGGTTTGACTACAACTGACTGTAATGAAAGGATCGCCTCAAATTTCCTCCATGCTCTTTCCCTATCATATTGCAAATGTTATTACCGGGTTGACTCCCTCCAATAATATTTCACGGATTATCTCACAGTAAATAAGATAGTAGTGTATCAAAAATAAAAACTAAGCCTGGGTGGCTTAGTTGCTTAAACAACCAACTCTATTGATTTTGGCTCAGGTCATGATCTCAGGGTCATGAAATCAAGCTGTGTTGGGTTCCACACTCAGTGGGGAGTCTACTTGTGGATTCTCTCTCTCCCTCTCTCTCTACTCCCCCTCAAATAAATAAATCTTTAAAACATTTTTTAAAATAAAAAATAAAAACAAAAACACAAATGAGTCTGACCTGAAGCATCAATTGGGTCAAGGGTAAATCCTTGTTCTTCATTTGAAAATGTGTCATCCATTTTTCCATTTTCAGGTAGACATATATACTCTGGATTATCTGGTTCCACTAATAATATCACCATAAAAGGAATTATTAAAAAAGCAAGGGTCATGTTATAAGTTAGATGCTTGTATGAGAATAAAAGCAAAAGATAATGATAATTGAAGATTTATATTGCTAACTGGAGCCATATCTGATTTTTAGAATCATGTACTTAATGGAGTTGAAAAGACACAGAGATTAAGTGGTCTGGGGCCCAGTGTCTAGATGAGTCAAGTATCATCACCTTCTTTTGCACATGTGACATCTAAGGTTAGACTTAGTAGAAATAGTGGTAGCAACCACAATAAATGACTGACATAAATTTGACTATAGGTCTGCTAAAAAACTTACATTCTGTTAAATCACTTAAGTATCAGTTGACCCATAAAGAACCATAAGTAAACTTATATCGCCTCTCTTTTTACATTTTAAATTTCTACTATGTGTTAGGAGGGAAATGTAACATCAAAGAGTGAAGAATCAGAATGGGGCTATTTATGCTTCTAATTCTTAGGAAAAATCAGACAGAAAGACTTCAAATAATCTGAGGTAACTTCATATGAATTTCAAGTAGAAAATATCCCCACATCTGTAATTTTTTTCAAATTATATATAGACTGTCCAATTATATAAATGCCAATATGGTATTAATATTAATAATTAGCAATATTAATAATTAATAACATATTAATGTCAAACATTAATGATTTTTTGAACAGGTAACACTCTTTTTTAATGATTCAAAAGCATAGTATTTTGGCAGAGTGTTTAAATGTGCTCTCATACCAAATAAACCCAATCCTGGTTAAATACTATTGTACCTTTCTCAGAACCTAGTTTCCTATTCCATATTGTCTATGGTCAGACTCAAGAAGAGTTTGAGGGGCAACATTCTTTACTATCTTTCAGTATACTATATTGCTACTTAGATTGTGCAGTTATAAGGCTTAATTTGAATATTGATATCTGTTTACTTTCTACAGAAAGAATAATTTCATCATACCCACTATAGTATCAGGAGGCTCAGGAGGCAGAGAAATTTCTCTGCTCAAGTGCATGTCTTCTAACAGGATATTTTGATCATCTTGCAGTAGATTGTCTTAAAAAATACAATAAATGCTTTTGTCATACAGAGTCAAATCTGTCATTTGTTCACTAAACATTTATTAACACTATAGTATACAAGGATTATAAAGTACAACCCTACTTAAATAGATTTGATTGGTTACACAGACTACCATATTTCAAACAGGATAATATAAAATTTTATATATATCATTTCCCTTCCTTTATTAAATAGATGTTTAATTTCAGGAAATATTTATTAAACTAATACCAAGATAGTAATCTTGTTACATAGCCATGTTTAGATTTCAAATCAAAAAGTAAAAGCTTTCAAAATTCTTTGGTAGAGATTTAAGGTAGAACCATGTTTTTTCATAATTTTGAAATTTCAAAAAGTTTGCCATAACCAGTCTTTCAAAGTAAACTAGAGAATTAAAAAGAGATTTGTTAATTAACCATCGATATCTTTAAAACATGTGCATTTAGATTTCCCAGTTTTTGTCTACCCTATTTCTACATTTATTTTATAATAACCTTATAATATAAACATAAAATTATAATATAAAATGTTGGACAGATCCTTTAGAATAGCTGTTTCACAATTTCTGTTAAGGAAAACAATGTTTTCTAACATATGATCTAATGTATTTTGTGAGGACTATATTAATTCCTCTCCTTCCCCTTTAAAAATTAGGACTGTGTAAAAATAAAAACAAGTAATATTTTATAACCTATATGAAAAATGTGTTTAAATAGATGGCTATTCACTTAGATCTAGCCTAAACGTTTAAATACACCATAGATTTTGAAAACTTGTGTAAAAAATGTATCAATTTATCTGACACAAGGTCATACCCGAAATTTTAGTTTGAACTAATAAACCTATTAATACAGTCTAGTATGATTGAAATAAATATCCGATTTCTACATAACCAGACAGCATACCAATCATCTCTCCTGCAGCCCCTTCATCTCCAAATCCATCTCCACTGTCACAGAACAGAGATTTTTCTCCAGCAAGGCTTCCAGAACTATGTTCAACTAAAGGACCACTGGAATTCAGCAATATGTTGTCATCAAAGAAGCTTTGTCTCCTGAGAATTTCAGATTCCTCCCCTAAGTAAATATATATCAATAATACTGAGTTTGCTAAAGAAATAGAGTTTAAGGGTTAGATGTAAATTCAAATAACTTCTTGTATAGTCCCTCCCACTTTACAGATAAGAACAATGAGAGCTAAAAAACTTATTTGAATTGTTCAACAAATGTCACTCAGTTAATCAATGCAGAGTGGATTTCTAGTCTAACACTTTTTCCAAAGCAATAGGTAAAAACATCAGGATAGAATTTTTAGTTGTAGTTCAATTTAATAATTTCCCAGAGGGTTATTATTGGCAGTGGAATGATTTCTTCTACATTAGATAGGTCATGTCCTGTTTGATCAAGCATAATTTCATATTATTTCAATAACTTGTGTTGTTTATCCATAATGGAGGTTTGGAAAATAAGAAGCATATCCGTCTTCTTATGAATGGAAATGTAGGTAAAATATTAAAGAATGGGCTTATAACACTCATTCAATAAGCATTTATTGAATGACTGGGTATTAGGCCATCTGCTAGGTGTTGGAGATAAGACAGTCAAAAAAACCAAAAACCCAATCAGCTAACATTAACCAAATACTTATTATGTGCATTATATTATGTAACAGAAAATACTATTATAATCATTATTGTACAGACAAGGAAATATGTCCACACAAAGGTTTTATAATTTGCACACAATCATACCCTAATAAATGACAAAGCCAGGATCCGAACCTAGCAGAGACAGTGACAGTATCAGTGTTAGAATTTCACTGGTAAAATATTTTGCAAAATGGCGACTTATGAGAACAAACTCCTAAAATATTGACAGCAGCAGATAAAATGAACTCCTTGCTTCAAACTGGCTTGCTTCCAGTTTGGTCATCAGCACATGTATATTCTTTCTTTTTCTTGGGTTTCAATCTCTAGGTCCAGGAGTCTGAAACCAGCGGTCAGACAGAGGTTGGTCTTCTCTTCCCTCTCTCTAACAACCCTGTTAGTTAGTGTTAGTAAAGAAAATAATGAAGTATCACTTATATTAAGATTCCTCTGTAGGCCCACATCTCCTAGAAAGGAAGACTTGAAAAAGGCAGCCTTCATTGCACTGGATTAAAGATTTGTTCAATAGAAGACTGACTTGAAAAAACAAACCAACCAACCTCCGCCCCACCCCACCCCCGCCAAAACCTAAAAATACGTTCACATCTTCCAGAAGCAGCTTGAAAGCTCCCGAAACAAAAACCAGCTTTGGTCAATAAGGTAATAACATTTATGAACAGACACTATATTCTGAGCACTAAGCATCACGATACTGAGATTACTCAAAAAAATGCAAACAAATAATCATTGCTTTCAATCTTATATTTTAGTTCAGAATAGTATGCATTAATATTAAACATTTCTCAGAAAACATTAGGTTTGAGGTAGCTTTTGAAGGAGAGAAAAGTCACTTATTGGTGAAAAGGACTGAAGGAAGGAATAAGGGAAATAACTCTCTGATGTTTCTAGTGGTATCTCAATTTTACAAAAAGGGTAGTCAGGCTCAGAGAAGCTAGGTAATTTTCCCAATATCACACAGCAGCGCAATAGAGAAAGCTGATTCAAACTTAGGTCTGTTGGTATACTAAGAACATGTTCTTCCCCTTTTTTGAATTTTAGGAGACACAGACTGAGAATAGCTAAATTGTATTGGTTGGCTGGTAAGACATTTAGTGCAAAAACTCTGTAGCGAGGGCACCTGGGTGGCTCAGTGGGTTAAGCCTCTGCCTTCAGCTCAGGTCATGATCCCAGGGTCCTGGGATCAAGCCGCACGGCAGGCTCTCTGCTCAGCAGGGAGCCTGCTTCCCCCTCTCCCTCTGCCTGCCTCTCTGCCTATTTGTGATCTCTCTCTCTCTCTGTGTCAAATAAATAAATAAATAATCTTTAAAAAAACAAAAACAAAACAAAAAACTCTGTAGTGAGAGTAAAACAAAGTTGATAAAACAAAGAAGGTGATACACTGGTAGAGGGCCTTGAGGATAGGCAGGGGTGTCTAAAGTAAGTCATAGGAATCCAAGATACTTAAGTAGAGGAATGTGATATGGAAAAAAATGGAATTTAAGGACAATGGTTCTTGCAGAGATATGTAAATGTGGGAAGAGACTGGGAGATGTGTAGGAGGGTATTATAGTACTCCAGGCCTTAAGTACTTGTGAACTATATATGTATACATACATTTTTTTTAAAGTAGACTCCATGCCCAGCATGGAGCCCAATGTGGAACTTGAACTCACAACCGTGAGATCAACCTGAGCTGAGATCAAGAGTTGGACACTTGATTGACTGAGCCATGCAGGCACCCCAATACTGGCAAACTATGTAGGTGCCTAGGGAAATAGAAAGAAGACCTAAGAGGCATTTCCGATTTTTTATTGTTGTTGTAAATCAGCACTGGTATGAAGCTTACAGAAAGTGTAGTTAAAAGTGATCCTAGGGGGCCATCTGGGTGGCTCTGTTGGTTAAGCGTCTGACTCTTGGTTTTGGTCATGATCTCAGGGTTGTGGGATCAAGCCCCACATGGGGCTCCACACTGAGCACAGAGTCTGCTTGAGATTCTTTTCTCCTTCCTCTCCCTCCCTCTCTGCTCCTCACCCCCTTACCCCAGATCTCTCTCTCCCTCTCTCTAATAAATAAATAAAATCTTAAAGAAAAAAGGCGATCCTAAAGTTTCAGTCCTAAAGAAGAGTAGTAGCATTTATAGGGAAATGTGTAAAGAGTGTCTTGGGCAGTAGGAAATATGATTAACTTTTCGCCAATGTATTACATTTTAAGGCTTGGGTTATAGACAGTAAAAGATCCATGCACCTCAAAGTACGATCTGTGGGTTGGTCCTTGTCCATGACAGAGTAAATACACAAATTAGAAGTAAATGTTTAGAATGTTTTATAGCAATTTCACAGAGTAATTTTATATATGTTGAATTTAATAACAAAAATTGAAGCATATATTTTGATTTTTAAACTTTTAACTTTTCTAGTAATCAATTTTTTAATGTTTTACAAAAGTATCATTCCATGACAGACTGGAAATTAACAAAAATTATAAAACTTGTCCTGAACCAAATCACTTAAGAACACAGCTATGGATGATAAGAGTTATGGAGGTAGAGTTAGGATGAGAAGTGGAGGTTAGAGATGTAGCTCAAGCATTACTGCCTTGACCACTCTACCCCACCAAACACAGATTTAGGCTATCCGTCTATGCTCACTGCTTCAGGTACCATAAGAAAGTCAAAGATGAACATGACACAGAACTTATCATCTTGGGTTTTCAGACCAACACAGAATATACATAATATCATGGTACAAGACAGAGGTAAATGCCATACAAAGAAAAAATACTATATGGCTTCAATTCTAGAATACACTCAACAGTTTCTGTTTCACAATCAATGAGTATGTATTTAGCATGTGGTATTTCTTCCTCAGTCCCAAGCCATGTTAAAATCTGTGTTTTTTTTTTCAATTGATATCATCATGTATTGGAGAAATTATATATATATTTTTAAAGATTTTATATATTTATTTGAGATGGAGATCATGCACACGCATGTGAGCTGGCAGGGGGGCAGGGGACAGAGGAAGAGGAAGAGGAAGAGGAAGAAGCAGACTCCCTTTTGAGCAGGGAGCCAGACGTGGGGCTTGATCCCAGGATCCTGGGATCATGACCTGAGCCGAAGGCAGACGCGTAATGGACTAAGCCACCCAGGTGCCCCCTGGAGGAATTATATTTTGAAGGCACACTATATGCAGCACACATGTAAAACCATATATATATGTTACTACAGCAAATGTTTGTTTGCAGGTCTCTCTCCCAGCCAGAAGCTCCTTCAGGAAAAGCTTCTGCAAACTCTGTTCTGCCTATGCCTATGACAGCACCTACGTATAGTAAGTATTCAAAAATGATTGTACACTAAGGAGGGAAGTTTACAGCCTAAGACTGAGTCTTGGCATTGACATCTCTTTAGAAAAAGGTGAAGGCAAACTTACTGAGTTGCCATTTACACACCAGAGATTCATTCTAAAGATATTTCTACCGACATAAAGATAGCTATTTCTATTGACATTGTTTCAGTACAAAAATGCAAGTACAGTTGATTATAGCTTATAATTTTAATTTCTCAAGTATTCTCACCAAAGCTTCCAGCTTGGAAAAGTAGATCATTACCATAATCTTCTCTAAGTGTGATTTCCTCTGGTCTGCTTTGGTTCGGAGTAAAGTGTTCTGAAACCTCAATAGCACTACAGAGAAACATAAGATTGAGAAAAACATGGGAACAGAACACAAGGATTTTGCAGTATCCTGAAAAAACCCAAAATCTCTAAAAGAAAAAACAGGTTTTATTATAAAAATACTTTTATTTCCTCAATAGTATTATTTACAAACACTAGTTTATTATTGATGCATATATACAAATGATCTCCAGGTTGCCAAATCCAGTGGTCGATTCTCAGTCCTTATCTTACTTACCCTAACCAACAGCATTTGAAATAGATGTTCACTCCCTCATGGAACAGTCTCCTCTTGGCCTACTTTCTCCTGATTTTTTCCCTAACTCATTGGTTGCTCTTTTTCAATCTCCTTTATTCGTTCTTCCTCATCAGACTATTAGCTACTGGGAACAACCCAACACTCTGTTCTCAGATCTCTCTCTGTTTAAAAAATTACATACATTCCCTGGGGGTCTCTTATGACTCATGGGTGAAGTTCCAACTATATGCTCACAACTTTCAAATTTATATATCCTAATCCAGACCTCTTTCCTGAATTGTAGACCCAGATATTCTACTACCTGCCTACTCCCCTTGGATGTGCAACAATCATCTCAAAATTTATGCCTAAAGCCTAATTTAGTCTTTACCCTGCTCCTCTTAAACCTGCCATTCCATAGTTATCCTCATTTCATTAGTTGGTTAACTCTACTCTCATGCCCAAATCACATAATCAATCTCTCTTTCCCTTAAAGCCACATCCAATTCTTCAGGAAATCCTGTTGTCTCTGTCTTCAAAATATATTCATAATTTGACTGTTACCATCTTGATAGACTAAGAAGTGAAGTAATCAAAGGCACTGTCATTTCCCCCTTGGACTTCATCTTCTTTTTTTTTTTTTTTTTTTTTTTTTTTTTTTTTTTTTTTTTTGGCGGGGATAGTACCATTTATTAAGAAAGAACAAGACAAAGACCACAGGAGGGTCCCTTCTAGGACACAGACGCCAGGTATCCTGACCCCACATCTGTGCGCTGTTGGTGGGGAGGGCACATGCCCCCAGTTAGGCCCTCAGGCTCCCACAGACAGGGCAGGCCTGTCTTGTCCCCTTCCTCTCTGTCCCAGTCATGAGTACTGGCATCCCCCACCCAAGACACTAACTCTTGTCAACCACCAATGCCTTCCTTCCCACACGTCCCCTGGGCCTTCACTTTCAGATCAGTGGAGGGTGGGGAAATGGCCTGGTGTGGGCGGGGAGCCCCTCTCAGTCCTGGGCTCTACTCCTAGCAGCTCCTGGTAAGAATTGGGGTGGAATTTCCCTTGTAGCCCCTGAGGGCAGGGGCCCGGGGCTAGGGGTTGTTTGGGGGGGGGTCACTGAAATAATCTTCTTATAGGGTCTCTGCTTCCTCCTTTTCCCCCTTGTGGGGGAAAGTAAGTAGCCTGAGGAAGCATGTTGAAATCAAGTCAGATCCAGTCATTTTCCTATTCAAAACCCTCCTTTGCTTTCTATCAGAGTAAAATAAAAGTCCTTAATGCTGCCTACAACACCCTACATCATTTGCACCCCCTGCTACCTCTCTGACCTCATCTCCTACCACTCAGATGTTCATTTATAGCACTCCAGTCTCACTTGCTTCCCTGTTGTTCCCTGAAAATGTCCAATGTGTTCTGCCTTAGGGCCTTCCCACTTGCTCTCCCTGGAACATTCTTCCCCACATTACTGAATGATTTGTTCTTATACCTCCTTCAGGTTTCAGTTTTGACCTTAAAAAAAAGCCTTTCCTGACCAGCCTGTCATTTATTTACTTCATTTTCTATTTCTTTTCATATCGCTGATCATTTCCTGGCATATTGTGTATTCATTTATTTTTTTATTGTTTGTTTAAAATGTAAGATTCATACAGACAGGAGCTGTTGTTTACTGCTATCTCCTTTGTGCTTAGAGTGGTGCCTGGCATATGGAAGGCACCCAATAATTATCTACTGAATGAATGGATGAACATACTGTCATTATCCATTTTTGGCATTGTATTTCAAAATTTCACACTGAATTTAAGTTCTGTCAAATGCATGTACATTTCAGTTGTTATCTAGATTCCACTTGTGTTCATGAAATATGAAGGTGAAAACAAAAAAAAATTAAGAAAATCAAATTGAAGAAAAATAAATTTAAAAAATTTACTTCACATTCTGGGTGTCAAAATCATGAAAGTCTTCTGGCAATGTAATAGCATTGTAAGAAGCTTCAAAATTCTCTTTTGGAAGGTCAACCAGTCCTGAAAAGAATCACAAACCACATTCAATGAGCAATAGTGTTATATAAGACACTCCCAACTCCTGCCCTCCTTCAGTCCATTCTCTACAAACAGCTAGAGTGATATTAAAAACATTTAAAAAGCAATCAGATCAGCTCACTCCCGTGCTTAAAATGATTTAGTGACTTCCCCAGTGCACTTAAATAAGACCCAAATTTCGAATCAGGGCCTCTGCAGCCCTACGAATCTATCAGCACCATCTTTCCCTCATTCACTAGACTCCAACCATACTGGCCTTTTTCTTCCTCCAGACCTTTGCTCTCACAGTTCCCTCTGCCCAGAATGCTATTCCCTCAGGGACTTGTACATGGCTGGGTACTTCTCATTCTTCAAGTTTGACCTTAAATTCTACCTTCTCTGAAAGGCTTTTCCCAATCAGCCTAACTCAAGTAAAGTTTTCTGTTATTTTTTTGTTGTAATACTCTGTTTATATTCCTGCATAGTGCAATCATAATCTATAATTATTGTAATAACTTAAAAAAACCTTTTCATTATATGATTTCCTCACCAAACTGAAAGGGACCTTATTTGCCTTATATCCCAGAACCTAAAATAGTGTTCGGCATAAAATACGGGATCAATAAATATCTGTGGATTATATAAATGAAATAATGAACAAATGAACCATATTCGATTGAGTATAAACTTATGTAGAGATTCTACAAATATTTTAAATAAAGAAAAAAACCCTGTCAACCCCAATTCAACAAATATTAACTGAGGGAATAATATGTTCAAGGAACTGAGATGTTGCCTTCTAGGAGCTTGCAAACTAGTGTGAGAAGCAAGGCCTGTACCTAAATAACCATAATACAAGATAGAAGTGATAAATGTCTTTAGATTAAATTTAAAGCATTATATTTATGGCGCATGTAAACCTCTAGCACTTTGAAATGCCTAGAGATTTTCTATAATGTTTCATAATAGCATGCTGCTTAGAGTCCTGAGAATTCTGAAAACAATGACAATCATGATATCTGGCTTTTGTGAATTACACTATTTCTAAGTCATCTCATAGAGGCAAAAACAGATAGAGCAAACTAAGCAATCCATTAAAACTGATCTCAGAATTTCTTACATGATTGTGGTAGCTTTACATATATTTTTTATGTAAATACGCAAGAACATTACAAGTTTTTGAAAATATAACCTTTACCTGCAAACACAGGAAATAAGCAAGGGAAAGAATATAATTTGTCCTTAACCATGGAAACTTAGAATCAGTGAAAAGGAAGTTTATATTCACTATACACCCTGGAATCATAGAGCACCACCAAATAAAAGAGCCCACCCAAAATAAAAATGCAAAAGGGAACCAAGATAAGTGAGACAAATCAACATTGCAAGTATACCTGGGCGAAATGTCATCTTCATTTTAAGCAATGCTTCACTGCAATCTGCCAAAAGATATTTTGCCTTCCTATCATAGATTCGCACAACTCCCAAAAGAAGGTGTCCTGAAGTTCGAAGTGCAATTTTCACCTTTCAAAATTTTTTTAAAGTATTAGAATGTTAAGAACTAGACCTGTAAACCCTATTTGAAAATTATAAAATCATAGAATTTCTTCTCTTTAAAAAGCAGACATTTTGCTTATTCTTAAAGTGAATTATTTATTCACTTATTTATTATTCTTATTTATTCTTATTCTTAAAGTGAATTATTTAACTTTTACTTCATCTTGTAAAATGATGAACTTTTGTTCTTATTCAATGAAGATAATCTCAAGTACCATTTAAATGAAATACATTATTATTGGTTTCATGGGAATGATGTAAACTCTGCAGTCAGGCAGACTCGGGTTCAAGTCTTGGCTCAGTTACTGAGACTGTCGTTCAAACTTCTTGAACTTCAGTTTATTAATAATGGCTACAACTTATTATACACTTATTTTGTGCCAGGCATTGTCTTAAGAGCTGTTCATATATTATTTAATTTTGACAACACCCCCTTTTTACAGAAGAAAAGAAACCAGACTCAGAAATGTTAAGTAGCATGTCCAAAGTAACACAACTACTAATGAACTAGGAATTAAACTTAAAATTTGACTGACTCCAAAGTTCATGCTCTTAACTACCACCCTTCGCTAAGGCTAAAAGAAGCCCATTTCATAGAGTTGTTGTGAAGATTAAATAATCTAATGAACATAAAGCCTAGCCCAGTGCCTGACGCATGGAAGGTTTTCAATTATCATTCATCCTTCTTTCAAGCAGAAAAATACTTAACCTAAAAACATACAAAAACAATACTTTAATGCAAATTCTAATATGTTATTATAGTGTTTTTATAATGAACATAGTACTTTATGAAGTATTTTCATATATATTTAGATTTATACTCAATCCTCCTTTTTTTCTGTTCTCCGTATTCATTCGCTCACTGTTTTTCTAAGAAGTACTTATTTGGTTCCTATGACTTACACGGTATTTTGTTAAGGGAATAAGAAAGGACTACAAAACATGTGTAAAACATGACCTCTCTCCTTCGGGGTCCAATCTGTTCATGATAAACATATGAAATAGTAATTACCAACAGAAACTGACATATGTTTAAGTTCAGGTAAAAAACGTTATAGGAATTAAAAGAGAGAAGACCATTTCAGAAGTAAAGCTTCCTTGGAAGTTTTATAATTTTAATCTAATTTTACTCATAAATAAATTTTATTTCTTTATAATTTTAATCAATAACATACCTTAGGTGAAAGAATTTTTTCAATGGTTATCTCTAGATTACATTCAAATACATGAGCCTTTGTGAGTTTCTTCTCCCAGTGAGCTGCAAGCCAGATTTTGGCCAATGGCCCTCGCTTACTCATAAGCACATGTGTGTAGAACATGTTGTCTCTATTCCTTAGCTGTATTTAACAAACTAGAAGGAACATTAAAAAATATTTTAAATTTGATTACAAAAACATTTCAGTGCTATTTTATAGCAAAACACTTTTTATTAATTCTATAAAGTAACACTCAGATTACCTTCCAATTCAAGGCATAATTCAAATTATTTTCTTTTAAGAAGAAACTGTTATTTAAAGTGTGAATTTAGAAACAAGAGCTCTGTTAGATTGTGCACCACACCCAGTTTAAATGTATTCTGATCACTGATGGCTTCTTACATTATACTTATTTTATCCTGCAGAGGATTTGAGTTCTCTTATTAACATAGTCAAATAAAAAGAGGAGCTTGGGAAAAATAGGAAATGGAAACAGGGGAAAAAACAACAGGAAAAGGTGGACAAAACTAAGAAAAGTGAATACATGTCACCTTTTTTTCTAAAACTTAGGAATCTGAGAAATGTTGGATCCTTGACTTACAACCAGGTTTGAATTTCTTTGTTCTCTGCAAAATGCTCTGGTTTATTCAACAATATTATTAACCCTTGAAGTTAAAATAATGGAATTCTAAAGGATTATAAACTGGAAAAATGAGGAAAACAAGAAACTACAGGAAAAGAATCACAAAGCAAGAAAGGAAACAAGAATCAGATTTAAATGTTTCCATACAAGAATGGTGAAGGAAAACCTTAACTCAGAACAAAAACAATTTATGCACATTTCTACCTATTGTACTGTCCTCGAGTATATCATAAGGCTCCATTTTAAGCAAAGAGTTATTATAATGCTTTGACTTCTAGAGAAGAATCAGGTTATTGCTCATATATAAGTAATCTTAAGCTGCCACTATAAGAGCTTCTTTGCTTCCTTTCTACTTAAAGTTCTGATCAAGAGAAAAGCCAAAATGAACACAGAAACAAAATCAGCCACAGAATTCAAAATTTAGGTGAACTTAGATCAATACCCATTTCCACCCCAAAAATCAAATCACTGTGCCTAAAATTAAAACTTAGGCAATCTACCAAAGCACATTCCCCAGTAAGAGAGCAGAAGATTTTAGTGTTCATGGCCTGTGCCTGCCCTGGTTCCACTTTCTTCTTTTCCGTTCTGTTTGGTATCTTGGAATAAATTCCAATTTATCTCACGAAATTGCTCCCAGGTATATGTTTATTGATGTATTTTGAGGAGAAACAACCCTGTGATTTAATTTTCCTGAGACACTGATTTTCCCGAGCACACAGCCCACCCTTCC